>OY747718.1:29661388-29728888 GCA_963556495.2 Valencia hispanica | reverse complement strand
GGACTTTTCTTGCAGCCATGTTGCTAGTTGCCTTCATTTAAACAGTCAAAATTATCATGTCCTGGATGACTGAGAATCTACACCAACGTAGTACCTGGGATAGCGACTAGGCTGGCCTTCAGTGTACCCGGCTCTGCTGGCACCGCAGGGTGGGAGCCCTCCATGGACACAGTCTCTTGGGAGCTTGTGCGCGAAATCACATCTGGCGATTTCTTCTTCCTCTGCAAAGCCTTTTGGATAGTAGCGGGGTCAGAGGGCAGATTGGCCAGCTGGTGGAACACGTTGCGCTTGCGGATTATGGCATAGACAAGATTGCAGTTTCCTGGCAGTGAGATTAAAAAATAAATTAATACATAATCAGGTAGAATTAAGACAATTTAGCACCACGTAGCCACAGAATGGATCCAGTTTACCATCAAACTGATACTGGATAATATTGTTGAAAGCCTCGAGAAGGAAGAAGACAAGGTGATGGTTTTGAACAGCAGAGAACAGAAACCAGTTGGTGGAGAAGGCCTCCAGCAGGTGGAGTAGTTTATTGGTAGCTACCATAGATAGGCTCTTCAGATAGGGGGAAACTATGGGAAGATGAACAGATGCAATACTTTGAATATTCTTATTTTAATTAATTAAATGACATAATTGTTAAGGGATTTAACAATAAGTAAATGGACAATTCACCATTCACAATAATGGTGAGCAGGCAGTCAAAGAGAGGTTGAAGGCGCTGGTGTCCTGTAGTGATAATCTTGTGAAAAACCTGGAAAACAGAGAAATAGTGAGACTTCACATGATTCCAATCAGCGACAGTTATTAGTTTTCATGAAGAAGTAACTTGTCTCACCACTATAAGTAGGTCTGCGTGCGTCCCTGTGAACACCGGGATGTCCATTGGAACATGGACAGAATACGGCTTATTCAAGCGCACCCCAAAGTTTCTCTCACCGCTCAGCAGGAGCAAAATAAACACACCGATGTGCATGAGTCCAACACGAGCTGTCACCAAAACACATCACACTAAAGGTCATTGTAATTTAATTAGCCTGAACATTATGGGACATGCATTTGTCTTCACCTCCCCAAAGTTGATACTTTCTAGAACCACCCTTTACCTAAGTTATAGCTCCAAGTATGTCATTATTATCTACAAAATGAATCCAGACATTTTTTTAATTGCACAACAAAAGTTTTTTTTATTTGTAAAAAAAAAAGAAAAGAAAACCAAGCATCATAATGCATAGCTTAATGAATTACTAAATGTTGGCCTATAACATGAAATCCCCAAAGATCCATACACCTTTGTAGTTGCTACATAAATAAATTGTGAAAAATTATGGGGTTATGAATATGTTAACATAGAAGAGTTGAAGAATTATGCATTCCCTCTCACCTGCTAAGGTCATTTTTGCTAATATTAAAAAAATAATATATAATAAATTCTAAAAAACAACGTAGGTGTTTTACTGCAATAAAACCTGCTTGATAGGTAGTTTTTATTATTTGTTAAATAAAGAAATGGGTGATTGTTTAAAATAAGTTTCCCCGTTATAACCAAAAAGAACACTTACATTGATCAGCCCTGGCATCATTCAGGTAATAGAGAATTGGAACAAGAACATCCAGCACATCACTACTCTTCAGGACAAAAAACAAGAACTTCTGTGGAGTGAAGCATATAGTAAAATCATGTTACTTAATAAAAATACAAACTCCACTAACATCTCACTTTTTCGGAGTGCTGTTTAACCTTATTGAAGTCGCACAGTTTCCAGAAAAGCACCAGCAGCTCTTGGTGGAACTGGATTTTTTTGGTGGAGTGGGGCAGGTACGTCTGAGTCAGAGGATTGGTCAGCAGACGAGCGAGGCCCTTCAGCACAAAGTCAAAGTCCTACAAATGAAGAAGTATAAAGAGAACTTTCCATAAAAGAAAAGAGACAAAATGAGGATTCTTTTTAAAAAGAATAATAAACAAACCTCTTCTCTGTGTATCCTGGACAAGTAATTGACAAAGAGATTTTCAGGGCCAGTGTTCTGCACACAGATCAAGAGATTTGATTTGTTTTTTAAAGAAAAGGATATAAAAAGAAACATCGTCAACCGCTTGGCAGTTTTTGTTGCTCTCTTATCATACCTCTAGCTCCTCTATGCTGGATGAAGAAGCAGCAGGTCGGGGAACTCCTCCATCATGCTCCAAAGCCACAATAAGAATCTGTACAGCCTGCTCCACTAACTGCTCCCGGTAGTCCGCGAATAGCAGGTGGTTGTAGGGGATACCGTAGCCCACCGGATCATAAGCACAGACCACATTAAGGAGAGATGTAAACAGAGGCAGAGCATGTCTAGGGGAAAAACATGAAGAGACGGTTAGAAAATGACCAAAAAGTGAATCTCAGTAAATATTTTCCTGCATGTTCTGTTTTGGCTACTGTGTCAAGTAAGATTTTACATGGCTATAGTCACATAATTATGTGAAAAAACAACATTGTGAAATATGTAAAATTTGTTGCTTTGTAAGTAGTCTGAAATGAACCTGCAAACTTTATTTTGGACACTTGATTCAAATCTCAGCATAAAAGGAAGCTAACCGCTTCAACTTAAACTCAGAAAGAGCTACAAACTGAACGTGTTTGCAGCTTGGCGGTTTTCTGTTAAGGAGAACATTCAGTTAGATTTTTTTTTATCTGCAAGAGGCACATTAAACAACTACTAACAGCAATTTGTTGTCTACAGCTGTCATTGGCTGAGAGGCAGGGTCACTTTGCATAGGTCACCCCTCTGACAGGTTTTTTTATTGATATTATTTAATATTCACATTTCTTTTAGAAAAACTACATTTGGATTTTATTAGCTGTGAGCCATAAATACCAAAATTAATAATCAACACTTGAAATAGATCACACTGATTGTGATGAATCTACATTGTAAGTCTGCTTTTTGAATTAAAATACATTACTGTAAGTATTCCATGATAATCTAATTTAAAAGGGATCCAACTGTATATGGCCATGTTTATTCACAACTGTGGACAACCATATAAAAACCCATTACCTATTATCTGCGGAGCAGAAGAACGTGACCCAGGGGTTGAGGACGCTGTTGTCGGGTGAAGGAGGCAGGTACATCGTCTCTGAGAAGCAGGTTAGCAACAATCTCAGCAGCTCTGCCCTGAAGGTTAAAAAAAGGATTATGTGAAAGAAAGGGGTAAAAAAAAAAAAAAGACAAAAAAACTACAGATCATTTTAAACAAGCTGACCTGTTGAGATCATGGATGTAGTTGAGAGGGGGGGACTGTGCAAATCCCACCCCAGCCTCCCAGATGTACTCACAGCTGTCTAAAGACTGCATGTTCTCCACTGAGTCCTGGAAATTATCACAATAAACACTTTAAGCTTAATTTCTTTAATTTACCCAATGAGTCCACGTTAAACATTTCTAAAGCATAAACAAGTAAGACAGGCATTTTTTACACCACCAACATTAGAAAGATGCCTATCAGTAGACAAACAGTTCACTCTAAGGAACGTGTAATATGTTTCTCTCCTTTAGTGGAAAGGAAAGACTCACTTTCTACTCCTTTAAAGATATTTGTTCTATAAGTTAGTTGAGTCAAAATGTGAAATATAAAAAGAGCACTGACAGTTTAGGGCTGCTGCCTGACTAGACATTCTTTAGATTCTGAATGAGAAAAATTGATTTCTTCCAGGTGTGACCAACAGAGCATTATTTGTCATTATCTACGCTTTCCGCCTTCAGCAAAACTAGAGAGACAGGTTAGTGAGCGAACTTCCGATCAGGAAGAAGGAAACATTGCTGAGAAAATAGCTCTTACCTTTCAATTATGAGACATTCTCAACCAAACCTAACTTTACTGCTGGGAAAATGACAAATGAAAAGCATGGCACACTGCACCGTCTTGAGACATTGGGTACTCACAGGGCCTCTTCTGTGACTGTGCACAGTGAAGTCAGGGCAAAAGAGCAGGTCAGAGATTGCCAGGAGCAGCGACTCAGCCAGCGGTCGCGCTCCATCATCGTCATCCAGCTCATCTGTCTGAAAAAGTATCGGCGCAAGAGTCTTTATCTACATGTAGAAACTCTCTTCTGTTCACTAAAATACATTATTTATTATAATCTAAAACAGAAAAGAGCTTCTAGAATTTTAACAAAAAGGAAACTACTCTGATGTGTTATTCCTATACTGTTGTGTGAATACAAATGGCCAAAAGTGTGGCAATAAACAATCAACTGAACAAAGGTCAACATAAAGGAAACTGACCTATAAACTTAGTGGGTTGGTTAAATGCAATTATACATAATCACTGGAAAGAAGCAGCTGTGGAAGCTTCAAGAGCTTAGAAAGAGCACAACAAGCTATTGCCGTTGGAACCTCTCATGACACTTGCATACCATGACCAAAAAGGGACACCAAAAGAGACACAATGGTCCCATCCAGATGATAACATGTTTCCTGAGTGATTTGATCACCTGAACATCAGTAAATACAAGTGTAACTGCATTTTCCTCTGAACTGATGTGAATCCCCTCAAGCAGTGGAGATATTACCTGAATGACTCTCTGTCAAAATCAACTCATAGTTGTAGGTAAATTAAAGATAGTTACTTTAAAATCATACCTGAGCAAATAAAGTAACAAATCACTGAGTTACACAGTTACAAAAAAGCAAACAGGTGAAAGGTCCAGCACACCAAAGACCACAACGTAACAAACAACATAAAATAGAAATAGTGATAAAGTTAAATGTAAAATGACAGATGCAGAAATATAGCAAAGCCACAACAGAGCTACAATGACATCCACTAATAAATGCAATATTGTAAGGCAATTGACTGTAAGGCAATCCAAAATGACCCCGATGGAAACATAAAACCAACCACAAAAAGGGTCTCAAAAGATAATAAATATTATCAAAAATATTATTGTATTGATCAATTTATATAAACATTGTTTTCACTCTTAGTTGCCACTCACCCCAGCATGTCCAGCACCAGGCACTGTTGACCAAAAGAACCCTCTCCAGTCTTGGTCCTCAAAGATGTAGGGAAGAATCCGGCTCAGGATGCGAGTGCAGTTCAGGACCACCTGCTTTTCTCTATCGGTGGGACAGCCAGACTCTGCTCCCTGTACCAGCTTCTCCACCGCCTGGAAAAAAAATATAAGAAATAAAACACAGTGTTTTTCCTCTAGTTTTACTGTTGCTTCGAATGCCTTTTGGATGCTAGATTTATAAAGTATGCTATGCTAGAAATCTCAAAAAAATTGTTTATATAAGGAGCATTGTTTTGTTTTTGCACACCACTTTCAAACAAATTCTGAATTTCATCAACAGTGTGCAGGAGCCTTTGTCTAAAACTGATAACAAACCCTGGTAACAAGCTTTGCTTCGAGGGCTCGTCTGCTCCATGCTCTTTATTTAATTATGCTGCACGCCTGTGTGTGTCTGTTTTGTTTCAGATAGGCAGCTTCAAACGGAAGCTGGAAATAAGAGAGACAGGAAGCAGAGAAAAAGGAAGGGGAGTTGACTCATTATTCCCACATCTAAGGGGCTCCCAAAACAAAACAAAAAAGTCTGCACCACCTCAATACGTTCATCATTTCAGTTCATTATAGGGATATCTTTATATAACCCTGTTATGTGGGGTCTTTCAGTGTGTACCTTATAACAAAGGGTGGCCAGGTTTGACGGGGACTCCTCTCGAACAGCTCTTATCTCTGCAGCTGGCACCAGAGCAAAAACATCCTGTACCGTGATGGTGGTGTCTGCCCAGAACTGGTCCCAGAAGGCATCCTCGGTGGCTTCTACGGGCTGAGGAAAACATGGACACATTCAGTCCCCAGATTCACCAGATGAATCAGATTTGTGACACAAAAGTCAAACATAACGTTGCCTCCTTTTTATTTGGTAGACATAGCCTCGTCTAGCCTTATGGTACACATATATCTATTACCTTGATGGCAATGTAAACAATGCAGCTTGTTCTAGCAACAGTGGATGCTTTATCCTGCGCACCAACCTCAGCGTCCACCTGCCGCATCTGCAAACGTGTTTATTCCCGGAATTACGTCATCAGCAATGATTTTGCTGAACGCCACTAGTTATTATCGTCAAACACAGAATATGTAGGCTAAAGCCAATATACAAGGTTGTTGTCATTGGTTTCCCAATCCAGTTTATGATTTATGCCACGCATTTTAAGGACGTCTATTTATCTGCAGCTATAAAATAACATTATAAACATCGCCGCTCTGCAAAATAAAAAGGTTGTGTTTTAAAAGTCTGTTCGTAAGCGAAGGTTCATTTTGCTTCGCTGCTATTTCGGAGCCGCTTTCTCATCCCCGCGGTGATGCTCCTGGGTGCGCTCTTATGTTCTGATGGTGATAATTTGTTCCGACCACTGAAGCTCATATATACCTGCGTTTTGGTCGTGAGCTGGATCACCGCTTTCCTGAAATTCAGCTTTGAATCGCTGCTGCCCATTGCGGTCGATTCCCTTCAGACACGCAAATCTGCTGCCGCTGAGAATCCCTTAATCTCACCTCCGTCCTACGCTTGAGTCATTGGCGGAGGCGTTTTTTTCTTTCCTTTTTTTTTTAACTATTGGCTGACAGGTTCTATGGAGCACCTAAGGTGCCAGATTACAAACATGTCAGTAAAATAAAACTGAAATAAATAAATAAACAAATTTTCATAATCCACTGAATGTGTTGATTATTAAAAATATCTTAAACAATAGTAGCCTACAACATTATTATTTAAAATAAAAGTGATTAAACATTTAAACCATATGTAAGTAATTTAAGTCTTGTCATAATTATTTCATAATTCCTTGGCTGTAGCAAATAATTGTATTAATCAACACAACAAATTGGCTTCAGACCAGTTACATTGTTAAGTGGTAGCCCTGCCCCTTGACCCTGATAGCTAAAGGGTTGTTAATAAACAAAAAAATAAATAAAATGAGGATGTCTTGTTGCACTTAACCATTAAATAAGTAAAGAAAAAGGTTAAACATACAGATATGCTTTTTTCATAGGGAAAATTAAATTAACCATTAAACAGAGCTGTCAAAATGACCCTTTAAAGATCCCAACAAGTTAAAACTTGCATTGCATTGTGGGGCGCCCCTGGGCCCCGACTCTCCGGGTCCATGGACGGGCCCACCATGGCGCAGCCGGTTGCCTGCCGCAGTGGCGGTCCTTGCTACAAGCTACATAGGCGCTTGCCTAGGGCACCATCTAGTGGGGGGCGCCATATATGCGGCGAGAAAAAAAATTTATGATGTCTATTTATTTTTTTCAACAGTTTTATATAATATAATTTTGCACACAATGTTTTATTGTTTATTTATTTTTTGTTTGGATTCTTTAGTGTGCACTTTTTGTTCTCAGATGTTGCACTACTGTTCAAGTTAAACGTTTATTTTATATATTTATAATTTAACAGCTTAATTCTTTTGCACATTTTGTTATATTGTTATTGTCATACTATCAATATCTAAATAAATGTGCAATTCTTTGGACATTACTTCTTTTTTCGTGGGCAAGGGGCGCCATCAGTCAAGCTCGCCTAGGGCACCAAATGGTGTAGGACCGCTACTGGCCGGCGGGGCCCGTGGGCTCGTCACTGCGGCCCCCCTGCATCGTAGCCGCTGGATGTTCCCCTGGGGTTCTCCTCTGCTCCTCTCTTGGGGGACATGGTCGGCCCTCCGCTGGTCCGCCTGGGGCTCTGGGGGTCCCTTGGACGTCTTGGGTCCGATCTCCTTCATGTCTGCATCGATTCCTAGGAGACCTATTGATGTCTGCTCACACCAGCTATCGAACACTCTTATGGAGAAACCTTATATGTACCAGCAATCTCACACACACACATAGATGTGGGGTCTCTGGTGTTTACAGATATATTCTTGGGCTGAGGTTATCATTACTAGAGCTTGATTAATCGGTACCATGAGCTTTTCAGTGACATTGTTGTTGGATTTTAATATCCATTTTTGTGTGATGTGGTTGTGTAGTTCTTAGTTCACAATGTTTGGTCTGTTTTGTAGATGTTCCTTTTTCGTTTTTTTTTGTTTGTTTTTTCCCCTCTCTCTGCCGTCCTGTGGGTATGGAGGCAGACTTCAATGTTTTCCTGTGTTTTCATTGTTCCCCTTCTTGTATTTTCAACTCAACCTCTGTCTTGACTTTTTGCTTCCTACCTCTCTTCTTCATCTTCTTTCTCTCTTCCCCCTTTATTTTCTGTCTCCGTGTCCATATCATCAGAAAATAAAACCCACACCAATTCATAACAAATATTTTTCACACATATCAAGTGGAGTTTTACAGCAAAAGTTGTAGTGCTCTGCTTGTGAAATTAAATAAATTGGGCTTCTACTTGGTACTCAGACACCAATTCTGAGCTCCACACTGCCAGACGTCCTGTCGTAAAAAAAAAAAAAAAAAAAAAAACTTGCTATTGTAAGATTTTATGTAAAACGGAGTAGCCTACGAACAAACGTACATATGAAGAATACAAGAGACAGCTATGCTAAGACCCTTTTAGTTATACAAAAGAAGCATAATATTAAAGCAAAAAAATGAAAACATGACCACCTCTCAGACGGGATCCGGCTCTTCTCGTTCATATAAACGAGTCAGCAGATCAAACCTGCTCGGACACGGACAACTCATCTGTAGTCTACGCGCAGCCGCAGTGTGTTGTAAACACAACAGTTGCGGTTGGCTGTGTTCGAGAGCTAGCTAGTCTGAGTTTAGATCCAGGACAATTATATCGGCTCCCGTCCTATATTGACGTTTTAATTTAAGTTGTCAGTGCCTTGATGAAATTGAGCATTAGATAACGTTATCATTAAATGTTGCGAAAAGAGTCCTGATATAAAAAAATACGTTAGCTCTTTATGACGTTAGCTTGTGACCAATGACAAAGCGCTTGGGAGGAATTGTTAACCAGCTAGCCAAAACGTTTAGCTGTTTATTAGCTATTCAGTGCTACTTCTATTTGACGATGTGGGCTGAAATACCATCTTATTAATGTGACAGCGTTGTCAACATGGATTATACTAAACCGCATTTATTCAGCGTAATTAATTAGTTTGGGAAAGTTAGCAAAGCATTAGGCCATCAAAAGACATCTTGAGACGATAAAGAAAAAGCCGGATTATTCTTTCGGGTTTTTACAAACTACGACAGAAGCTCCTTCAGGTGTAAAAAGTGTTATCATATGTTGACTGAAAACAGGTGAGTTGATTGTGCAGTTTAGCATTTAATAATATAGGGTGGGTTTAAAACATTGTGCATTGATCATTAACACCTCGCAGTAGCCATTTTAAAAACGTAGATTTGCTCAAAAGAGTAGCGGTTGTCGATGTGCTGAGTAGACCAAACATAACGGTGTTCATTTTACATTAATATAGTTAATATGTAATTATACTGGTAGAGTTACTGTTTCAAATGAAGCTCATATTCACTTGTCTAGATGTTTGTGTAACAGCTTAGATTTCAGTTTCAGTGTGGTTTTCTTTTTTTGTCATTTGTTTTTTGCATACTTTTTATAAACATCTGTGTTTTGCAAACGCTAAACTTTTTCACATTTTGTTGTATTTAAAACCACTAATTTGAATGGGTTTTATGTATTATATAAAGTAGTGCATAATTGTGTTGTGTAAGCAAAAGGTGCATGGTTTGAAAAAAATTTTTTAATTGTACGAATTAAAAAGTTGTGTTGCATTTATATTAACCCCCACACCCCGACCAAATACAGTGTTTGCTGCAGTTACAACTGGAAGTCTATCAAGATTTATCTCTACCGGTTTTGTACATCTAATGACTGAAAATGTCCAACTTTTTCTTTGGAAAATTACACAGTCTCTGTGAGAGAGAATGGGGATTGTCTGTGAATGTCATTTGTCAAGTCCTTCTACAGATTCTCAGGTGAATTTAGCTCAGTACTTTGTCTGGGCCATTCTAACACATGAATGTGCTTTAATAAAAAAACACTCAGTTTTACCTTTGGCTTTAAAGATCAATTGTGGTCATATCTGACCAGACCTCCTTCCTCCATGTGTTTGCTATGTCCCCTTCATGGCTTGTGGCAAACTGCAAATGGGACTTCCTGTGGCTTCCTGTAGTTTGGTGACTTCTGAAGGTTATCGTTTGCACTGGACTTTATTTACAGGACATTTAAGTAAAGAGGGCTTTTGTTTTCATTAGTGAAACAATTTCAAAACCATGTGAGTTTTTTTTTGTTCCACTTCACAATTATGCACCACTTTGTGTTGATCTGTCTCATAAAATGTCAAAACATAGATTGAAATGTGTGGTTATAACATCCCAAAATATAACCTTGTATAAATATAAGTAAGAATACTTGAAAATAATTTTCTTGTTAAATTCTTAGATTCCCATTTGCTGTTGGGAATCGTCACATGTTTTAACAGAGAGAACGGTCCATTACTATAACTTTACCTCAGTATCAGGGCTCTTATGTGTATTTGTGCTTTATTGATGCAGAAAACGACAGCACAGTGGTGGTGATGAGGAGAGTAGCCACCTGGTGCCTCAAGCCAAACGGCAGAGCAGAGCTCATCCTCTCTCCCCTGAGCCAGGTCGGGATGCTTGGGACTCAGAGGTACTGTTTCTTTATGACTCTCTCTCTCCAAAAGCATGTGAAGCTTTTGTGACTTCTCATTTTGGTTAAATGGGTGCTTTAACCATAAAATGCATCAACTACAGGTTTTGTCATTTACCAAACAGACATCGAACAGTGAGAGCAGCAGCAACATCAGCAGTCCCGAACATGCAGCCGGGAGTCGGTGTGCTTTGGGCCCCTGCAGTCCCTTCAGCTACGGCTTCTCCTCAGAGCCGGGCGGCTCAGCAAACCAGCTGTCGTACCTGCAGATCAACCGCATCCTCAGGGAGGCCCACTTCTATAGCCTGCAAAGCCGAGGTCAACTCAGAGACCCAAGATGAAATAACGCTCTCCTCTGAAATGCCAACGGACTGAAAGCGTGGCGCAGCATCATATGCTGATCGTTTCGTTCAGCTCTTCCTCTCCCATCTTCAGTCATTGCAACATATCACAGGTGTACGCATCTCTGGATTGAGAGCAGTATCTAGGAGCAGTTCATCTATCACTTAAATCAAAGAGATTTTCAGTTGAGCAATAACAACTTTGATAACTGTGATCTACTCAAAACATTCTATAGTCCACTTATTTTCTGACCAATCTGTTTTACCAACTGCTCTGAGAGCCTTAAAGTGTACACGACTGATTGCGGGTTCTTGTGTGTCCTCTTTAAATTGTACATGAAAACAGTAGAGCTGCAGGAGTGGCACCAAACACAAGTTTTGGGCCAGTCGCTGTGAATTGTTTAGTCTTACAGTAGGGTACTGTCAGAATCTGATGGGACCAGTCTCAGGGAGGATATGTCTTAGACTCCTCTCTTGCTTTCATATTTTGAGGGGGGGGGGCGTTAAATTGGGTAAGACTATTTCAATGTTATCTACTAGAATTCAATTTAGTTGAAGACAAGTGAGACCATAGAACATAGGGTTTGTTATTATAGCATTCCAAAATATTTCAAGATCATCTTGGACCAGATGTTAGGATAACCGTACTTGGGTTTACATTTTTCCCAAATTCTTTGTAGTTTGTGAACAGACTTGATTATTAGATGGGTTTTTTTCAATCGTATTCATCCCCTGGGTTCATTTTTGTCACTTGGTTTTGCTTTCACCAGATCTCAACAAAACAAATTTGATCAGCTGGTTGTAAGAATCGCTTTGCTGCCTTATAATAGCTACATTTTCTGATCGTGGACATAAAGTTCCTTGCAAAAATATTCATACCTGTTGGACCCTTTTTGACATTTTGTCACATCACAGCCACACATTCAGTGCTCTTATAGTTGTTGTTTTTTTTAGTGATAAAGCAACACAAAGTACTCCATCAATGTAAAGATAAATAACCAATATGGATTTTATAAAACCATTTTTGCAAATAAAAAAATCTAAAGGAGATTTAGAGAGGATGTGATGTAGACCTAAAATTTTAGTATGACATTGTTTGGCATTTAAATCAATAATAAAAAGGATAATTAAAAATGTATCACATTTGTTTTGACTATAAATCTATTATCTGCATATACACCTCTAAAACTACTACTTTACAATACATTAGGTTCATTAGGCCGTGCATTTGTACCACTAAACACCAATGAGCCACATATCGGGTACATATTTCAAATATTTGTATTTGTCATTATTGCTGTTCTGTTGTAACCAACTGTGGAGAAAATAGTTCACGCAGCAAAGGTAACTATCACATGGTATTTTTGGAGGCACATGGAAGTTTCTCCAGGGTTACCATGGATCTCTTGGTTGCTTCTCTGATTAATGTTTTTTTCATATCCAGCCTGTCAATTTAGGTACACAGAGATGCCGTGGTTGGTGTACAGTTGTGCCACTTTCTGTCCATATAGTGGCGGGCAATAAAGCAATTACAATAATTTATTGAGGAACAGAAAATGACGTTAACAGTAATAAAGGCAGACATTAAAATGTAATAACAGACACTACCTGTGGTCACCATTATTTGAGTTTGGCAAAGAGATTGCAACTAATAATGTAAACTTGATTATTTTATGTTTATACTCGAACGTATTTGCACTCTTCAATGGTACTGCAATTGGCTTTTGTACATCAATCTATTTGAATGTTTTATTTTTTAACTCATTCACTTATAATTCATAATTTCTCTCAATGCTTAAGTGATTTGGATTTAAGGCAGTTTTCGAGATCAGAATTCATTAGTTATTAATAATGTTTAATTTGTTTGCTCAGTTTGTCTCAAAACAAACCCCTATCTTAGAAACTAGATTGTTAATAATTATTAAAAGCGTTCAATGCATAATATTGTGATTTGCTCTGCTTGTTCAAAGCTTAGCAAACTGTTTTGTAACCTAATCCTTCAAACGTTCACTCTGATTCGTCTGCTGTGCGTCTTGTTCTTTATGAGGCTGTTTGCTCACCAATGTCTAAAACTCTGAGGCCATCACAGACGAGCTGGATCTATACTAAAATCCCTTTTTGGTTCATAAAAAAAAAAAGAAGAAATCACATTTATAAATACACACTACTTTGTGTTAGTCTGCAACACAAAATCCCAATAAATTATAAAGTTTGTGGTTATAATAATAAAAAAATAAAAACTAAATGTGGTAAAGGTCAAGGGATATGAATACCTTTGCAAGGCACTGTAAGTCACCTGTTAGTTTTAGGTAGTCACACTGTCTCTTTGTAACGATGAAGCATTGTCATGCAGTGTTTTATGATTTACACTAGTTACGTAGAAATGATCACTACTATAACCAAAAGGAGAGCCATTTTAGATGGTAGTGTTTAGTCTCAAAGGAATGACTACGCTGTGACGGCCATTACCTAGTAGATTTAGTCTTGTTTCCATTCCAGTGTCTGTGTCATCTTCCAAGAATCACAAGATGTACACTGAGAAATCTAAGAAGTGATCATGGTGGAACAAAGATTACAACTTTTAAAGTATTTCCACCCGCCATAAGGATGTTTTGCTCTGGTTTTACCTGAAATCTTATAAGCACAATCGTTGTACTTTTGTTGCCTGGTGACCACAAAGAGAAGTGTTAATTTTTATAAGAGCTGAAGTTGGAAGAAAAAGTTTCTTTGCTTCCCTCCATCTCACCAAAAGTACAAACGAATGTACAGCAATGCTTTGACAATACACGCTTTAATACATTTTAAGTCTTTATGTGTTGCTTTTTTTTATTCGAGCACAGGATCTACTGATGCTGGTATAGACATGCACCTCCATTTATAGAACATCTACTAAAAGCCCTAGATCTCGTGTCTAGGGCTTAATTATCTAAAGCCTGACAAGAGTCTAGAGAACCAATCAGAAAGTTATTTTTGTACATGATCTTTCACGCGTTAAACCAGATTTCCAAGAGTGGCTGGCCAGTTACTTAATTCATCTAACATGGGTCAGGTATGATGCATTGTGTCCGAAGTAGTTGCTACTTTGGGTGCCTTTATGGTAACTGCTGAAATGAGAGCCACTGATCTGAGTGGAAGTAATGTATTTATTTTTCTGGCTGTTTGCTTGCATTTTTTTCCAAAACTTTTCCAAAACTTTCCAAAAAAATGTCATCAGATTTTTATGGATATTTCTTTGGTTATTCAGACCACAAATTTTTATCCTGACCAGTCTAACTAAAACACCCTTAAATGTTTCTTTGTAGACTTAGTTTTGTTGCCGGATTTTTGCCAAATTAAAATTTTTTTAATTTTATTTTGAGAGTTTATTACCACAAGCCTTCCTGCCATATTAAAAGGTTGCTGAGTCTGTGCCTCTGTGCACCGTTTGCCAGCTGACTATCCTGATGTAAGGAAAAGCATCACTTTTAGAGCGGGATTATTTTATTTTGTTAATTTTGTTGTCCCTGAACAACAAATTTGAATTCATTGTGTGAAAAATGAAAGCATTTTGGAGCTGTGGTTCATATTTATTTTTTGGGATTATATATTTTTTGTATTTAGAAATGTAAAATATTAACATGACAATTTTCTTTCTGCTTCGGTGGATATCCTCTCATTTAAAAATAAAAATTGATTTTAAAGTGAAATTGTCTCATTCAATGCTTTACTATATATATATTTATTTTTTGTCACAAAACATCTCAAGTCTGCATTTTAGTGACCACCACTTAGCATGCAGTATTTTAAAATAGCTTTATCTGTTGGGTATTCACACTATTAGTATATACCTGCCAGCTCGGCATGTATTATATTTTTTGTGCATTCCCCTCTGCAACCCCCACCATCACAAATGCCCAGTAGTGAATGGTTTCCCGTGAACTGAGACCCTTTTAATGGGACATGACCTAAGTCTCAAGGAGGAGCTTAGAAAGGTTTCTTTAATTAGCACAGTACGTGTCCTTGTCACAGACACAGTAACAGATTACATACATTAATGCTCTGCTCGTAACCATAGTTATCGTGGTGGAGGCGCCGGGTCCTCATTACTGGCCTGCTTCGATTCCCCCACTCAAATTTAGCTAAATTTGAGATGACAAATGGGCTGATGATACATGAGAGGCCTCCTACACAGCAGCAACGATGCTCCTTTAATCAGTACCTTCTTGTTATCACAGTGAAAAAAAGAAAGTGTCAAGGGGTCTCTAAGGGTTTCATCTTTGAAAAGTCTAATTGCAGGTATGTTTGTTTAGGTAAATAAATACAGGAACCTCGCACTATTTAATTAAAGGGCTGAAAACGCAATTACCAGCCATGCAGATTCCAAAACTGCTGTGCCACAGATTACAGCAGTTTTGAAAATTTATTTTAGTAATTTAATTCAAGAAGTGACACCATATCATTCAGGTGTTTATTTTAGTTTGGGTTGCTGATTATATGATGCTGATTTCCAAATAAAATGTACAATTTACTTTCAGCTGAACACTGAGCAACAATGCAGTGACTTCTCTTCTTAGCCAAGATAAGAAGAGGCTCCTAATATATTTGTTGCATCTGTTACCACACTTTTTACTTCTACCCAGCATTCCAATAATTTGTTTGCATACACCTCTCTGAACTGTCACCTTCTTTAGGAATGACCTGTCAGTGATTGCAGGACAAGTTCTATCAAGTCAACAAGCCTCCTCATGATGGTGGCCATAAAATAACTCATTGTTATTACTCTTGTGTAATATTACAATTTTTCAAGTAAGAAAGGTTGCTTTGTTTCAGCCATAACCCATTATTGTTAGCATTAAGGGGGAACATCCTATGAAATACAGCACTCTGTAATGAATCAATGTGACTTTTTCTTATTCATTTGAATACCTAAAAACATTTTATTGCAGACGTATATAGAATAGGTCCTTTATTTTTATTTCAAAGACATGAATAGGAAACGTCTCTAAAAGGATATTAAACCCAGTATTTTGCATCCAACTGGATGAGTTCGTTAAAAATGATTCCAAGCAGATGACTGGTTTGTCTTGCAGAAGATGTTCTAAAAAAGACCAACAGAGGGCAGCAAACCCCTTGCCTTTCACACTGTGGTGATCCTCACAGCCAAAACCCATATATGCTGGCTCATTCTACAGTGGGATCAAGAAGTGTGGGCTCGGGAAAGATTATTTATCTTTAATCTGTTTTCTCACTTAGAAACGCACCCAGATCCTTTTCCATGCAACAAACAGATATGAGGCTGGGTGATGATGAATGGCTTGTTTCAACTGAGTCCAGGGGCAAGAGAGAGTTAAATGGACTGTCCTTGTTCTTGGATCTTTGTATGCGCATATTTTGTTATATTTTTATCATGGCCAGTGAAACAGATCTGGGTTGCCCGATGATTTGTTTTCTTCGCCTACTCTGCTGTTTCCCTTCCTTTGAAGATGAATGGACGGTAAAAACCAGAAACATGCAAGAGTACATATGAGCAAACGTGTCTACGTTTTTCTTTCACATGATTATTACCACAAGTGGTAGCAGAATTACACAAAACATTTTTTGAATTATCCAAAATTCCATATCAATGCTTTTATTCAGTGTAAAAAGAATTGCTTTAAGAGAACATTTTTGAACAAAATCACCAGAGGCACAATTGTTTGCACTATTGACCATTCTTATGAAATAAATGATGCTAAACCATTTTTGTTATTCATACATAGCCCTGAAAAGTCTTCTGAAGTATTGAATTTGCTCAAATCATCTTTGAGGTTTGGATAAGCATGGGTAAAAATTAGTAATTAAAAACACTTGGCTTTCCAGCCAGTTTTCTTCTTCTATTTTCTCAGGGACAAAAATATATACTAATAATTATCAAATTGTTTACATTTGAATTCACATTAGTGATTTTTGTTTGCAGCCAACTTCGTTTGAACATTTTACCCATCAGTACTGTGTTGTTATTGTTGCTTTAAATAAAGGTTAAACCTGAATTTAATGTTACCCTGTTGTTCTTAAACCGAGTCTAGTTTCCTGACAACTGACATTCAAGTTTTTTTTCTTCTTCTTTTTTTGTCGGAAAGTTTGAAAAATAGAATAAAGGTGCCAATGTAACCTAAACTGTCCTTTATATAATCAGCATTTATTGTAAGATAGTCATTCTTTGCAAGTCCAATGTTTTTTTAAAAGCTGTGAAATATCCCTTTGCTACAATCTGAAAAAAACAAAAAACATTTTCTTGTTTCATGATCTGTGGAACCTGAAGGAAAAAAGACCAAATTACTCTTTAAGCAATTTAAGGTTTATGTTTTGTGTGGAAAAGTATTGAATTATTACATTATAAATGTGTAGAAATCCTGATCATACTTTTCTTTTAAAGTTAATTAGTCTTAATTAAATATCCATGACTTCATGTCCCCATGAGGTAAAAATATAATATGACACAGAGAATAATTTTTATCAGCCTTTCTATAATATAGTAAAGAGAAAAAAACGTATTTAAGTAAAAAGGTTACAAGAAAATACGTTTAATGAACATTCAGTAAATATATTAAAGATGTATAAATTAGCTGTACCTCTGGCAAACAAAGCTGAATGAGCATCAAAGTTGATATATACACACATCTTTTTAATAGAAGTGCAAATTACAGTCTTTGGTGCTGTATATTTCCAGCTTTCTTTCAGCTAAGGGTCTCAAAACGATAGAATTAAAACAAAGTGGTTCTAGTTCTTCCAATTAAGTACTTTCTTGAGAAAAAGTTAAGGATTAAAAACTGTGGCAGTAAAAAGTTAAACGATCTGGTCAACCTTGCCAGTTTTTGTTAAACTTTGGCAGAAATGTATTTGAACAGCTGTTGCCTGGCTTGAAATTGTGATTTAGTTGACATCAGGTAAGCATCTTTCTCATCCTGGCCAACAAAAACATCTGCTTTGCCCTGGTCGATATCACACAACAAACCCCACCAGCTCTGCTGCTCCCCATGGCCACCCTTGAATGTAAATATGCCTTTTTAAATTGACCTGCTACAGGCCTTTCTGTTATAGTAAAATCTGTCATATCTCAAGGAGCATGTTTTTCGTTCATTTTACTCTGATGCAAATTCCTTAAACAACATCTGTACTTCATGCAAAATTGTACAATTTATACAAAATTCACTTGACCATCCTAACTGTTGCTTGCTGCTCCGATACAGAACAGAAACAGTCCAGTTACTTTTCCGACAGCTGTCTGCAGTTTTAGTGCTTTGAACAGGCTGAACAGACAAGCCACACAGCCACTAGGCCCTGCATACATGGGTCACTGTCTCCAGTTCCACTTTATAGCCTTCTTTCTTCAGTTTCACACAATGCATTCCAGTGACAATTCACAGTTTTTATTGCAGAGCAAAATTACTGTCAAGGCTCCAATCAGTCATCAAAAGTGTTCATCTCCCAAAAAGGACAAAAACAAGCAATTTTGAGAGTCAGATCTAGGTCTAAATCTTTTTATTATTATTTCCACATACATTGTTTTCCATCTTTCTTTTAAGGGAAAGGAGTATAAAAATAAAAAACAAGTACCAGCAAGCAGATCTATACATGTTTTTCATCCATACAGCATTCTCCATGGTGTTAAATGTCTAAAAAAATAGATTCATCTTTTATTGCAGTAGCAAATTGTCAGACACGAAAAACAAGAAAAATCTAACATTTATATTGATGAATTTATTCGTTGGTTGAACAAAATCCAGTATAAGGACATTAGAACTGGGGTGATGTGCTCTATTTTCTTAGTTTTAGTGAGGACACAAGCAGCATCGTTCTGGATAAGCTGCAGCTGTCTGATTTACTTTGTTGGCAGACCTGTGAAAACACAGTTGCAGTGATCAGTACAACTAAAGATAAACGCATGTACGAGTTTATCAAGATCTTGTTGGAACATTAGTCCTTTAATCCTGGAAATGTTCTTCAGATGATAAAAGGTCGACTTTGTAATGGTCTTTTTGTGTCTCTGAAGGTTCAGGTCTGAGTCAGTACCTACTCCCAGATTTCGAACCTGGTCAGTCGTATCTAGCTGTAAAAGCTTTTGGTCCATAAATAATGACTTCAGTTTTGTTTCTATTCAGTTGAAGAAAGTTATGGGACATCCATGCATTCATTTGTTCTATGCATCTGCTCAGCACTGGAATGGCCCCTAGTCTCGATGGATTGACTTCGCAGATTTGAAAGGTTAAACAGAATTCTGATGATAAGGTTGGGGTTATGTATTTATTGTGAAGTTATGATCTGAAAGGAGCTTGACAATGAAATATTTAAACACTGGAAAAAAGGAAATAAGGTGTTCTGACTGTCAGCGCTACCAGACAATCCATCCTACCCTGTGGCATTGTGCATGCGGAGACTGATGTTAAGTCAAAGGTTGCTTACTCAGCAAAATCTGATGAGGTTGCACAGATTGTCAGAACAACAGCATTCCAGGGGGAAAAAAGCATCATAAAAACTGTGAAGCATGGAGGTAGAAGGATCATGATTTGGGGATGATTTGCTGCAACAAGAACTGGTCAGGTCCCATTATAGAATTTAACATGAATTCCACTGAGCATAAGATAGTCCTTTATTTGTCGCACATCTGGGGGAAATTCCAGCTGTTACAGCAGCAGTGAAAAGTCAAAGATTTAAAAAATAATAATGCTGTATATGCTGTACAGCATATACACATAAACATCAATAAACATAAACATATAAACATCAATATAGATAATAACAGCAACAGTATGGAAATAAATTAACTAAAGGAACGACCTGTGGTGTCTCTCCATCAGACACCGTGGATGGAGGAGTCTGTTGCTGAAGGAGCTGTTCATTGATGTTACTGTGGCATGCATAGGGTGAAGAGCATTGTCCATCATAGATGATAACTTGGCCATCAATCTCTCTCTCGCATCAGGTGGTGGTTGGGGAAAATGTGAGATTGCCTGTAAAAGAAACTGAAAGCTGAAGTATAACTTGACCCTGCAAGATCAGAATGACCACAACATATCAGTAAGTTCACCAAGATGTCATTTAAAATGGAAATTCCTGGGCTAAGCTAAGGTCCAGATCATTATTTCATTGGGATCGAGTTCGATGACTTGAAATGTACTCCACATGCAAAAAAAACCTACAACATATTACTGTTGAAAGTTAGGTGTGGGACAAACCTTCATCATACTGATGTCAGAGACTCATACGTAGATGGCTGGAAGAAGCATCTTACTAAAGTTATTTCAACCTAAGGGGAAAGAATAGCTAGGGTGTAGGTAGGGTGTCCTAACTTTCTCCTCTTTGTGTTTATTTGAGATATGTAACACAATGTTATCTTTTGGAGTTAACCTGTAGCTAAATCACAAAGATTTCATACTGATCTGTCAACATTTCTTTGAAATACCTTAACAACTAGTGGGTGGCCTTATTACTTCATGATTGTATATGCAGTTTTCGGTTATATATGGGTCCAAATCTTTTTAATGGCGAACACACACACACACACACACGCAAACATGTACGCACACATGCACGCGCACACACACTGTACCGTCTTGGTAAAATTTTGATGTTTACGTGTTTCAGTTCTGCTCCGTTGAGCCGTTAACACACACAGGCTTTTGCCTCAGAGCAGAAGAAGTGCAATAGTTTAGAGAGAGTCTTACTAACTGGGAGTGTTTAGGCTTCACTGGGTTGAGCGGGCACTCAGAGCTCCACCGTATAGACTGCTGTTTTCTAAATGGCCTTTATTACTGAACGGGAAAAGGTTGAACTGCAGGAGTGTGTAGTTACCTCAGAAAGGACAAGGTACTCGGCTCTCGTTGCACTGTGTTGTCTCTACAGCAGCTGACCCGCCACACTGCCATGTTTCATCACCACCGAACTGATACGGCGCCGCTTACAGCCACTAAGGTGCAATTTGTTGCATTTGGTCTATAACTGTCAGGAAGAGATATACTGTACCCTCACTTAAATCACATCCCATAATCTGGCCCTCTCCCTGTATTATCCTAATTGAACCCATGGGCGGCCAACGCCATCAAAAGCTGAGCTCATCTACAAATTAATAAAACATGGGCCCTCACCAGCTCTATGTCTGGGATACAGCTTGGAGCTACTCAGACACACTTAAATGGAAGAGAGTTTGCGATTGTTATGGAGGCACAATAAAATCGTTTTATTTTGTTTTCAGCACTGATGGCTCCCACAGTCTTACATGTATTCCCAACGAGCTCTTTTTCCTTCTTCTTGCTTCCTGGGCATAATGGAAAATACTTATTAAAGCCATCAAACACCATTTACCAAAACAGGCTTCTGCAGTTTCTTCTAATGCATTGTCGTTAGGTCAGTGGCCATAACCCTTTGAGATGCAGATTCCCACCAATTCAACAGGTAATCAACCACCAGAATTTTTCTTTTCTTCATTGCTGGCCATATGAGGCCATATCTTCCATAGTCAGGACTGAGACATGCTGGCACCATTAACAAATGCCACATCAGCACTAGTAGGGGGGTGGATGTTGGCTTTGTGTTGTATTTTGACGCCCTCCTAGACGTGGGAGACAACAGAAGAGGTGGTCATCATAATGAGATCGGGTTCCTAATAACATCACATCCCGCAGGACACCGAAAAAAGCAGCCAAAGGTTATTAAAGGCATCTATCACATCTGTTGAGCAAGCAGTTGTTCACTCACCATCCCCACCTTCTCTTTTTGTTACTGGTGATGACGCCTCAAAACCTGCAACCAAGGCCACAGTGACCAAATCCTTAATTTCACCGACATGTTACAACCTCATAAACATCATTGTATTTCATGTGACAGACCAGTAGAAAATAGTCCTTAATTGTGAAGCAGAAGGAAAAGGATAAATGGTATTTCTTTTGTTCTTTACCAAAAATCTAATAAAGGTGGCATGCATTTGTGCTTAGCTTTGTACATGTTGTCTATAAGCATCTTTATCTGTATTTAAAGCTGCAAGCACGGCAGCTTTGGACATTTTTGCAATTTTTCTTTGCACTCAAGATCAGTTGAATTGACTATCTCTATGGGACAATGAAGACTAAACAATTGGATGAAGAGTGCTGATGAAAATTTTTAAGTCTTCCCACAGATTCCCAATTAAACCCAGATCTAGACTTTGGCTGGGTCATTCTAGCAAGTTTTTATGCTTTTATGTAAAGCTTTCAAGTGTAGCTCTTGCTGTTATGTTTAGGACAGTAGCCTTTCTGAAAGGTTAACCTCTGACCCAGTGTTGACTCTTCAGCAGTGTCGAACAGACTTCCTTCCGGTATTTTCCTGTGTTTAGCTCCACCCATCCTCCAATCAACTCTGACCAGCTTTCCTGTCCCTGCTAAAGAAAATACCACAGCATGATGCTGCCAACATTATGTTTCACCGTGTGCATGGTGTGTTCAAAGTTGATGTACTGTGTCAGATTTTCACCAAAGACCATTTTGCATGTTGACTAAAGCCTGTTGGCAGCCCCCTGTTTTCACAGTACCTGTCTGGTCCAATTTTGCGGTCAACTCGCTGTATGCCTGCTCGCGCTTGTTCCTGTTCTTGAAATTTGACGAGCTGACATCATATCAACAGGTGTAGTCTGGCCAAATTTTCACGAGTTTATCTTCTAAAATGTAATCTTCTCTGTGGGCTGCCATCTTGGAATCATGTGATCAGAGACCACATTTTGATTGGTCACTTGAATATTTTCCCTCAGCACACAGCTCACGCAGAACCCACACAGTAAGTCTTTCGCCTCACGAGGCGGAAAATATCAAACCTGCTTGACTTTCACCTCAATGCTCCGTGAAGCAGAAAATTCACCAAAAATTAGCCGCACACAGCGAGCTATCTGCTGAGCAAACGGCCTCGAATGACTTTTTGCTCAGCAGATTGCTCTCGTGTGCGGCAGGCTTAAAGAGTTTAAATTTGGTCCTGCCTTACAAGACCACTTTCTTCCACCTGTTTGCTATGTCCATTACATGGCTTACGCAGGACGTCCTTCAAAAATTGCTTTCTCCTTGCCACTCTACCATAAGGGCAGACTTATAGACCACATGACTAATAGTTGTCCTTTCCAGGGTTTTTTAGGTGGACATCCTTGTCTTGGTAGGTTTGCATTTGTGCTATCTTCAATTTTCAGATGATGGATGAACTATGTGATATAACCCAACTTAGCTTTAAACTTCTCCATAGTATTCTGCCAGACATGTGTGGGTTGTTTCTTCAACTTCATGACACAGTTTTCTACTAATGTTCTCCAGCAAACCTCTGCTGAGATTAAATTACACAAGAGACTCTTGAAGGCAGCTCCTTACTGGATTTTATTCAAGAGCACCAGAGTAAAGGGGGCTAAATACAAATGAATGGCACACTTTTTCAAGTTTTTATTTGTAAAAATGTAGAAAGCAATGCATCATTTTCCTTCTACTTCATAATTACCCACTATGTTGACTGGCCTATCATAAAATATCAATAAAATACAGTGAAGTTGGTAATCGCATCATCATATTATGCGAAAACGTTCAAGGGGTATAATTACTGTATATGGACTTTAAACCAGACATTTAAAGCATGTGACTTCCCATATTTTCCCCAAAAGTAGCCAAGTCCAAATAGACACCAACCTCTGCAGGAAGTCAAAACTCTTCCAAAACCAACACAATGTTTAGCTCCAGATTCAGCAAGGATGGAAAAAAACGACCCCTAACACGAAGAAAGAAACACTTCAAGTGTTGGAAGACCAAGCATCAAGACATACTGTCAACAAGCACCAATATGCATAGTAAAAGCTGACATCACATAATTTTGATCTGGACTCATTGATATACGGACACACTAGAAAGAAAACAAACTCCCTCTCCAAACAAAACACTGGGTAATCCTTGGATGGGGTATTGCTGGAGCATGCGCACAGTTGTTGAAATACTTTAAAAGCCACGGTGAATGATGGTGCATGCTTGTCTATGCTGGAGATCTTACAAAGTGGAGAGTGTGAAAATATGAGCAGAATGAAATTGCATAGCCCTGGACATCTCATACTGAGCATATATGTGCCAACAAAGATGAGGAGAACTTCACTTTAACACAGTGTTTCTCAAACTATGGGGCGAGCCCCACTAGTGGGGCGGAGAGGTATTGCAGGTGGGGCGTGACATCAATGGGATTTAAATAGTTTTTCCCCCCTAGATTCTGTCGTTGTGAATGTTTCACTGCACTGTAAATTAAATCAACCAGCTCCCCCCTCTCACAAAATTAAACACACCCAAATAAATTAGCAATTGTGATCATCATTGTAAACAGAACTAACTCGGCTATTTAAATAAATAAAACTCTTTAAAAATCAGGCGTAGTCACTATTCTGTTGGGGCGATAAAAGCATGGGGGGCTTGTGTATGCTCCTTTGTCCAAAGTGGGGAATGATAAAAAAAAGTTTGAGAAACACTGCTTTAACAGGAAGGAATCTCTAGCTTAACCTGGTTCAGTGTGCGTGGCAATCAGTAGTTCCTTTAGTGGATTTATCTAGAAGAGAAACACAGCTAAACATAACTGCTGAGCTGTTTGTAAAAAAACGCAGTCAGTGGCAGTCTCTTCAATTGCTTTGTCTAGGAGAGAGACAGGACTAAACACACAAACACAGAGTCAAAAATAAAATGTATGCATTTATTAGCAGCAGTTATTTCATCACTGCCAGCAGTTTTAAGGCTCAAAAAGAAGCTTGATTTAGGGTTATCTTGCTTATTTCAGCAAGACAGATCTAGTAGTACATGTGTTTTACTTTTTTACAGTCCTCAGGGGTGAGGCTAAACTGTCTAAAAAATCTGAAAGATTCAGAAGGCATTAACAAATACAAGAAAATGACAAAAATAAACCTTAAAGTGCAGATGGAAGCCAAAATAAAGGAAAGTTTGACAAATTAATAGTAGAGCTCATTGTCAGTTTTGCTTAGAGTTGTCACAAAACAAAGTTTTTTTAGTAATTTTAGTCTTGAAATAATTTCTTTTCAAGTAATGACATTACATTAAAATTAGATTTTACCTGTTATCCAAACATATGAAGAATTTTGACTAAAAATTCAAAATTTAAATCTCAAATCTTTTAAACCACCTCCATGTGCTCTTCTATATTTGCTTCAAATGATAATGGTGGTTGGGACTCCCCAAGAGTGCACAAAGTAGTTTGTGGCATCTATATTACAATACTCCCTGCTGCTTTGTGTATAAATAATTTACCTCGCTGAATGGGGTCGTTCCTAAAAAAGATGACTGTTCCTTTTGATCCTCGCCAAAAATAAATTTCACTGCTTTCACTTACCATCAGCTTTGTTTCTAAAGTTGGATATAACTTTTAACACTAAATACGACTTTTAGACCAAAGATGGAAACTGGACAGGGTGTCAAAAAGAAACGTAAAACATATGTAATTCATTCAGTGTGGTCTTGTCATCATTTAGGAGCCATGTGTACTGCTTTCTCAGTCATGATTTACTCATTTTAAATTTCAGTGGAAACATATACGTCCCTTTGAAAGCCTTGTGTTCTGCAGTGGAGCTATAAATTGACTTTTATTAATGGATTGGGAATTAATTACTTTAAAAGAGTAAAATCTTGAGTTGCTCTAGGCAGCCTTGCTGAAATTTGCTGTGTTGACTAACATTTTCTAAACCCGAGTCACTCAATGTCATTGTCACTGACCGTAAAAGTGGAGCCAAAAGGACATTAAGTGGTGGATTTATGGCCCCTATATATCTGAGTACTAAAACCTTGTGAAGTCCCTCCTGGCGCTGTAAGGTTTTGCTTTCTCTGCCTCGCTCTGTTGGGTTTTTCCCCCCTATTCCTTCAGAGTACCTTCATTTTCCCTTTCCTTTATTTTCATTGGCATTTAAAGAGCACGGTGCACTGTTCAATGTACTCATTCAATACTGAACTTTTCAACACGAACACATTAGAACACAGACACATGTACACACAGAGAGAAAGAAAAGCAGCCCTGGACATGCCGAGAGCAGACCCTCACTCTGCTGCTCTGGGCCACAGCATGGTGGAATCCCAGGAAGTTGCAGACATGCACAGGGGCTCTGAAAGCGTTTCTCTCCCGCCTGTGCTCGTTATTGTAGCAGGGCATTAATTGATCGCTTTGGTTTTTATTCCCCTTTGTGAAGTGGGTTTAGACCTGGCTTTATGGAGGATGGTGAAATCTATGGAGACCGTCCTCTTTGGCTGGAGCACAGCAGTAAAGCAATTACTCTGTCCACCTATATTGGTCAAAATTCTTCTTGTATGTTTTAATCGGTCATCTCCTGGATTTTTAATACTATAACACTTTTTCATGTCTGATGTGCTTATTTAATTTAAACTACTGATTGTTTTTCAGATTTTCTAGTTATTTAGACGTTTTCCACTCAATTGCACATCATTGTAAGTTTCTTACAAAATTATTCTCAGTAAATAAAGAAAAGAATATTGACACTGCATTACATTTAGGAGGAATCTTTAAAGGTTTTCTATCACTGCTGATCATCAACAACTGTTCTCTCTTCTGAGAAATCTCCTTTGCCACTGAGCTTCATCCCACCCCAACTCTCGCTTTCTTTTTCTTTTTTGGATTTTCCCTTCAGGGGTCACCACAGCGAATCATCTGTCTCCATTTAGTCCCATCCTCTACATCCTCTGCCCTTACACAAACTAGTTTCATGTCCTCTTTCACCACATCCATAGATCTCCTTTTTTGTCTTCTTCTCTGCTTCCTGCCTGGTGGCTCAAACCTACATATCCTTCTACTGATATAATCGCTGTCTCTCCTCTGAACATGTCCAAACCATCTCAGTCTGGCCTCTCTGACTTTATCTCCAAAACATCTAACAAGAGCTGTCCCTCTGATATAGTCATTCCTGATTCTATCCATCTTCATCACTTCTAAAGAGAATCTCAAAAAATTGAGTCCTGCTTCCTGTCTTTTCCTCATTGGTACTGTCTCTAAACCATACAACATCGCTGGTGTCACTACTGCCTTGTACACCTTTCCTTTCATTCTTGCTGAAACTCTTTTATCACACATCACACATGACATTTTCTCCACCCATTCCAATCAGCTTGCACACGCTTCTTTACCTCTTTACCACACCCTCCATTGCTCTGGACCTTTGAGTCCAAGTACTTAAAGTCCTCAACCTTCTTTACTTCTATGCCCTGTAACTTCACCGTTCCACTTGTGTCTCTCTCATTTACACACATGTATTCTGCTTTGCTGTGACTAATCTTCATTCCTCTCTTTTTCAGTGCATACCTCTACATCTCTAGCTTTTCCTCTACCTGCACCCTGCTCTCACCACAGATCACAATGTCATCTGCAAACATCATAATCCATGGAGACTCCTGTGTAACCTCATCTGTCAGCCAACATGTCCATCACCAAAGCAAACAAGAAGGGGCTTAGAGTCGATCCTTGATGCAGTCCCACCTCCATCTTGAACTCCTCTGTCACTCAGACAGTACACCTCCCTGCTGTCTCACAGCTCTCATACATGTCCTGCACCACTCTAACATATTTCTCTGCCACTCCAGACCGTCTCATGCAATACCACAGCTCTTCTCTCAGCACCTTGACACAATGCAGCTCCCTCTGACCTTCTCTGTACTTCTTCATCAACATCCTTAAAGCAAAAATTGCATCTGTAGTACCCTTTCTTGGTTTGAAACCATATTGCTGCTCACAAATGCTCATTTCTGACCGAAGCCTAGCTTCCACCACTCTTTCCCACAGTTTCATTGTATGACTCATTAGCTTTATTCATCTGCAGTTGCCACAATTCTAAATTCATCTCTCTTGTTCTTAAAAATCAGCACTAGAACACTTTTCCTCCATTCCTCAGGCATCTTCTCAATCTTCAAAATCTTGTTAAAGAACTTAGTCAAAAACTCTACTGCCA
This sequence comes from Valencia hispanica, assembly GCA_963556495.2. NCBI lineage: Eukaryota > Metazoa > Chordata > Actinopteri > Cyprinodontiformes > Valenciidae > Valencia > Valencia hispanica. Next base: position 29,700,958 of record OY747718.1, on the reverse strand, counting down.
CCTCTCCTAGACACTTCCATTGTCATGCTGCTCTAATCACCCTCTCCTCATCATTGTCCTCACTTGTGTCTCGCCCATCAACCACATCCTATCCTCCTCACCTTCTGCCTGTTAAACCTGTCACTTCCCTTCACTCAGCGCCAGATCATTGCATTGTTGATGTCCCCATGGTGTGTTTTCCTGCCGTCTCCTTCCTGTTCAATGTCCTGTCTCCCCGTTCCTGCCGTCACCATCATCATCACTTCCACTAGCAGCACCTTCAATAAATATCTGTGCACTTTCAACCGGCGTCTGCGTTTGGGTCCTTCTGCTTCACACCACATCCCTGACATCCATACTTCCGCAGGTATATCATCAGGACCAACTGCCTTCCCCCTCTCCATCCTCTTCAAAGCTTTCCTCACCTCATCCTTACTAATCTCAGCTAACTTCCTGATCTACAACAGTCACCTCTTCTACTCTACATTCTCTCTCGTTTTCCTCATTCATTAGCTCTTCAAAGTACTCTTTCCATCTTCCCATCACATACTTGGCACCTGTCAGTACTTTTCCATCCCTATCCTTAATCACCCTAACCTGTTGCACATCCTTCCCATCTTTATCTCTCTGCCTTGACATACTGTACAAATCATTCTCTCCCTCCTTACTGTCCAGCCTAGCATACAGGTCATCATACGCTCTTTTTTTTACCTTTGTCAACTCTACCTTCACCATACGCTGTATCTCCCTGTACTTCTGTCTACTCTCCTCAGTCCTCTTAGTGACCCAATTCTTCTTAGCTAACGTCTTTCTCTGTATATGCTCCTGGACTTTATCGTTTCACCACCAAATCTCAGTATCTACTTTTCTCCTTCCAGATGACACACCAAGTGCCCTCCTACTTGTCTCCCTAATCACATTAGCTGTAGTTGTCCAGTCATCGGGGAGCACCTCCTGGCCACTAAGAGCCTGTCTCAACTCCTCCCTGAAAACCTCACAACACTCTTCTTTTTTCAGTTTCCACCACCTGGTCCTCTGCTCTGCTTTTGCTCTCTTTACCTTCCTCACCATCAGTTTCATCCTACAGACCCCATCCTAAGCTGTTTAGCTACACTCTCGCATACCACTACTCTGCAGTCACTAATCTCCTTCAGATCACAACGTCTACATAAGATGTAGTCCACCTGAGTGCTCCTACCTCCACTCTTATAAGTCACTCTATGTTCCTGCCTCTTCTGGAAGAAAGTATTTACAACAGATATTTCCATCCTTTTTGCAAAGTCTACCACCATCTGTCCTTCTTTGTTCCTGTCCCGGATACCAAACCTGCCAATCACTTCCTCATCACCTTCACCAACATGTCTGTTAAAGTCTACACCAATCACCACCCTCTCAACTCTGGAGATACACTGCATCAAATCATCTAGTTCGCTCCAGAATTTCTGCTTCTCTTCTCACTCACATCCTACCTGTGGGGCATAACCACTAACTACATTGATCAAATTCCTTCAATTGTTCCTTCAATTTCAAGCTTCAGACTCAACAGCCTATCTGACACTCCTTTCACTTCCAGAACATTCCTAACAAACTCCTCCTTCAAGATAACTCTTACTCCATTTCTCTTTCCATCTACACCATGGTAGAACAACTTGAACCCTTTTCTTAAACTTCTAGTCTTTCTACCTTTCCACCTGGTCTCCTGAACACATAGTATATCCACCTTCCTTCTCTACATCATGTCTACCAGCTCTCTAGCTTACCTGTCATAGTCCCAACATTCAAAGTCCCTGCTGTCAATTCCAAACTCTTGAATTTCCTTTTCTCTCTCTGCCTATGAACACGTTATCCTTCTTTCCTCCGTCGACCAACTGTAGTCCAATATCCACCGGCACCCTGTGGGTCAACAGCACCGATGGCAGTTGTTGTTAACCCGGGCTCGACCAATCCGGTATGGAGTTCATGTTTGTGATTCACCTTTCTGATTTGGCTTAGCTCATGGGCGGATCTACTGGGGTGGGATAGAGTGGCAGCTAGCACCCTAAAAGGTGCATGCTCATTAGGGCGAGCTCTACAATGGTCAGAGGCCATTTTTGCTCTTTTTGTAGCACTGGACAAAATTATTTTCTTCTTCAACTTACGTGGAGTTTGTGTCGGCTGGCTTTCTTTAGCTAGCAACGAACTGACGGAGAACACCTCCTCCTTGTGAACATGCATACCTGGGTACGTGCATGCGTCATTACGTCACGGTACGCGCTCTCACAAGCGCAGCCTAAGGAGGTACCGACCCGAACTACCTAAAAATAATTGGAATTCTAACCTCTACATGCAACTGTTGCAAAAAGTACTACATTCAATTGTATCGTTAGGACATGAAAAAACTGAAAATAGATTTAAAAAATGCTTAAATAACCTGAAGCAAAACAAATACATGTATGTATCTGTCATATATGTAAATACTGCTGAGTGAAGAGGTGAAGCATGTGTTTTGACTGAACAATAAAACCAAAGTTTAGTACCTTGTTTCAGTAAAACATTTTTTTCAATACAATGTATGTATTCTCACCTTGATCCAGCTCAGTCTACAGATATTCACAGGTACGTTCTTATTCATTTGCTTACTTTGGTCGAAACGCGGTCTGTTACACTATGTAAGTACTTGAATGCAAAAAAAATAAAAATACTAAAATAAGCTTTTACATCGAATGCCCTTCCTGACACAACCCTCTGCATTTTTCTGGACTTGGGACCGGCACAAGAAATCACTGGCTTGTGACCCCCTATGGTTGCATTCCCCTATCTCTCACTTTAAATCTGCAAAAGTGTCCATACCCGTTTACTTCTCCACATGTCACATTACAGCCACAAACTTCAACATAATTTCTTTTTATGTGATAGACTAACACAGAGTAGTGAATAGTTGTTAAGTGAAGGGAAAATCATACATGGTTTTCAAAAAAAAATCAAAAATATAAAACTGTAAAATGTTTTAAAGTGTGTTTGTACTGAGCCCCTTTTGCTAAATTCCAGTGCAACGAACTGCTATCAGACATAATCTAACCACAGTCCACCAGTGTGTAATTTATTCTCCGCTTTTAGATGAAGGTTTCGGAGGTTTGTTGGAGAACATTAGTGAACAAACAGCATGATCAAGACCGAGGAGCAGACTAGGCAATTCAATTCAATTAAATTCAGATTATTTAAATAGCGCCGTTTCACAACAGATATCATCTCAGGGCATTTTACAAGAAAATTCCTTTCAATGCAATCATACAAACATTCCAATCAGTTTAAAGTTTTAGTTAGTTCCCTATTTAAGGAATCCCAGCAGACTGCATCGAGTCATTGACTTGCAGTTGCACCCAGTTGATGCAGACTCTAAGCACAGCAATCTCTCAGCAGTCCCTCAGGCAAGTCAGGAATAAAGATGAGGAGAAGTTTAAAGCAGGATTAGGTAAAAAAAAAAAATGTCCCAAGCTTTGAACATCTCATGTAGAAGTCCATCATCTGGAAATAGTAAGAATATGGCTATCTATTTAAGTCACATGTGGGGCTAGAAGAAAATTAATCTGAAAATTTGCCAAAATGCCAGGAGGAGCAACAGATATCCACAGCTAAAGAGGGAAAATCTGTTGACAAATGAACTATTAGCCATTGCTTAACAAATCTGGCTTTTATGTAAGGTTGGGAAGAAAACAAGGTGGTGGCAGTATTATGTTGTTGGTATGCTTTTCTTCACCAGTTACAGAAAAAACTGGTAAATGTTCATGGGAAAGGGTGTAAATTAATGCGGAAAGACATGTTAAAAACGGCAAAAGTCTTGAGTCTGGGTCAGAAGTTCCTTTTACTGCAGGACAATGACTGTAAAGATACAACCTGAGCTGCAATAGAATGGTTTAAAGGCAAAGTCCAAACCAAGATCTGATATTCACAGATTCATTCCATCCAATCTGACTGAGCTGGAGCTATTTGCAAAACAAAATTAAGTCTCTATGTGCAAAGCTGGTAGAGATGTGTCCAAATGACCTGCAGCTTTTATTCCAAAAAGCTGGTTCTACCAAGCATTGACTCAGGGGATCTGAATTCAAATACAAAAGTACAACACCATTTATTATTATTCTTTAAATTTACTAGTGTGCCCTACTTTGGGTTGGTGTATGACATAACCCCCACACCTCCAAAAAAAACAGTTACAGTGGAAATGTTCATTGGAATATGAATGCCTTTATCCCCTTCTGCAGTGAATTCATAAAAGTAGTTATTGGTCTATCTTGTTTATGCTTAGAAATTTGATTTTTATGCAGAAATGTTGAAAATTCAGCAGTATATAAACGTTCCATCTCCAATTAATAAACTCTAAAAGAATGTATTGAAATAGAAAATTATGCTTTTATTTTTAATACCTACCTTAAGTGAATGATGAATGGAAGCAGTTGTGCTGTGCAGCTCTAGTTTATGTTCTGCATTTTAATTGGATTAAACTGTGACAAGATCATGAAAGTTTATGTACACACTTGAAGCTATGTTCCACTAATTAAACCTTTAGGAGATTTTCCTCTTATAAAACAGCCAGCGTGAACAGTGGAGCTATCAGGATCTTCTGTAACTCCAAAGTGGCTGGATTGAATCATAAAAAAAGAAAAAGAAAAAAAAGCAGCAACATTACTCAATTTGACACAGATTTCTGCCTTGGCTTCCTTCATTCTTTTTTCTTTCAAACACACACATGAACAAACACAGACTGAGCAACAGTTCACACAGATGGTTTTGTATCCACATCTGAAAACAGCTGGGAGTTGAGAGCACATCTGTTCCTTTGTAGGTGGAAACAGAGTGGGATGTTGCTGCTTTAATGTTGACCTTCTTGTACATAGTTTTACTTTTGAATTTATACTTTGAGACAGTGTTGTTTTTACATGCCTCATGTTTTAACACTATTTTCAAAATTCTCCAAATTTACACTGTAATACTTTTCTCTTTTTTACTTCTTTTTAATGTTGTTTGGTTTGTATTGTTGAATGCTTTTTATCTAATTAACTTCTCCAACCAAGTCTGCTTTTAAAAAGCTTGGATAGTGAATTAAACCATGTACAGGTCCTTCTCAATTAATGTGAAGCCACTGACAAGTTAATTTATTTAATTTTTCTGATTTAAAACATTGAAAATCTTATTTTACACAACTTAACTACACAGAGTGATATTTTTTATAAGTTCAGTTTCTTAAAAATACAATATTACAAAATACCACTTCAAAAAATGATTTAAATGCAGAAAAGATATGTTGTGGGCAACACGATCACAGGGAAGACTGCGGACTTCTCAGTTGTACAGTAGTTGTTTACTTACTACCTCCACAAGGGAGATAAGACACAAATGGTAATTCCTAAAGAAGTTAACTGTTCCTAAATACCAAGCATAGAGATGGAATGTTAAGTGGAAGGAAAAGTGCTTCACAAGTTTCACAATCGGGAATTAGGGAGTCATGTCATCTGCTGCTGTTTATCCGCTGTGCTTTATCAAATCCAAAGTCACTGCAGCTGTTTACCAGGAAGTTTTAGATCACTTCATGCTTTCCTGTGCAGACAAGCTTTACGATGCCGATTTCACTTTCCAGCAGGATTTGGTACTTGACCACACTGTCAAAAGTACCAAACCCAGTTTTTTTTTACCATAGCATCACTATATTTGATTGGTCAGCACAATGGCCTGACCTAAACCCCATGAGGAATCTATGGACTATTGTCAAGAGGAAGATGTGAGATACCAAACCAAACAATGCAGAAAACCTGAAGGCTAATAATAAAGTAACCTGGCTTTCTGAAGCTGCAGGCTGATTGTCTACTTGACGCACCACATTTATGGAGTGATTCATGCAAAAGAAACCCTGATCATATACTGTCTAGTAGCTACTATATGGATATTTCAGTAATTGGATGTTTAAATATAATTTTTACTTAAATCTAAATGTAAAACTTTATGGTATTCTAATGTGTCCAGTTGCACCTGTTTATATACAAGCATGTGATCCTAGACAGATCAATTTCACTCCCAAATGTAGACTGAAGATAACCCAAATAATGAACTTAAAAAAAGCTCTTTCTCTGCTTCTTCTAAGGAGATACATGGGATCTATTTCCTTTCTCCTCCATCACCTTCTGCTTCTCTACGTCTTGCTTTTCACTTGCTCCCTTTTGCGATCAATCTGATGTTCATTTTGTCTAATGAGCTCATTAGGATGTCTTAAGCAATAGTGATGGATTATAATGGCTTTAAAATATTCCACTGATTCACTTCTGTAACAGGGCAGTAAAGTTTAGGCCCTCTACTGAACCTTGTCTCCTGTGAGATGTCCTCTCTCGTGGGCAAAGTCTTTGTTTGCAGCTGCCTCTCCTCTCATTTTATCTGGGTGAATCAATTTTTAAAGCTTTTTTTAGAACAGTGTGAAAATGTGTAACCGTTTATGTACTTATCTGCAGCACCTTTCTAGCCTCCACACTGTTACATTAAGTCATATTTTACACAATTACAGAGATGAACATGTGGAACTGAATGTTAAATTTAGAAATCCCATCATCCCACCCTATCAAAACAAAGGAAATGTGTTACAGTTGGTCAGCCTGCTGAAAGTCTTTAATTTTTACGGCTCGCCTTCTTTTAACAGCCATGACTGATGGAGCCATGTGAGTTTAAAGCTGTGGGAGTCCCTGTTTTTAATGCAGGCGTGTTCACAGCTCCCACCAGCAATACATCTGAGGGTGTGATGCAGCTTTGTGTGTACTGTTTGTGTGTTTGCATTTACATATGTAATTGCATGTGCATGACAGCTGTAGATGGCGTTGAGAAAAAGAAAATGTACACACTTTGCATCCATGTAGATACTGCAGAGTCAGCTATCAAGCTTGAATATCTTTAACAGTTTTTATGGCACAATCCTCGGCCGGTGGAGTTTGTATTCCAAATCCTGTCCATAATCTAATGGCCTTTGAAAGTCTGCCACTTCCTCCTGGCTGACAGGTTGTGCATTTGGATCTAATTGAATCCATTTACATCCTGCACAAATGGAAAGCACATGGAGGCCATACCCACCTGGTTCTGATCAGCTACCGAGTTGGGAGAAGCACACTCTTCGGAGCACGCCTTGTGCCAGCAGGGATACACAAAACAGAGCGGACTGAAGAGAAAAGGAAGAAAGGACACGTTTTGATATAACACTTGGCTCTAATTTCAGTTCAGCTGTCCTGTCTGAAGCGTGGCTTGTCCCTGTGTTTATAGACTGTGTTCTGTTACAGTTGTTCGGTTTTACCACAAGGGGGAGTCTGGCAATAATTTCGAGAGTGTGCATGTTTAAAATGTAGCCAGGTCTCTAGGTTTATCATTCCTAACTCACTGCTCCGTTAATGAGTGCATTTAAATATGCAGTTGTATTCCTGTCATAACTGGAGTGCAGGACATGCCCTAAATTGCTTTCCTTGTTTTGCCAATTTCTATCTGCATGAAAAATAATTTTTTCAAATTTCTGAACAATGGGAAGTTGGTAAACACTGGACAAACACTAACTTAAGCACAAGTTGAGATAGTGATGTTCAGAGTGTCCCAGATATAATCAATAACAGGGCATGACTCCAAATCATGGATCAGATTCATAGCATTATAGCTTAAAATTTGGGTAGTCAATATAGCTTCATAGTGTGAGTATCAATTAACCAAATTAACCAGTACAGGTTATTTAAAGTGAACCAAGCCCCACTTACAACAACTGCAGTGTTTTTTTCTGGCAAAGCCTGCCGATTATTTATCATGTCAAAAGTGTAATTTCTTAAGAGGTAATTTCTTCTTCATTGACAGATTAAAATTATTTTTATATTTCATCGTAGAAAGCTGCAATAAAAAAGTGGTTCCATTTAAATCAGAACATTTATGGTGCTGTACCTTTTAACTCTGTGCATACAATAATTAATCTGACATCCATTGTGATATTTACTTAGATTTTTTCAACAAGATCATTTAAATGACAAAAATATGCAAAATGTGCTGTGTGACTTATGTTTTGCTCAACATGAGAAGAATAATTCCACTCAAATCTTAGGTTTAAGGAAATATATACATTTTAAACAAAATAAACAAACATGTTGTACTAAAAGTTTGTAGCTTTAAATATGAATTTATTTTAAAAATTGTTGCGATAATGAAGTTTTCAGATTTTTTCTTTAATATTATATTTAATATTTATAATTCATAAAAAAATACTATTAGATAAATTATCAATTGCATAGAAATGTGACGTTTTTGACGTCAGGTTTGGAAGGACACATTGCTCATCTGATGTTGAGTTTCAAAAGCCTTTAACTGTAAGTCCTAGAATATGTTCATGGTGAAATTTTGTAAAGGAATTATTTTCTGTAACCCATTTTCAAACTTATTTTCTTACTGTTAAAAAAGTCAGACAAAATATGACACTTCATAAGTGAACAAGAATAATTTAAATGACTTAATTTCAGGGTAACATATTTATAAATATAGTCAAATTCAATTCATTGTAATATTTTAGAAAAGTTTATTAATTTCACTAACTTAATTCATTAAGTGAAACACACTGATTAATTACACACTGATGTTTTTAAGCCTTTCTTTCTGTTAATTCTAATAATACGCCTGATGAAAACACATCATTTATTATTTCAATGTCATGTGTATTTATATATAGTGACAAACTTATGTGTTTCTCAAAATTTACTAGTTATTTTATGTTATTTCATGTCTGAATGTAATTTAAATGCAGATGTATCTTTAAATGGTACCTGAAAGCTACATCAAAAGGATGCACCATAAAAATGAGAAGGGTTAAGTGTCGTTTGAATACCTAAAAGAGGATAATTTGAAAAGAGCAGTAAAGAAAGAGCTTAGAGGGGGCAGTGGTACTGTAACCATGTGGTGTTTTACCCAAAGCATGTCACAGATTTGTCACTATGACCTCAAAAAGCTGATTGAAAAATGGGTATAAGTGACATATCAGTGTTTGTAAACAAGGCCCTAGAAACATATTCCATCCCACTTTGTAACTGAACTCTTTGTCACTCTTAATACACATGAAAATAACAGAAAATACTTACAGGACCAGTGGCATTAAGAAATTTTAAGAAAATGTGACTGTACAGTGAGAGTGACAAGTAAAAACACAAAGGAAAACATCTCCCATTGTGAAATGAGCGTGTGGTGAAGTAGGGGCTCAACCAGGGCACCATTAGTACAGGAACACCCACTGCAGAGAAGATGTCAAAACATGGAATTTCAAACTGTCAGAAAATAAGTGATTACATTAGTTGTCATTTTGCTAACAGTACATTTTACTTTTTGAGTCAAGTTTTTCTACTTTCACTTCATCTGTTTTATTAAGGCGTCAAATTGTATATTTAGGTTTTATGCATTAATTCACTACTAGCACAATGAATATGATCTATTACCTTTAACAAATGTTGAGCTATGTAATGCAGTCGGAATATATATATATTCAAAATAAAATACAATTTATTGATCATTTGCATCATAGTGAGTGATAACAGTTTTATGTGTATCAATTTTCCATCTAACTACCCAGTCTTCTGTCTGGCTATAGCAATATTACACAGAAGAAAAAAAAGGTCAGTTATTTGACTCTATTTAGGGTATTTGCAAGCAGGTGCTAGTTATTTTGTATTTTGTATAACATTGTATTCACTTCAGTTTATATTTTAATTGTAAACCTTATAAAGGCACTGAGAGTTATAATACAAGCAGTCTCCAGTCTCCAAATCTGAACTAGTGCTGACTGCCAGCCGTAACCTCACATTTACCACATAGATATTTGACTCATATTCATTTTTTATCCTTCTCCCCACAGCACAATACACCCTATTCATTTTAATTTTAGAATTATTTCAATACAGCCTTCTGTCTTTGTAATGCTGTTGTAGTGTAATGAAGTTTTGCTGGCCAGTGTCTACATTGTGGGTAAAGCTGCGCTGTGAAGGGTAACAGCATGTGGAAAGCAGTGTTTATGTGCCTGCATGAATATACAATCTGGTCATTGTAAATGGCCTACATTTGAGTGTGTGGGTGGGTGTGTGAGTGTGTGTGTGTGGGGTGCGTGTGCGTGCGTGTGCGTGTGTGTGCGTGTGTGTGTGTATGTGTCCAAATGGAACGGGGGCAGTGAGTAACACCATGACCTTCATCGTGTTCCCCTCAGTCCATCCCCAGCCCCATCTACGCCACATCTGGTTTGACCATCTCCACCTCAAAACCCCTGCTAGCCACCCCCACCTGCATCTCATCAATCCTCGGTGTCATCATTGCCACATTTCTGGCTATTGCCAAAGTAAGCCGTGACAAAGACGTGAAAATGATGAATAGACTTTTTCCGGACAGGAAGCTGCCCGCGATGGTTGAAGAGACACCCCACCCTCACTCATCTTTCCCATCTATTTGGCACCTTCTGTTTTTTTTCCCCTGCTGTGCCTCCCTGTTGTCTACCATCCTTGCATGGAACAAATATAAGAAATTATGGTGTTCTGGATAAAATCGGGAATTTTAAAGTTTTTGTTTCTTTGTTTTGTTTTGCTTTTAACTTGAGATTTTTTTAATACCATTAGCAAGCCTTTTTATAATGTATAGTTGTGAAATATTTTTCAGTTGTTCAGATTACGCATGCAGAGTCCCTGAATGTTTCTTACAGTTGCTCATGACTGAGGTATTCCTCCTAAACTGTGATCAGACATGGGTATTAGCTTTACAAATGGCAGTAACTTTTTCTGTCATATGATTTTTTTAATGTTTGTGTCAGGGGCATGCGTTAAAGGCCTCAGCCACATGCTTTCTCGAACAGAGCCGCTCATAAAACCCTTCTATGGTCAGTCCTATGAACTTAAGCTTGCAGTGTCAGACTGAAGAATCACTCCCTTGTTTCTTTTCTCCCCCCAGGCCACAGTGGCACTGGTAGATATTTAAGAGATTTAAGCCTTCTTTGTCAAACGAAAACCGCTTTTTCTGCATGCCCAAAATTGCGGTTCACCAGCTTCGATAGAATAGTTTCAACATCTCTGTTTCAGACTGAGAAAGGATGCTGGCACTAAAAAAAGTTCTACTGAAATTATATACAGTGGCTTGCAAAAGTATTCGGCCCCCTTGAACTTTTCCACATTTTGTCACATTACAGCCGCAAACATGAATCAATTTTATTGGAATTCCACGTGAAAGACCAATACAAAGTGGTGTACACGTGAGAAGTGGAACGAAAACCATACATGATTCCAAACATTTTTTACAAATAAATAACTGAAAAGTGGGGTGTGCGTAATTATTCAGCCCCCTTTGGTCTGAGTGCAGTCAGTTGCCCATAGACATTGCCTGATGAGTGCTAATGACTAAATAGAGTGCACCTGTGTGTAATCTAATGTCAGTACAAATACAGCTGCCCTGTGACGGCCTCAGAGGTTGTCTAAGAGAATGTTGGGAGCAACAACACCATGAAGTCCAAAGAACACACCAGACAGGTCAGGGATAAAGTTATTGAGAAATGTAAAGCAGGCTTAGGCTACAAAAAGATTTCCCAAGCCTTGAACATCCCACGGAGCGCTGTTCAAGCGATCATTCAGAAATGGAAGGAGTATGGCACAACTGTAAACCTACCAAGACAAGGCCGTCCACCTAAACTCACAGGCTGAACAAGGAGAGCGCTGATCAGAAATGCAGCCAAGAGGCCCATGGTGACTCTGGATGAGCTGCAGAGATCTACAGCTCAGGTGGGGAAATCTGTCCATAGGACAACTATTAGTCGTGCACTGCACAAAGTTTGGCCTTTAGGGAAGAGTGGCAAGAAGAAAGCCATTGTTAAAAGAAAACCATAAGAAGTCCCGTTTGCAGTTTGCCACAAGCCATGTGGGGGACACAGCAAACATGTGAAAGAAGGTGCTCTGGTCAGATGAGACCAAAATGGAACTTTTTGGCCAAAATGCAAAACGCTATGTGTGGCGGAAAACTAACACTGCACATCAATCTGAACACACCATCCCCACTGTCAAATATGGTGGTGGCAGCATCATGCTCTGGGGGTGCTTCTCTTCAGCAGGGACAGGGAAGCCGGTCAGAGTTGATGGGAAGATGGATGGAGCCAAATACAGGGCAATCTTGGAAGAAAACCTCTTGGAGTCTGCAAAAGACTTGAGACTGGGGCGGAGGTTCACCTTCCAGCAGGACAACGACCCTAAACATAAAGCCAGGGCAACAATGGAATGGTTTAAAACAAAACATATCCATGTATTAGAATGGCCCGGTCAAAGTCCAGATCTAAATCCAATCGAGAATATGTGGCATGATCTGAAAACTGCTGCTCACAAACGCTGTCCATCTAATCTGACTGAGCTAGACCTGATTTGCAGAGAAGAATGGGCAAGAATTTCAGTCTCTAGATGTGCAAAGCTGGTAGAGACATACCCTAAAAGACTGGCAGCTGTAATTGCAGCAAAAGGTGGTTCTACAAAGCTTTGATTTAGGGGGCTGAATAATTACGCACACCCCACTTTTCAGTTATTTATTTGTAAAAAATGTTTGGAATCATGTATGATTTTCGTTCCACTTCTAATGTGTACAACACTTTGTATTGATCTTGCACGTGGAATTCCAATAAAATTGATTCATGCTTGTGGCTGTAATGTGACAAAATGTGGAAAAGTTCAAGGCGGCCGAATACTTTTGCAAGCCACTGTATATACTATTTTCAGGTGATTAGTTTCCAAAGTCATTCAAAATAATTCTCCATGGAGTTTCAGTTCGTTTCACATCAGATATTTCAAGCAACATAATTTGCTCTTGTTTGATCCTCTATAAGCAGCAAAGGAGATGTGAATTCAAAATAGAAATCCTGCAGTTACTCAAAATATAAGAAATTTTAGGGTTTCACATTCAAAATCTTAATTTTCTATTGTTTTATTGTTACTAATTGGAAAAATGTTCTTTCTGTAATCTGATTAGTGGTCCTGGAATATAGCCATTTATCATTATTTAGCAGCAGTGGAGATTTCTATAGTCCAGATAGGGCTCACTGCTCAGGGTACTATTCTGTATGGGGTGATATCTTTTTTTATTGTTCATTTTCATGTTCACTTTATGGGGACTGAATATCTTTGCAAAGTGTAAGCCATGGAGGGTAATATGACTGTGCATCATGGTTACTTAAGTTGAAACAAATATACAATCCACAGCTTTAGATTCTGTGCTAAACTGAACAGTTATTTCATTGCTTTTAAGGAGTCTATGCTACATTTGATCATCTATTGTTCAAAATTAAAAATACTTCAACTGGTCAAACCTGAGGATGATTAAATACAAGATATTGTTTTGAAGCCAGGTTTGAAAATGGGGAATCCTAACTGGTGTATGTAAACCCCCCCCCTAAAAAAAAAATTCAATAATTTTGGAGCATTATGAACACCTTAGATTGCGATTCAGATGGAGCTCAGGGCACTTTTATGCAACACTGTAGGAGAGAAATGATGACATTATACATGTAAGTTATTTCGGGGGCCATATTGACACACCATTGGATAAATGCATGTTACTATAGGTTCACACACACAAAGCTCTCATTTAATCCTTTATGATGTGTCTAGAATTTGTAATAATTTTAATTAGGAAAGGTGCAGGAGGAATCTACTCCATGGCAGAGCTGAAACTCCAGGGGGGCCTGGAGCCAATTAAAAATATGTGCTGATCAAACAGCCTATCCTTGCCCTACACGAATATCACCAGAGCCTCTGCTGCCGCGAAGGGACGTCCAAGTTCAGGGCCTATTGCTCTCACTGAACAAGATCCGGTGTTGCAGGGATCCATCCAATTCTCCACGGGCCTGAGACTCAGTTTGTTCCCATCATCAGTGTGTGATGAAGGAACGATGCAGTAAAAACAGGCCCCATAAGAGAAATCATTTAGCTCACAATCAAATGTTTGTGAGAAAATGTCAAACACTCCTTTGATCTCCAACAGAGATGGGACCCCCCCCCCACATAAGGGTACTGGCCCAGCCCACTTTTCTCTCACACTTCCAGTGAGAATTAGAAATATATGACAATTTAAAATCACAATGAAGTTGTTATTAATTACACTCTTCCTTTTTTTTCAGGCAATCCAGGCGAAGTTGCCAGACACAGGAGTGCTCAGAACAGATCCTGTAAATTTAAACAGATGTGAAAGCTACTTATATTCTTTACGAAATGTAATATTCTGGAGGAATCCTTCGTCTCTGTCACACGTTTTTTCTCCTCCCTTGGCAAAGTCCATCCTCCCTCTATCATTAGGCATTTCTGTCTCTGGTGATTAATGATTCTAATGAACATGTGCAGCCATTCACTCAACACTACACATTATCTTATCCTCTCTCGCCTAGGCCATGTATAACGTCCTCTAGAGAGAGAACGTGGCATCGTAGTCATCCTCAGCCATGAAAAATACAGTCTTTCTGTACATCATGTGTAGTATATCATCAAATAAAGTGTAAAGATTATTTTTATCTCAAACCACATTAGCCTTTTGTATGCAGGCACATAATTTGCAGTTACAATTCTCCTCTCCAGTTCACCCATGTAAAAGAGGCTCATTGGATAGCATATTTCTTCTTTTTTACAAGCTTTCATTTTCAATTGTGTTAATGATTCTAGCTCAAGATAGTTCTTTTCATTTCCATGATAACAGAAAAGGCATTTAAGAAAAAAAACTGAGCATAGGGCAGCTGAGAACGCAGCTAAAAGTTGCTGAAGAGTGATGACTGGAATGCCAAATTATGGTATCAATGCCCAGCCTGTCTGTAATTCACCACAGTGGTGTTTACAATCTATTTAAACATTATCGTTTTTTGCGACATTCAGACATAGTGATTTCTGCTCCCTTTCTGACCAGCATTGTTACTTTGAAATGCACAGGAATGTGTCAGCATGAATTTCTCCCAACAATTATGTCACCAAATTACCAGCCATCCATGGTTGAACAAGTCTTTCCTTAATCCACATAATAACTTAGTGTTTTACTCATGAGGATTCAACTACTCCACCATAATGTACAGTAGCTCTCAAACCATTATTTCAGAGAAGCAGTCTGTAATGGCTCCTAACTCATTGAGTACAACTCCTATTTGTTTCTCCACAACATATTGTTCCTCCATAAAAAAGACAATTAAATGATCAAAATAATAATAATACATTTTTATAAGCGCCTTTCAGAAGATCCAAGGTCAGTTTACAATAAAAACACAATAACGCAATAGATAGAAACAACAGTTGAAATAAGCTACTATACAGTTACTATAATGCTCGTTGCATATATGGTGAAAGAAAGGGAATTTTAAAATACTGGTATATAATTACAACGTATAATTATAACAGGTGGAATCAAACACTCTCTCCTTCATTTGGCTGAGACATTGAAAACAATAGTCCCGTTGAAGATGCAGCTGAAGCTAAGTTGTTAAGTGAGAATGGTATTGATTCCATATGATCTGTGAGAATCAGCAGATGTTTTGTACTGACAAAAGACACCTAAAAAGTACATAAAAACACTGCAATTTTCTTACCTGATAAACTTTAGGTTAATAACGGCAGTTGCCTCAGTTTTCTGGATGTTTATTCCCTGCTCCAGCTATTTGTTCTGGTCCACCCATGTTCACCTGGTGATAATAATCCTTGTAGCAAAAATTATAAGCCTATTCCACTTCCTCTGTAAAAAAATAAGCAGTCATGCATCTAGTCCACATATTCTCCTATATACAACAATAGTTAATTGGACACTGTGGATCCAAATTACACATCATCAAATTAATATGGTACTCATTTCCTATTTTAAGAGAGGCGTGGCTCCAATGGCTTTTTGTTGTCAGAAAGTGCTATCTGCTTTGATTAAGCCAAGTAATGGCCAATTTATGATTGACTGTTTTATATTTTCAATATTTCTGTGTTATACAGTTCTAATATTATATATGTCAAAATTTTCTCTTGAAATTTTTTGTTTAATCTAAAATGTTTCGTATTTTTATGTGTTGGTCTGTTGGTTCGGATAAGAATCGATAGTCTGCCTTTTTTTTAAAGATTTTAAACACTGTTTTGATTAGGCAATATCATTTGGGCCCATCAGATCTTTTCCACCTAAAGAGTTATTGGGGTAATTGGAGCACATTTCACTCACTCATTGGAATGACAATATTTGTTGTCCTGTTGTTTTCCTCTACTTAGGGTGTGCTGTAAAGATTTGGCATGGTTAAACTTTTATCTTTGCAGACATTACAACCGTATCTGGTAGGTGAAGGGAATAATGACTGCATAGTTGAAAATCCATAATAAAAATAAAGGCCACCATATCTGTGGGACTTCTGGGTGTCAGCCGGGACGCTGAAACACGGATCATCACTTTTATGTTGGAGCCGCAATTGGCTATTGGGATGTGAAATTAATATGACAGAGGGGCCATCTGCTGAAGGGGGTTAGGGGGGAAATGGCGACCAGGAAAACTGGTTTAGGTCTTGCAGAGGACATTTTTAATTGGACACGTCATTCGCAAAATAATATACATGTCACATAAACTGATTTGTTGTACCGATGATAGCTTTAGATTTATAGAAGCTTGGAACAAAGACACAGGGAGAAACACACAGAAGGGAAGATGTGTTGTTCATTTTTATTATTTCAACCATTAACCCCCTAAACTGGATGGCACTGCATGAATGCTTCATTTTATTCAGATTATTCTGCTTGTTTTCAGAGTCAATGACATGTTAACATGTCCTGACTTCAGTGCATGCTAAGCCTTTTAATTACTTCTCAACCAAGCTACACGTTATCAAAGCAACAGCTTGCCGTGCAGCAAGGCGTAAAATAACTGTATTCATATTGATCATTCTTCGGGAGACTGCGATTCAGCAACAGTTTTCAGTGAGGTTAGATTTTTGCACTGTTGCCACAACTTATCCCTAATTTGATTTTCTGGCATTAAACATTGTCCTTTTTGAGAGCTAGATTTTTATTTCTTTAAGTAAGTAAGTCTGTGTTGTAGCGTTTAACATGTTTACTTGTAAGACATTTGTCTGTTACTGTAAAGACATGTCCATTATAGTTGTGTCATAGTTTCAAGGTGAAAAATGTAATTTGGTAGCTGCATATGTGTGACATTTCCTGATAATCTTATGTCTTTTTTAAATAAACCAGTTTGCATGCATACCAATACATATTAGGGAGGTTAAGGGTGTATAGCATGGGCTTCATTTGCACCTTTCTGCCTCCAAAAACTCATGTTGTATTGTTTTGTTTTTGGAGAAGTTGGGAATACATTAATAATGCAGCCGATAAAATCATTCAGGCTTTTGCACAAGAATTCAGGAACTTGGGTAGCTGAAAATACGAAGCCCAAACAACTTATCTAGCTTTCTATAGGCAAAGTTGGGTCATACCAGGCCTGTATTAGAGAGTCCCAAACTGATCTTTGTCGCTGCTGCTCAGTTTAGCCATGTAATGCCTTCGCAATGCTTCTCCAACCTACAGCTGTGCGAGAAATCAATCACTTCACACAAAAAAAGCCTTGTCTTCTGTAAAACAAGGCCTTTATGGTAACAACATGCCTGCATGACATCAAGATCAGACTCGAAGATAGTAGGTTGACCTGATCTATAAGCATTGTTAACATGGTAGAACTCATCTCTCATATTAATATGGCGTTAAATGATTAGGAAAAAATGCAATTTAAGTATGAAAGTGTTAGGTTAAAAGTATAGAATTTTGCATGTAAATTCCCTTAATAATGTCACGGAGGTGAAATCTATAAAATACTGTGGTAATTTAGGGGTTAAAATAAAACATGTTTGGATAACTTAAAGATGGAGGTCAAATGCGAGAGAGAATCTCTAACAGCTGCTGGGCAAATAATTAATACAATGCAATTCTATTACTAAATAATAATGTCAGTTTAGTTTAGTGCGTGTGTGTGTGTGCGCGTGTGTGTGTAGGCCCTGATCTGTCTTTCCATTGTGTACATTGACTGTGCTGGCCATGCTTCCAATGATCTTTTGTTTCCAGTCACAGGACTTATGATATGAATAAACGGATTGTCTTCTACTTGCACAGAAACGTGTTACAGATGCCCCTTTATGAGGGTTACATTTAGGTAACAATGATCTAAAAATAGGAAATATATAAAATAAAAAATATATATTTGCTCAAAGGGAAGGCAGATCCATGCAGGGCACGACTTTAAATACATTGCCCGTCTTCCTAGACTTCTGATTACACCATATGGCGCTACAATTCAAGCAGTTATTGTGTAGGACCCCTCTCCTCTCCATTCACTCATGCCCAGGAACTTACCTCCTCCCATCGCACAGATTTAGATTATGCCAATACATAATAAAAATACCAACAAATCAACAGTAAGTGTATCTTACACACATTTCTCCTCAGTGTTATGTAATCTCCAATTATATCTCTCTATAGTAAATTACACCACTTTAATTCATGCATTAAAACACACACACACACGCACAAGCACAAAGGTTGAAGGTTATCCGCTTTCATTTTCAGACTTCATGTCTTCAGTCAAACAATAAACTGTAGGTATTATGTTTCATTTTTTACACTTATATAGCTAAACCATTAGTAATATTTTTCTAAAATGTGTTAAGTGTCAGATTGAAATAATCAGCCATATATATTTACAAAAAAATACTCCCTTTGTGATCAAAAGTTATAGATAATCAACAGCTTTTATTATGCTCCATTGGCCTGTAGGTAATTTTATACTTGGAAATTAGGGACAATTAAATTTTTCTATACCTAAATATCCAAGTCCCCTTCATCTGTGGGTAGATGTGGGTGGGAGGCAGAGACTGTCAGTCATCAACGCTTCATTGATCTAGGACAATCCTTGTCATAAAACTGGTCTTTTTCTTAAGAAATCACTCACTCTGTATTAATTATCACCAAGTCTGCTGTGTGTGGGCGTGCATGCAAGCGTACGCATCATTGTGTGCTCCTAAATATGCAGTTAACCACCCCTTTGCCTATTCTACACTGAATCCATTCGCTTGACAAGAGCTCATGAAGAGATGAAATTCCAGCACCTTCCAAATGTAAGAAATTCAACCCTAATCTGAGAAGATAACACACATCTTGAGCATTATGAGCAGAGAAAAAAAGAGAACATCAAATTAATATCGAGGGTTTAGTATGAATAACACTTGGGCTTACTTTAATATATAAGAAAACATATATATATATATATATATATATATATATATAGTTGCTGTTTCTCTTTGGTATTCTTGTTGTTCTTGTATGAATAAAGAAAATACAGAAGTATAATACAGCTGCATTTGTTTTGTCCGACATGATAGTGTGTTTGTGAGTGTGCAAATAACCACCTATTGACTATCCTGCACTGCATTTAATTACTAAACCTTTCCGGATTTTCGTAAGCAAAGAAGACTTCACCCTTACACTGACACTAGGCTATAGATATTCAATATTATCTCAGAAAGCAAAACAAGACTCAAAAATGCAGCATTTATTTTTCTCAAACACAATAAAACCATTATAATTTTACCATTTAGGTCAATACACAGTGAAAACGATGATATATATATATTACATTTCAAAGTAAGAGTTCAGAATAAAATAAAAATCCATAGCAAAAGCAGAAAACATGCAAATGTATATTCTTTGTGTTTTTACGCATTGTCTACCTCTGTGCATATACTTTACTGTACGCCCTGAAATTGCCGACAACAGCCAAACCGCGACAATTATTACAAGCAGCATGCAACGCCATCACCCGATTAACTGCATGAGAAAAAAAGTCTGACGTTTAACAAATTACGCTTTTTTTTATTTCCCCGCACCGACCGAACAACGACAAACCTCATGCAGCCCCATTTTTAACACTCCATGCAGATTTTCTCCATTAAAGCAGGGCGATCCACAGACGGAGCTGTTTTCTCTCTCCCATCGCCCTCACGTGAAGCCTCTTTTTGCCCTGAATTGTTTCGCTTCACTTCTTTTTTCTTTGCTTTAAAAAAACAAAACAAATATAAACAGAGATTAGGGCGTTGTCGGTCCAACTTTAAGCTTAAACTGTAGCCTCAATTATTTTAAATATCCAGTCTAAAAATTATCTATGCAGCATTCCCTTTGATTCACGCTTGACTCATATGGCTTCAGGGCCAATGTGGGTCCGCCTATGGGGCGTCTTGAAACAGTCCCGTTTTATCCCCTTTCATCATCTAACCCGGGACGCCTTGAAACGGTGGGGCCAGTTATTGCTTTTTTTCCCCTCCCCGGACAGCCCAATGCGGACTGGCTAACAGCCAATCACAGTCTTGTTTACAATCTATGAGTGACAATGCTCTGGCACCATGCCAGCCAATCAGATCGTCACATACAAAAGGGGGGATTCATTTGTAAACATTAGGAGCAATAACCAAAGTCCATGGTAATAACATATCGAGAGATATTGGGTTGGCTGTCTTGTCTGAAAGATTCATCGCAGTGTTTAAACAGATTAGTTCAGAAAGTATTTGTCAAAAATCCCCCAGTGACTGAAAATATGAACAAATAACCTATTAAAACATCTCTAACCCTTAATTTACAAGAACAAAAATAAATGTTTTACCTTTAACAATATATTTATTTAAAATAGGACAATAGCATAAATTTTATGCAAAGCGGTAAAGCTTGATTTATCAGTCAGGGGTGACCAGATAGAGCCCCCTTATAATCTTGGGATAACTTCACAAGTGTTGCCAGACCCATTTTATTGTTGCATATGCCCCAGCATATATATAGTGAATAAAAAAAAAAACTCCGGATCAAACTTTGGCAGAAAGTTGTGACCCTTAAACAGTGAAATGTCTAAAAATCCACATTCAAAGATTACAAGAAAATCTGATTACTTGGGAGAAAAATAAGGAGTACTACAAAGACAAAGGGATCATAGAGTACAGTTTGATATCGGACAGATGAGATCGGATTGTGAAGCCAGTAATATAAAATAAAAGCATTACAAACGTTTTGAATGGTTATGAAAAGGTATATACATGTACAAAAACTAAAGCCTCAAGCTCGCCAAAAGAAGATAAAGGCTGTGATTTAGATTGTAAAAATTCAGTAGGAAGCAGATTCCTTTTTACATTTTTTTTTTCATAATCATCTTTTTTCTCTATTGTCATTGTGTATGTTTTCAATTAATGATAAAATACAGCTGGCTCACCAAAACTAAAAGCAGTTTTTGATATGGGTAATATGGCTCTTTGCCTAGGGTGGTGCTGTGTTAGAGGGTGGCATAATTGCTAAAAATTAAAAATAAAAAGTTTTTGTTAGAAGTGTGTTTTTGTTATTGTTTTTTTGCATAATTGCATTTCCAATCAAATGTGGGGTGGATGCACCCCTGTGCTGTGCACAGTGAATGTGAATGCACATGACTAAACCAGGCCTGACTAATGATGCTGATGCCGAAGTTGATAATGATTCCTGGATGATGATAAATTAAAGTGCGATTTCTCAGTTTTTTAATGGCATGAGCCTGCATTTAACGTTCTCTGGTTCAAAATCTAAAATTCTTACATTTGTAAATCCTGAAATGGATTATTTTACACTGAAAAAAGTGTTTAAACACAATCTGGGAAAATGAAACATCCATTTTATTTGTGAAAACCCCCAGAACAGATGATTTGATACTTTATTGGTATTAGGATCCCTTTAGATTGGCTTAAGCATGAAAATATAAAAAAATATAAAGATTGTGTGGGGACCCAAACAGATATTGATCTGGGGCCCTAAGCACATAAAAGCTAGGTTTTGCATTGAGGAACCCTAAAGGCCCTGTCACACAGAAAATTTATTTTCCAAAACAGGAACGTTTTTAACCATTTGTGCACCGACTCCACGTTTTTTTTTTTTGTTTTTTTTTTGTAATGGGTTCCAGAGTAAAAATGTCATGTGGACAGTGAAAATGCCTCTTTTGTGAAAACGTTGACGTTATGGATGTTCATTGGGAAGAATCTAGTAATACGATACGTATCACAATACATGGGGGATATTCCAATATATTTTGATACTATGAGTAAGACTATATACTATGATTTAAAAAAATGAATTTAACTGTAGAAAACTGTCTCAGCATTCTAAGCACTCCAACCTTTTTCATACTTTAATGCATCCAGTTTTATTACTAGATCTAGTTGATCCACTGGAACCAAGAAGGTGAAAACAGCCACCAACTACCAGTCATACTTTTAATTTTACTACAAAAATTAATGTAATCATTAATGGTTCCATTCAAATTCAAAAAAATAAATAAAAAATAAAAATAGATACATTGCTTTTTTGAATATCAATACAATATGGTGACATAAAATATTGCAATATATCTGCGTATCAATATTTTTCTTATATTCCTAGTATTAGCCCAATCTCTAACTGTACTGCAGCTGCAAAAACTAATTATTCGACTTCAAGAATTTCTCTGTATGCTGTACTATTTCACTGACAAGAGATAGCTAATGTGCTTTGGTGTTTGACATTCATGTTTTCTTGTTGTGTCTACCGCTAATCTCATGTGTAGGCTTTATGAGCATGTCCCATACGCCATGGTTAGCACCACTTACAGGTCTGGGGGAGCAAAACATAGTGTTTTGGGCTATTCTCTGTGTTTCAGAGTGGATGAACAGATTCCTGGAAACGTTCCAGTCTAAACGGGGCCCTTGTTTTCTGGTTCACTAGTAAACCAACATTTAAACTAGAAAAGCTCTCGAAGAGTGCAGACCTCCGCCAAGGCAGCTCAGCCAGACCAGACAGTGATCCGGATCACCCCCGAAATCGAAACACTTATTCTTGGTCCCGCTGAGGACATTTCCTGAAAATGTCATCAATTAACCATACCAAAAAATCCGTTCTGCTTGAGCCTATTAGTTACATTATTCATTACATAAATAGAAGTAAATAAATTGTGCAGAAAATAATTTCTCTGAATCACTCATTAGGTCTTACACTCATGTCAGATGCACAACTTTTAAACACCAAGACTCTGTAGGGCGTGGAAGGAGAGACCATGTCATTTATTTTTGTGTTGTTCTTACAAGCAATCTGTAAGTGAGTTATTATGACTTATTTGCAAGCTGAGGATTATTGCTGTGCAATTGTGGTCATTATCATTATCAGTCTTTCTTAAACCTTCTTTTGAAATCCAAATTTTAAACCTGGCGAGGGGGGACGCTGTTCTGGGTTCTTTAAGCAGTAGCTAAGTTTGCTTATGCTTAGTCCAGGCTTTATGTAGATGGGCCATGGCACAATCGTAGCAGTCTTGGGCCCTTTTTATGTGATGATCTTAACAGTGGTGAATTGTAAAGCACACATCAATCGATCAATAAATAAATGCTGCTACTTGGTGTTTTCGCCTCTTTAATTACTGTTAATAAACAAAGGCACTGCACAACTCCTCCCACCTAAGGTGGAGGTTATAGCTGCACAGCCTCAGGAATTACAATACAATATTTTAAATATATTTTTTATTTAAGTCAATTGCACAAATTGAATTCCACATTCCAAGTTCATTAATATTGGTTTGTTTCAAGATTTACATTCAAATGTTTTTAGCCCCCCCCCCCCCCCTTTTTATTTAGAGTTAAAGCTGCTTGATTTATTTATCTTTATACTTTATTTTTTCCTAAAGCTTTTTTTATTTTAACAAACACCATATTTATACACCCAAACAATATATATGATTTGTGTTCTGACCTCATCCATCAAGCCCCCCACCCTGCTTCTGTTTAACCTCAATTCATTTTAGGTTGTGCTCTAATGCACTGAGCTTCATTGTGAACAATCTCACCATTAAAGCGCTTTAAATCTGGCGCTCTTCACTCGGTTTGTCACCGTCAGTCATGCCGCCATTGGCTTTCGCTGCGGGCCAATCAGCGGCTGCCGAATCTGCGGGCGGGCGGCACGAATCCATTAACATGCACTTATCCAACCAATGGGAGGGCGTGTTTACCCTGCCTCAGAGACGCCGAGGTGCGCAGTTGCATCGGGAGAGAAACCGCTGCTCGGAGATCCGAGCCGCAATCCAGCCAGGCAGGAAGCCCTAGTCCCACTGGCCTCTGCTTTCACAGACTGAAGCAGAAGACTACTGCACAGCCTCAGATGGAGATATTTCACTCTAGCCACACTGATCTCAGATTCTGATTTTTAAATGGGCGTCGCACTTGCACCTTCTTGTCCCAGAGTTTTGTGGTTTTAGAATTTATTGTTATGCAAGGATTTAACACACCAGTAAGTAGTAATTTTATATACTTGATATTTAATTTAAATTAATAAAACATTTTAGGGCCTGGCTCCTCGTTTACGATATGACTGAGGCTGTGTTTTGTCCAAAACGCTAGATGTGACATGCTGTGCATTATACACAGCACATTGTTACAATTTTCCAAATAAAGCAGGATGTGACAATCCTCTGGAATATTTTTTAAATTACATTTATCATTTAAGTTATTATTATTGCATGTTACAATTATGTAATTATTTTCCATATTTTATTATTTTAGCTTCTTGTAGCCGTGTTATTTATAATTTGCTCATCTATACATTTTTTGAAAAATTATAAAAACGTTTATTAGAAGGATCTTACATTTATATAATCTAATAGTAGATTTTACTAAGTTATGGTGATCGTAAAATGCCAAAGCTCTTTACAAATTCTGGGAGGATTGGGTTTACCGAGAGAGAAAGCGCGAGAGAGAGAGAGAGCGGGAATCATGCCCAAACGCGGCCGGCTGAGGAGCACTCCTGGCCGGCCAGTTTCTCAGCGGAGGGCGGCCTGTCTTCTCACGACCTGGGCCATAAGTCATAAATTCATTTGCACAAGCTTTATTTCTGTAAATGCAGCTGGCAGTCGTTAAAATCACAAACTTGAATTTTGTTTTAATTTTCGAAAACAAAAACGAAACATTTGTTTATTTGGTGAACGAAGCCGCTCATATCGTCAGGTTTATAACACGGCCGCAATTAAAACCCTCATAAATTCACATTTTGAGCATTCACAAAGCTGCAGCCCCTCACAATTCTCGCAAATGCGTCACCTATTTTATTCCTCGCTAATTACAAGGGAATCCAGGCTGGAAGAAACAGCATGGCGAAAAGGGGGGAGGTAATGGCCGACTGCAAAGCGCTTTCTCAGTGTGAAGACAAAGGCAGTCCTCCCTGACGGGCGGCCATTCACCTTGGATTCCCCCTTCCAGTCCACAAACCGACGACCTAAATGCTGCAGCGAGGCTTTTTAGAAAACTACCTCACCTTGTGAAATCACATGCATGCACTCAAATTAACACAGGGACCTCTCAGCTGAGACGGATTTTTTTTTCTCCCCATGCAATTGGAGCGATTTTGTTGTTGCTTTAGCTCTGAATTTTGGCCTGTAACTGGAGACATGGGGTGATAATAGGACTGAAAGGAAAGGGTCTATATGATAATATGCTTGGTCATCGATATACCCTACATTTATTTTTAATAATTTAATTTATTGCAACGTGATATGTTTGTCCGAAAAGTAAGTCTATGGGACCTCACACTGAGTCTGACAAAAAAAAAACAACCTTTGTTCATATTCCTAATATTTGGCAATATAACCCCAATCTGCCTTCTCATGACCTGCTTTATTTTTAATTACTGGCAGACTTCTCTGAGGGAAAGATAAACCCGATTCCCACCTTTACCAGCTAAATATATTTTATTGTCATTTTATGAAGGGCTGTTTTCCAGTTTAGACCCCATAATGCCTTTTCTTTTGTTTTGTGTCAGAGAATTTCACTATAATGTATTTACTACTCAATTTGATTACCTACTCTGAAATAGGTCAAGTCAGATAAAGACAGTGAGAGTGCAGTTATTCAATGCACACACACACACACACACACACACACACACAGGCACACACTCATGCAGGGGTGTGTAGATGTGTGTGCATACACACATGCAGGGCATGCATTTCAGGAGCTGCTGCATCTCTCTTATCAAATGTATTATGGTGATATTTTTAATTCTAAATAATTCTCCTTTTATTTTTGGACATCTCCTTGTGCCTAATGAAGGTTGTCCGTGTTCATTTAGAAGTCAATTTCCCTCCAGTTTGAAGATTTATGAAAATAACATTCATTTAAATTATTTTCAGATTCCACCAGATTTCTTACAAACAGGTTTTACACATTTATGGTGAAAATATATTTTTGCTGTTCACAGCGATTATAAATTATCCTGCAGTAAAATCTGGAAACAGTTAGGTTTGAAGATAACATAAGCAGGAAAAAAATTGCCTGCATCAAGCTGAAACAATGGAAGGAGCAGAAGAAGGAAGGCAGCCTTGTTTACCTCGGGATGTAGACTAAGTACCATCATTTTAACCCAAATGGATAAACAACAAGTTCCCCCTCTTAAAACACAATGCTGTGTGATTATTTGTCCGCAAACATATAGTACAAAAAGACATATTGTATTGTATTTTAATAGGCTATCGTTATTATTTTGGACTGATATTTGCAGACTAGGCATTTGGATTGATTAGCTGAAAAGATGGCGCAGAATATATAGAAATGTTCAAATTCGCAGATCTGCTTGTTGTGCATGTGTGTGTGCATGTGTTTGTATGCGTGCAGTCCTCCATACCGGCCTTTGCATCCCAGGCTGATCAATAGAGCTGAAGCTGAGCCTGCAGTGACGCCTCGCTGGCCGCCTGCATTCACTGTGGCTACTCTGCCATGCAGATTTCACTGGAACAGCAGGTTTTATCGCAAAAGCTTTAATGCAAAAACATGTAGAAAGGCTTTAATTAAATAATTATTTTTATCATGTAGGTTAAGCCTTTTTACAAATATACAAGGAGACTGCTATGTAAGAGTGTTGCATCATGCTGGAGTTTTTGAATTTACCCTGATTGTGACAGCCGCTTTGAATTTCTCTTCCCTGACAGAAAAGATGATCGGGAGCTGCGCTTTTGGCTGGAGAAGCCTGCGATCGACTGAATGCAACACATAGACAACGAAGGGAAAGGATTATTTTATGGGTTTGCATCCGATTTCATTGACCTTCCCCGTCCGGATTTCGGATTACTAAACATTCCCGCGGAATGGAAGGACGGGATTTTGCTGCACCGGCGCATCTCCTTTCGGAGCGGGGCGCCCTGGTGCACCGAGCCGCTTCTCGGATCGCTCCCTCGGGCCACAGCTCCGTGCAGCACGCCGGTCATTTCCCACCGGGGAAGTATTACCCGTCACACATACCGATGGCTCCCCACTCAGGTCAGTGGAATATCCACGGAGGTTTTGACATGTTTCTCTGCTCTCGATGGGGGTTTCTGTTGTTTCAAATGCGTCCTCAGCGTATATGATAGACATGTGGTGTCGTGCAAAGCAGAAAAAGATATTAGATTTTACTGCTCAGGAGTGACTTTCGACAGAAATCCATTGCTCAAATATAAACTAACAATAAAATGAAATGAAATTTGCATTAAGCCCCTGATTAGACTTTGTGATTAATCTGAATCTACACTTGAATCAGCTTATTCCAAGATGAATTGAAGGCAGCTTTGTTAAACAAATAGTGATTTGATTAATAGGTAAATGTCATGCAATGAAAAAAAATCCGTTAAGGACATGGTCTAGTTTTTAGACACCATATGTGCACTGGTATCCCTATCTTGCATGCATTCATAAGGGGAATCTGTCACTTCAGGTAAAACACATTGGTGTCACTCACACCAGCGCCATCACTTAACCAAAACCTCTATAGGTCAAACATAAAAGGTATGAAGCTCGGATGGAAAGGTCTGCATACTCTACAATGCAGGCTAATGGGGGTGTTAAAGGAATACAAGCAAGGCCTGGGGAAAAAATCCCATTCTGCATTGGGCTTTGAAGTGTCTGGGTGCAAATGTGTTCACAGTGCATGCATCAGGTTTAACAAGAGACTTAGGCATCATCTGAGCCTAAATGAGCAACAAACAGGGGAGCATGCATAGAAGAGTCCAAATGTACCTCTTAACCTGTGCACTGCTGATTTATGTGGAAAAACCGAAGAAAAGCAACTCCATTATGCAAAGATCCAAAACAGACATTAGTAAATGCCTATATTTACAATTCCACTTCATTTCTTTCTCAGGGCCACATCTGATATAGTTTAGTCATTAGATTAATTTAAATTTAACATTGTGTTCTGAAAAATACACAAACGTATATAAAAAAAGACACATTTCACAGATGTTGTAATTGCTTTTATTTTGCAGGTAGCTATGATGTTTAGATAAGTCAAAGCATTTGCATTTAGTGTATCAAACAGTTTTGCTACTAAAATGATTTTCTATGATAATATGCTAATGAAGCTTCTAAAAGCACACTTATGATGCATCTGAGTAGTCCTCAGTTCCGAAAAAAAAACCTGATATATATTTAGCCACTTAAAAGTAATTTTATCTGCTGCAACTGTAGCAGAAATAAATATTTGTGTGTCTGGTTCAGTTGAGTAAGAAAGCCATGCACCTCCTATATGTATTTTGTCTCACATTTTCCCACATTTTAGGCATCAGTTTATTTATTAATTATTTGACGCATATTTTTTTCAAATCAAATGTGTTTGTGAAGGTTATGAGTTATGTCTAAAAAAGAAATAAATCCAGATAAACATGAAGCTTAATTTGTCATTCAGGAGAATTAATGGATGCTGTTCACTATTCATCTTTCACCCCACATGTTTGCTTTTGGCATCGCTCATACATGTATGCACGGAGAGCCTGCTGCATTTGTGCATCTTTTTTTGCCTGCATGCAGTTGTTCATTGGAAACATGAAGGCTAACGCTGGTTTCACGGTGCAGGTGCTTACATGATCAGAAGATGTGTGTTTCATATTGAACACCGTCAACATGCAGACCTGTATATCCTCCAAATGTCATCACTGTTCAATGAGCAGCAGAGGTGCTTTATTGTTCTCCTAGTTTCGTCAGCAACGCATGGGAGGGACTGAAAAGCGGCCCTATTATTCTGCAGATAAATATGATTTAATTCTTTACATTTTCTGCTTTTGATTAAATTAACTTACAGAACAGCCTGACATGATTTCAAAACCCTTACTGGGTTTGATGAAAATTATTTTGCTATTACACTCAGCTGATTTGCAGTATTTGATTTATTGTTTGAATATTATTTGAAAATGTCAAGCATGTGATAATGCAAATGGGGGATGAGGGATGAAGATTAATTTGAAATTATTCATGAATTTCATTTTAAGATGTTGCATGGAAACAATAGATGCCTTCTTTTAAAACAGACTGTTCTCTTGTGCAAGTTTACATTTTCTGTGGAATATAAAAGCATTTTCGTGGAAGTGTTTTTTTTTTCTTAGATTGAAGTGTTTTGAACTAAAAGCAGACTTTTGTTTTGCTGTTGTTCCCAGAGTTATTTATGTATTTATTTATTTGTGAGTAATTAGAGATACACCAACTAAGCTTTTCCTGGCCAATATCGATTTGCAATTTTCTTTAAGGACTGACCTGCCAGTTCCAGTTTTGACTGATTCAGACATTTTATTCTTAGGAATATAACACATAAAAGAGCAAAAAAAAAAAGTATAATATTAATAATAATAATAATAATAATAACAATAATGTGCTGCAGGTTCCTCGATAGAGGTAGTAGTTTGAAACCCAAAAGAAAATAAGGAATTTAGGCAAGTACATGCTTTTGGTTGATGTAGACCAAAAATTGTGGGAGATCTTAGTTTGGGTGCATGTCTTGAATAGGAAGAAAAATCTGATTTATTAGTATTTGACCTCCTAATCACCTTTCAGAGCTTTTATAATACAACAAAAAGTGACAAAATTACAAATGATCTGAATCTCTAAATCAAAGCATACAACCTGTACTGTTTCTCATTTTTAATAACTCAACATTTTTTTTATTAAAGTGCATGTTGTTGACATGTTTATAGACAGGAAATGGTGGGAGTTTTAATTCAGTTACATTTAATGAACATAGAATAAGAAGCTGATTTTTTTTGTTTATGACACACCGATTATTGATCAGTCGATCAAGAGAAAATTGGTAGATTCCAATCTCTGACCAGTTAATTGGTGCATCTCTTGTAATATTAAACAGAAATAGACTTAATGGCATTTTTTTTTTTTTTTTACAAATTTCTCCTTACGGGGAAGTCTGGAATTTTGGATGCCAAACTGGTTGAGGGCTGTTCATCTTGATGGGCCAGGTCATTAGCATTCCATTGAGTGACCTGTGTGCAAGCAACATAACAGCACAGACCGTGCATGGTGTTTGCTGAGTGTGTTCAGATTCTCTGTACTTTCTCCCTCTGGGGACTAACTTGCACACTAGTTCGCATTAATACTTTACAAAGATCATGAATATTTCAGGGTTGATGTAAAAATGCACTGAGAGGCAGGTTTCTGATGTGGCTCCTTGAAAGGCCTCGTCTGACTTTGCAGAGGTATTTATCGCTAGTGCTTCCGACACCTTTTGCTGTTGAAAAGAGTGACGGTGGCTGAAACACTCTCCCTTGGCATAGTTCCCAGCAGGGTTGCAGAATTTTAATATAGTATGGGAGAAAATATTCCTCTTTTTTTCTATTGCACAGACTCGTGAGTTTCGTGGTAATTAGGCTACAGCGGGTGCAAGCATTCAGTTCCACCTTCTTACTTGCTGAACCATGTTGCTTAGAGCCAGTAGAGATTCTGTCAGCTCCCATTTGCCTCTGTCCATCTTCACCTACTACAAGTCGGTCATTTGCAATGCACGCCAGGTGGTCGATTTATAGTTTACACTTGCACTGTGTTCTGGGAATGTGACATTGGAGCAGCTCCTCTCTTTGTATACTCCCTGAAACAGTAAGACCTTTAAATGCATCTAATGCTGTTTAATTCGGCCAGTTCCTTTACAAGGGCTTTGAAATAGTAATTTTATCTTCCGCTGGCTCCAGTGCAAAGTTGGAGACAGACTTGTCTTTGGCTGTGAAGCCTGGATTCAGATGTTGGGCTGTGTCAGTGCACAGAGACACAGTGGGGCTGTCTTCCACTGCTGGCATTTATGGCTGTGGGTTCATCTTTCAGCCATATTGTTCTGATCAGGCCACTCTGGCTGAGGTGTGGCTGTGTGAAAGCAGCGTGGGGGTTCGAAGCTCTGCTCTAAACACCCCATATAATCAAAGGTCATATTTGTGTCATCTTCCTCGCCCGTCCTCCCCTTCCATCTGCCCTTCTCCCTTTCCATAAGCTGTCCTCCCCATCTCTTCCCCTCCAATTTTTCAGTCTCCTTTCTTTCCAGCAGGAAGACCCTTGTGTCTGGGAAGCAGTGGTCTTCCTGCCACTTCTGTTTCAGCTACCCTTCTCTGCCTCTGGGCTATTGTTGCGGACCCCAGCTTGGTGTGTGTTTTACAGCTGCTGTTAAAGATAAAAACAGTCCCTTCCACCCCCTTTATTGTTTACTGGTAGGATGTCCCTGTCATTCCCTTGGTTTTTATGTTCTAGCTGGATATCTAACAGCCAACCCCCCCTTCAAACGTTAGCCGTTCTGTCTGCCTTCGCCCTTTTTTCCCCCCCAAAGAGGAATAAATAACTTTACAGAGAGTTTTATTGAACGTCTCATTGCAGGGCTCTCCCATGGGTCTGTGATTGTTGAGGAGACCCTTCAAAGACAAACACAGGTGTCTCTGGTGGAGCTAGCAAAGGGCTGGTTACAACCATAGTCTTTAAAAGAATAAAACCTCAGTGAGTGGTTAACAGTTGTTCAAGGGAAGGGAGGGTTCTGTTTCAAAAGCCTTGGCGCTCATGTTTTGTGAGTACCTAAAATACTGTGCCATAGCTCTGTTTGCCTATACCCATCTTATGTTCTTGAGGACTCCAGACTGTGCTGTGTTTGAAGGTATAGTTCAGATTTTTTTGAAGAAAGGGGAAGAAATCCTCAGAGAGGTGAAAGGCTAACTGTTCATCAGACAGGGCCTTAAGTTCAAACTGATATAGCAACACAGACAGAAGTTTTATATAAATGAAATGCAACACAATATTAGTGGATATTAAGAGTGCTTTAAGACCAGGACAGCTTGCGGACTTGCATCCAGTGGGAAAGAAGTGGTAAAAAATTTCACACTTTCATTTTGATTTGATTCATGTTCACTCTCATACTTTTGAAAGTGGATCAAACTGCCTGGTCAATGTTGTGCACTTACAACAACTACTTATTTGGGCCACTATCACAAGGAGCCGGCCAGTTTGAGCAGTATACCAGGCAGCAACTTATTCAGATTTGTTTTTCTGTATACAACAAAAGAATGCATCAGTAGAGACTTAAAAAAAGGCAAAGAGGAGAGTGACATCCTGGTGTTGGTACACACATTCAGAGTGAGGAATTGCAAAGATTAAACGTTTTTAGATCACATATAATCCATGTGTCACTTTCACCCTTTAGTTCACTTTCAATTTCTCTCTTTGCTTGACTGCTCATTTGCGCTTCCTTTGTAAGTGAACTATGCCAGGGTTTACTTGGTAGTGAACCATGACCACTGTTTTCAGGAGGTTGCGTGTTTGCTCCAGATCAGAGTAAAGATGAGCTTTTTGTCTAAAAGAAGTTGAGTCTGAGTAAAAGAGATCTGGTGTGAAAGTGTGTCAAATGGCTTCACTGTTGCATCAGAAAGTTGTTAGGTTAGTTGCTTAGTTTTTTTCTGATCCACATTTGGTTTACTACACAATGTTACTTTGATGGAGGTCCCCAGATTGTTCAGTGTGTCTCATCAGCTGCAACTTTTCAATAAATGGACTTACCTGACGTAGTGCTTTCCTTGTCATACCAATTACTCAAAGTCCCATTCACCCATGTTCGCTCTGAAATGCTTTTCCAAATCTCCAACTCTAACCTTAATCCTCCAGGGTCAACCAGTTTAGTTTTGTGTTGCAACACGGACATTGCTTGGCTGAGAAAACGGCAACAAACTTAGCATAGGCCACTTGCAAAAGTGCATTTTCAATTTATTACATTAAATATAGCATTGTATCACAAGACTGATGAACATTGTCATAATCAGTTGTTTTAAATAGCTAGAGTTAGCAAAAACAGGAGGAAGCATTCTCTTGCTAAGTTGGTTTGCAAGTTCTGTCATTCTCAGGCCCCACCAGTCTCAGTGTTTTTCAGGTTAGTAAATTCCTTTCTCTCACACCGTAATGCCTAAACCCAACCTTAACCTTGAAACCAAACCATAACCCCTTTCAGTAACCAAATACAAAACTACATTGATAAGTCACTGAAGTGTGTGCTGGAAAAGCACTTATCTAGGTTTTCCTTAATGCATGTGCCAATTGGACATAACTTCATGTGTGAACCTGAATGATTTTGGACTGTGTGGGCTTAAAGCAGTGTGGTAAGTCTGCAGCCATCTGTTATTTAAAATGGTGCTCTCAAATCTGACTAACTCTTAGCCATATACCACTCTGAGGATGTCATTGCTTTTCTCTTTGTTCAACATATTTATATAGCGTTATAACACCCAAGTCTAATAAAAAGTGTTGTTTAAAAGTCCTGTCCCC
This sequence comes from Valencia hispanica, assembly GCA_963556495.2. Classification (NCBI taxonomy): domain Eukaryota; kingdom Metazoa; phylum Chordata; class Actinopteri; order Cyprinodontiformes; family Valenciidae; genus Valencia; species Valencia hispanica. The sequence goes on along the minus strand of OY747718.1, from coordinate 29,667,363 downwards.
CTAAAAATTTGTGGATGTTATCAGAATGTAACCTTTATCCAGGAGACAAACTGGAGGAGTTACTGTGACCGGATGTAGGTCACAAGTCTCATTTGGTCTCCCCCATGGCCTGTTGTTAGACTCATTTGTGGATATTTGTGAGATGACACGGCTCAGAGAGGGCTGTCACTGGAGTCCGCCTGAATAGTGGAAGCGTTGCTTGGCATCCTATACCCGGCTGAAATAGCACCTAGCCTGGTGCTGCTGCTGTCGGTGCCATCTGTCCCCTTCCCCATGACACTCCCCTCCTGGAAACTCAAACGTTTGGCAAGGGCGGTCAGGTATCTTTGAGAGGGTCAGCCCCTGACATAATTGCAAATAGTTTTACCTACAAGTGTAAGTAGTTTTCAGTGTACTGAAGCATCCATACAGTTTAAACACAGATAAGCCATAGACATTTTGTCAGTACATCATTTTTTTTATTTCATTCTTTTATGTTAAATAGTAAGTTTTAAATCAGATCAAAGATTTATTCCACATCTGTTTCAGAAATTTCTCGGCTCATCAGGAAAACCTTCTCAGCTGTTTGAGATCTGTCTTTCAGAGAGAATTTCAGCTGCCATGTAACACACAGATACTTGCTCTTCAAACAGACTTCCTCCCCAAACTTACACCATATGGCACAATGCCACACAACCCTCGCCTCAGGCCCAACACAGGCCCAACACAAAGAAGACCCACAGGTGAGGGTGACGGGCAGGGAAATACCTTTCTGTATTAGATTTCAGAGCATTGGATTTCAAAACCCTCTCATCTATTTTGAACTCAACATTAGTAAGCGAAAAGTTGAATAAGGAATTCAGTAGCTTTATTTCACTTCGTCTGACTAAATAGCACAGACTGATTCATTTACCCGAAATCAACAATGTCAGTTTTGCATTTTTTCTGTTTATCTTCCTGTTTCTTTACCCCTCCTTCTCTGACCTTCTCCCAACATCAGGCGGCTTCTCATCGAGCCGCCCCAGGCCCACCTCAGCGCGTGGCTGTATTGCATGTGACAGCTGTTAGACATCATTAACAGCTCAAGCAAAAAATCCAGGTTACTTTTTTTATTCCAATTTAATTAATATGAATGCTCAATAAAAAAAAAAAAAGCAGCACTGGCTTCATTATTGTTATTCAATTTGCGGTCAGTGACAATACCGTATGCGTGTTAGTGGGTGAATATGTGTGTGGGAGTGTTTTGGCTAGTGGGTGGGTGGGATTCGATGTGTGTGTGTCCTACATTTTTCCAGACGTCCAGCCTTGTCTTCCACAGCTTAGGCATCCTGTGGTTGGCTGTGAGGCGGGGACAGGTGCACTTTTAACCCTCCAACGACTGAGTTTTGTCCCTGCTGGAGCTGAAGTTGAAAAATGTTTTAGGATAGAAATACAGCTGGTCTGGGTGTTCCAGTTTATGCTGCTTTTATAGGCATGTGAAATGGTGCCTTAATGATGCAAGTAGTCTGTGAACAAAAGAAGTTATGGATTTAAAAAAAAACTTTCTGGTAATGGGGCGTCACATAGCACAGTGGTTAAGGCGGGTGTCCCATGTTCAGAGGCCTCAGTCCTCTATGCGGTTGTCCAGGGGTTCGCTTCCACCCCGCCCCGATTTCTCATGTCTTGGAAGTTTAGCCAGTCCTAATGTCTCTTTAAGAACTACAAATAACAGCATTCAAAGTATTTATTTATAGCATTCTTACTGTGAACACTTATTATTTATTTGTATTAGAGGCAGAATTGATATCACAGTTGCTGTAAAGTATAGTTTTATAATGGCTTAAAAGAAAGACAAAATGATGATGGTGTTGACATTTTAAATTGTCTCTTGCTTCTTATATTAGCAATTAACAGGGCTACATGGTTAGCGTAACTAAATGTAAAAACAGTTGCTATATGTATACCTTAGAGAGTGTAGAGACTTACCCTAACCAAGATATCAAAAATGCCTCCAACATTTCAACAGACTGCATGCTCCTTGAGCAGCAGATAAACCAGAACAACTCTGTTGTGACTCAGCCTTTCTAAGTATCTGCTGAAATTGGTTTTAGATCAATTCACCCTATCGCCAGTCCAATAAAACATTCCCAAGTTGGGAAATAAAGAGAGCAAAATTGCAAAAGTACAAAGTGTTGAAGGAAAAATGACCAGCACCTGTCGAAGAGTATCTGGCAGTTCCAGGAGCCCTGAATAAACAGCCAGCATACCTTCATAGAAAAATCAGTTTACTTGTAAATAGCTTTTTACAACTTTTGTTCTTCTCTCAACATGATATTACAACACATCACTGATGTAGAAAAGAAACTTAATTTGAGTCTTCTCCGCACAGGAAAAAACAAACAAAAAACCTCCATTCTGAAGAGTGTTGTTACATTCTTTTAGCACTTAGTTTTATTGCTGCTGGTACTTATCATCATAAGTTGAATTATTGAGTTTCCACCTGGATGGGCAGCACTCAGGGCTGGTCAAGCTGAAAGTCAACTGATTCTAGTCCCTAGTTGATTTCTCTGTGCATCTTTACTACTAACAGTATGTAGAAAGTGTGTGTATAGAGAACAAAGTTAAACATAGATGCATTGTCATGGGAACCTTGGAATGTACTGCTGGAAATGTACAAAGATTTTCCATCAAATCAAGAATGCATCATACCTAATAAGGGTGTGGAAGGCCTTTTTTCGGAAAGTAATGATTAGCATCATAAATTCTAGTTTAAGAAGACCTCTGAAACCATCCAGCTAGATGACCGGTTGTCAATCCAAAGGAAACTTGACAGCCTCATAGATTTCTTCAACTTCTTTAACCTTTAATAAAAGATACTTTTTGGCTATCCTTATCTATAACCCTCAGTTCTTTTGACATTCTCTTTTTTTTACCATCTTCCATGTTGTCAAAAATGTAGTCATACCTTAACAGAAGGGATTTAAATTGCTTTAAACCTAGCAAAGATCAGCGCAATTGAATTCTAAAACTCTAAAATTAACAAGGGAGAATCTTTATTTTTGCCAGAGTGATATGTCAGAAAAAAAGGGTCTGTCAATTTCAACTTTTAACAGAAATTCGCATTTCTCTTTGATCTGGAACCCTTTGCCTGTTATGACCACTAGGCTACACTGCATCCTCTCTGTAATTTAGCATGTTTCTGATGTGGGGCAAACAACTGGCTTTGCTGCAACAGATGTGTGTTTGTCTGCTGTTGGTTCATGCATATTAGCTCATATTAGCTCTTCTTGCTGTGCCCATCCAGTGACCTACCGGGGGATGGGAGGAATAAGAGAGGGTGGGGGTTGGGACAGACTTGTGTGTGTGTGTGTGGTGAAGACAGAGAGAAAAATCGCAGACATGCAACCAGACCGACAGACAGTGCAAAGCAACATCTAGACTAGATGCACACTGTCACATGCTGTCATACACTTACTGGTGCATCTCAGACAGAAAAGATGTGCACACACACACGCACACACACACCCACGGACACACACACACACACGCACACGCACACACACTTGCACTCCACACAAGCATGTCACACAGACTCACACATCTCGCCTCCCAGGAGGCTGTGGGGCCAGTGGGACAGAGAAAGCTTGAGAGTCTGGTTCATCTGTTTACATCTAATTATAGAAACAAGGCTATTTCTGCAACTGCCGCTCCAGCTTTTTTTATATTCTTTAGAGAGAATGAGAAAAAAAGGAACAGGAGAAAAAAACTAATCTTTGACAGCCTTTTCTCACAACAGTGAGTGGTTATCTTATCCCTTCAGCACTGCTGAGGTCTGCAGACCCTTAGTACAGTACAAGAGGGAGGGAGAGAGTAGCTTGTGTTGTAAACCTTTTCATCTTTGTATAACATGAATGTGCAGATTTACAAGATGACACTTTCTTTATTAGAGGGCCATTAGAAAGCTACCTTGATCAAAATAAAATAAATACTCTCCAGAGTATTTATTTTGCTTCCAGAGAAAGTCCTGTCCATCGCAACAGCAGAGAAAAGAGTAGAAGTTACGGATTAGCATTGTATCTAATGCATCTAGCACTAAAGAGACAGTACCAGTGTGGAAGTTAATCCTCAATCTTGGGTACTGATATCCAGCTGAATCGCTGAGTGGCTGTTGTTTTGTTGTTTGCCAGGGCTGTCTGGAGGGGGAAGCTGTAAGGGGGGGGGGGCGCTAAGCCACTGCCTGGGGATGGCAGGTGAGATCAAGATCAGGATGGGGTTGGGCTGGTGGTGTTGTGGTTGCAGCGTCTTGCAGGTGCTTTCATAAAAATCCCCCACGGCCAAACCCGCAGCTTGCTGGGTGCAACCTGAGCCAGGTGGACACCCTCTCCCCCATCCCCTTTGCAGCACACAAACCACTACACTATTGAAATGTACACTTGTGCGCATTACCCTGCCACCGCCATCTCCACGTGCTTTCGTCTGAGACATGACAGGTAAATTAATTGGTTGTGAGGTTTTAACGTAAACGCTGAGATAAAGGTGCACTGTCTGGCCAAGGCGTAGCGTAACGGCCGTGATGATAGCTCCATTGTGTTGATATTGAGAGGGGTGTTTAGCAGCAGAGCCAGCAGGGCCTATTCTGGAGGGCTGGATAGCTTCTGATTAATAGTGGGGAATGCTTTGAAGTGACACCCAAGTCATCCTGCTCACAGGCTAATAGCAATACCATCAGTATTGGGAGCATTCCCTCTTCCTCAGTCTTCATTAGACAATTTCCCAATGCAGCTCTGTCTTATCACCTGGCCCCCATTCACTTGCCTCTTTCCGCTGATAACTTCTGGGAGCTTTTAGGCTTTTACTTATTATGTAATCGTTTTATGATTTTAGGTCATTGCTCTTTGTCGTGTTTTGGAGGCCTCTATAGTGCCTTGCAAAAGTTCTAACACCTCTTGAAATTTTGTCTCATTTTGTCACAAACTTCCCAGTATTTTATTTGAATATTATATGATAGACCAACACAAAGTAATGCCTATTTTGAAGTAGAATTATAGTGATATATGGTTTGCAATATTTTCTAACAGCAAAAAAAATGAAATCATGTGTGAACTGCGTATGGATGTGTGAAGTTTGATACCCATAAATAAATCCAGTGCATTTGCCTTCAGAAATTACCATAGCAGTAAATGGAGTCCACTCGTTTGTACATTAAACATCTCACTGAAGGCTCTTCAATCCATTATCTAAAAAAGAAAAGAGTTCGACACAACTGCAAAACCTAAACAAGACATGGCTGTCCACCTAAACTGAGGGTCTGAGCAATGAGTGTAAGATTTAAAGAAGCAGCCATGGTAACTTAGTGGAGCTTCGGACACCCCTAGCTCAGGTGAGAGAATTTGTTCATAGGACAACTAATACTTGTGCCCTTATGGCAGAGTGTCAAGCGTTTTGTCTCAGGTCACATAGAGATGCAGCAAACCTGCATAAGATGTTTTGTTTAGATCAGACCAAAATTAAACTTTTTTGGCCATGTTGAAAATGCTAGGTACAGCAGAAAACCAACACCCTAGACACATCCTCACAGAGAAAAACATGGTTGTGGTAGAATCATGGTGTGGGGGATTTTCTATTTTTTCACCAAGGCACGGATGCCAGTTTGAGTTGGAAAGATGCGCGGAGGTAAATACAGGGAATCAAAGTCTTTTCAAGTGCTTCAGCTGCCCCATCAAAGTCCAGAACTAACTCAAATTAAAAACCACCAGGAAAACATAACATGTGATACTTACAGATAGTCCTTAGTACAAATGCATGGCACACAGATGTTTTATGTAAAGACAATTAAAAACATGTTTTCATTCCAATTCACAATTATGCAAAATTTTGCTGATCTATTGCAGTTTGCAGTTGTGACATGAACAATGTGGAACACTTGAAGTAGTATGAATACTTTTTGCAAGGTGCCATATTCTAAGACATTAATTGTGGTCCAGCTAAAACACTCACAGGGTTGATGTGGCACAAGT
>OY747718.1:29458888-29656388 GCA_963556495.2 Valencia hispanica | reverse complement strand
TTCAGAAAACGGAGCTGCTTTGAGGATCAATACTGAAACACTGTATGCATCAGTACACACATAAAAAACACAAATACACACACATGCATACACTTCTGCACTGTCTCATCTGTCACTTGACAGAGTTTTCTACTACACTATGGGCTCTCTTTCCCTCCAAGCAGATGGCGAACATTCAAAATGAAAGCAGATCTTAAGTCCTTTTGGATCTCCATCAGTCCACGGGTCTCTGGGTCTGTTGTGCACAGCAGCTCATGTTTCTCCAGCACTAACTGAGCCTTTTTAGCTCTGCTACCCGACGGTAGAAGAACTCTTCTTTAGAACACATGGGTTGAGTCCCGTGCATTTTTGTTGAACATTTAGGAACCTTAGCTGCTGACAGTTTCTCAGGTCGGTCATGATGTTGTTTTTGAGGAGATACTTCAAAACAAACGGTCTGCTTTGAATTCTGCTCTTTCACTGCCTTATTTAGTGATTGGCATATAGAAAATTCTTTATTGACCACTTTCTGCCATTCCTACTTACCTGTAGTTGCCGCTGCACCACCCTGTCCTCTGCGAAGGGTGTGTGCTTTTATGTGGGCAAAGGAAAAGCATTTACTTGTGCATGCCGGTTTGTTCCATGTTCACTTTTGAAGCCTGCACTGCTCCTAACTGTGTGTGATTTTATGAGACCAGCTTCTGTGCCATTAAGCCAGGCTGCTGTACAGCAGGCAGACTGAGTGGAGAGCTTTGGAGATGCCTTTGCAGCACACAACATCTGGGAGACTGTGCTGTGCAAATGCGAAGGCAGAACACACATGTCCATGTTGGTATTTGTGTGCATGTAATAGGAGGAAGGTGGTTAGCTTTGGCTGTTAGGAAAAAAAGGAGTTTGGCTTTTTAAGTGAGGCCTAAAACTGCCCCAGTCTGTTCCTCTTGATTTATGGGCTTGTGTAGGAAATCTCCCATTTGTCACTGTTAATTTCTTTTCCCTAACTTATGCTTCATTTTTTTCTTCTTTCTTCTTGTTGCTTTTACACCAAATGTTAAAATGATTCCTGACAGAAAGGAAGAAAAACTCTAGAACCCGGCAGGAAGATGTTTTTTTCTGTGCTAATGTTTCTAGCCGTGGTGAATAAAATACTGTCTTAGTGGTTATGTTTATTCAATATTCATTTATTCAATATTGTGGCATGTACACAATATTTGTAAAATATTGGGGGGGGGGGCTGAAAACTTGTTAACCAGGTATGGTCCAAATACTTTCTAGCCATCGTATTTTGGTACTGAGGTCACACTGAGGTCAGATCCAGTCTGAAGTGTCTCTGTGTGGGCATATGAAATTGTAGTGGGTGAGTGTTTAAGTTTTATGTTGCACCTTCCTCACTCAGGTGGAAACTATACATCAGCATTTCTCTGGTTTGCTGAGGATAAATCTGGAGCAGTTGGAGCTTCACCTCCTTTTTAACATAAGGGAGGAAAAAAGAATGAGGAGGGGAGGAAAAAAGAATGAGGAGGGGAGGAATGGGTTGGATGGAAAATGAAGAAAAGAAAATACAGTGCTTTGCTGAGTTATCCATATTTTTTCAGTTTTTACAAATTTAGTTGTGCTGGAACCACAAATTTCAATGTATTTTATTTTTTATGGTAGAAACTACAAAATAGTGCAGCATTGTAAAATGAAAGAAAAATGAACAAAATGTTTCAAATAAATTTTGAAAAATGGGGTGTAAAGCTGCACAATATATTGTTAAGATATTATTAACTTTACATCAGTGTTTGGACTCCTCAGAAAGGGCTTACATGAAGCCCTAGTGTTGCATGCTTTTGTATTTGAGCCATTTTCTCAGTTACCCCTCAATAAAGTCTGTTGCAGCCAATTCCAACAAGGTAACTTTAATAGGTTCCACTGGATTTCATTTGGGAATATCAGAGCAAAATTGCTTACTACCCATCATGCAGTGCTTTGTGTCTGTCTGTCACACAACTGGATTTTGTTTAGGTATATGTGTATAAGGGGCTAAATAGACATTATGTTGGTCTGTCTGTGTCCTTTTGTATCTACACTAGATACAAGGTTAGTCTAGTGACTAATAATAGCTGGAATGTCATATGTTTTAAATGTGTCATATGTTATGTGTCTCTAATGTTGTGTCTTATGCTTATACTGTTTTTTTTTTAAATCCCCTAATCACCCAAAGCTACTTGAATTGCCTTGTTGTTTAAAGTGTGAAATAAAGTTGTTTTGCCTTGCCTTGCCCTCCTTTACTCTGCTATCCCTAAATTAAATCCAGTTCAATTAGATGACTTCTGAAGGTAGTTGGTATCACTTTAGTTTGGAGTAAAAGAGTGAAAGGGGCTGAATTCATAATTTTGTACTTTGTGTTGGTCTATCGCATAAAATCCCAATAAACACTGATGTTTGTCGTTGCAACATAACAAATTGTAATATGAGGGGTATGAATAATTTTGCAAGGCACTGGAAATAAAAAGGGACTTAATGAAAGCCCTGGATACCATGATTATGGGATTGGCTGATAGTAATCAAGATGTTTCTCAAAGAAGTCAATTATCCCCCTCCCCTATCCTAATTATAAATAGATTGCTCCACAGGCTCTTTAATGTACTAATACTGTAGCATTGCTTGGCCAAGTCAATATGCAGACTCATGCTGCCTGACTCAAGAAGAGATTCTGTGTTTTTGAAAAAAAGCTTTAAACTGAGAATTTTTTAAATGCCACTTCTTTTCTTTTGTCACCCGACAATAAGAGAGCCAGTACCGTACTGATCCAGGAGGAGGCTCCACTCACAGAATCTCCTGGTCATTAGTGTATTAAGGCCTCAATGATGGCCGAAGTCTGTGGTCAGAGTAAATAAGCAGTGTCGGAGAATGTCAACACGACCAGGCGGCTCCTTCACAGCACCCACTGTTGACATAACTGCTCTCTTATCTGAGCCGAGCGCCACAATAGAGCGCTGTGCCAGAGCAAATACAGTAAGAGTTACAAAACCACACACAAACCAATTCTTCTACACTGCGTCTGATAGGGAATGGATTGGCGGCACGAGTTAAAGTTACTGCTGCTAATGCAGTGTGGCCGAAGACAATACATGAAAGATGGTCGTAGATCCATGCAACAGCAGCATAATCAAGTAAAAAAAATAAAAATAAGACCAGCCTTGAGGTCTGAAGGCAAGTTATTCCATCAAAGCCGTAATGGATGAGCAGTTTAAGTTGGAGCATCAACTACCACTTGTTTGAGTGTGCGTCAAAGCAAGGCAAAAGAGATACAAGAGAGAGAGAGAGATGTAACTGGTCTGCTTTTAAACACTTAAGTACCTGTGTCACATTTGCTTTTTTCTGTGTCAAAACATTTCAGTGGAGATCCTTCCCCTCATTGCCTCACATCACCTTAATAACTCTTCTTTAGTCTCCTTCCCCGCCTGTCCCACCCTCCTCTGCCTCCGTCTCTTTTCTCTCCATTATGGCCCCTGCCAGCTCTAAGACTGAGCTTGGCTCTGTCGCTGGCGTGTGATAACCTGTTGAAAGCTGTTGCTCTCCTGTGAATATGCAGACTCCTGACTGAGGTTTATTTGCACTGCCTCTTCATGGCATTCTCTCCCTTTAAATCTGACCTGCTGTTTCATTTTACAATCTGAATCGCTTAACATATGATATTGCTGTACTCTCTGCCTGACTTAAAGCATAGCACCACCTCTTAGAGCTAAGTTAAAGCTCACATACATGAAACTAATAAGTGTACAGCTTAAAGACAGTTATATAGTTACTCTGGGATCTGGAGTTTTTATTCGAGATCCTCAGTGGTGCTATTGAACATTGCCATTAGGAAAATATATTGTTTTAATTTTACTATGTGTACGTATGTGGTATTCTTAAGTCTTTTTAGCTTGTCTGCTTGTGCTTTTTTTGAGGATATGCAAAGACAGATCAAATGAGCAGCTGCAGCACATCTGTTAAGTTCGATCAGATGTTACAGTCCTTGTGTAATCTTGCACCCTCTCCCTCCCTTCCATTTAAAAATGGTTAGTTAGAGGAGGAGGCTAACATATAATGTCCAAGTTCATGCTTAACAAGAACTAGTTCTAACTTTTGCTTCACAAAGGTTAAAAAGGTTACCCCCTAAGCATTTTGAACTAACTTTACTTTCCCAGCATTAACTAGTTCTTGTTTGTTCATTATTTGTTTTCAAGAAATCAAGTTAAAGAAAACACCCTGCACTATGAGGTTTGTGTTGCTCATTGAGAAAAATCATGATTCTGTTTAAACAATTTATCAGACAAAATTGTCCCTTATGTAATATTAGGACACGATCTTTGCTTTTATGTTTTTCATACTTACTTGTACAAGGGTAAAAAGTAAAGTTAGAACCAATAGAATAAGCAGCTTCAGTTTTCTGCTTGAAATTTTATACCTGCTACTCACCAGGATGCACTCCATCCCTTCGGCAGGGTTCAACACAGTCACAACAGAACCAGGCTTTACTACGCACCATAATCAGTTTTACGGTTGTGGCTTAAGTCTTCAGTTTATACTAACTTTAAAATAAAGGGGGAGGATATTCAGTAGACTTAATATGATCATAAAGAAAGTAATTAGAAGTCTGCATTAGTAGAGCTTCTCATCAAGCAAACAGAGTTTAATGAGCAGCTGATGATTAAATTCTCTCTCTCTCTCTTTCTAGCTATTAATCCCATCAAGATAGACCGTGCTTCTTTATTTTGCTTAAAAATTGTTTATTTTTTCATAAAGATGACAAGCTGTCGTCTGTATAGATTGCAGGAAAATTTCTCAATTTTGCTTGTCCCTGGCTGAATGTATTGCTACAGATGTGGTCAAGGCATCATTCCACAGAGGACCAGTGTCAGTGGTCGGAAGGCATTCCTCAGCTTTAAATGCTGGTTTGTCAGGAGTGTTTCCTAAATCTTTTTAATGCAGAATTGGGCTGAACTTTGTATACATTTTAGAAGATGAGTTACCAATGGCGGAAGGAAAGTAGCTATTTGTTTAAGTGTGAAAGAAGAGTCAGTTTGACTTGGAGGCATTGCTTCAAAAAAGCCAAGGAGACGCATTAATATTTATGTAGAGCTTTGCAAAAGTATTCACAACTTTAAGTTTTTTTTTTTTATATTTTGACATTCTGTCATGTTACAACCATAAACTTAAGTGTTTTTTTGGGAAGTTTAACGTAATCGACCAATACTAAATGTGGATAGTTGTAAAATGTTGAATATTAATTTTTTTTCCCATGTTTTTACAAGCAAAATCTGACAAGTCTAGTTTGCATTTGTGTTAAGTCCCACTCAGCAGACACTTCTTAAACTCTCCTTTGACTTAAACAATTCCATTATAGCTCTGGCTGTTTGTTTAGCATTGTTCTCCTACTGGGAGTTGAACGGTAATCTCAATCTCAAGTTAGGTTACAACTGTTTTATTTTGAATGATGAATAGAAAGATCATCTGTGAGACGTTCCATGCTTGAGATGTTCTTTTATAACCTGGAGCTGATTTAAACTTCTCCACAATTGAATCCCTGACCTGTCTGCGGTGCTTCTTAGTCTTCTTGATGCTTTGTTTTCTGATGTTGATTAACAGATCTCTAAAGCCTTCACAACTGTGTTTACATTCAGATTAAATTACACACTGGCCTACAGTATGTTCTAATTAGCTGATTGAGACACTGGATTTTATTTAAGTGGATCAGAGCAAAGGAACTTGAATACAAATTCTGGCCTTAATTTCTAGACTTCTATGGGGAAATTTCAAACCATCATTGTATTCATTCCCTTTCACAATTAGGCACTACTTTGTGTTGGTCTTAATCAAAACATTGAAGTTTTTGGTTGGAACAGAAACTGTACTGTGTGTTCTTTACAAGGTAATGGTGTGTAATGTTTGGCCTTGGCTTCCCAGGTGCCTCGTCTGTACAGGTTATCGGAGCAAAAACTCCTTGCATTCGTCTTGGCCGGAGCTACAAGAATTAAACGTTTCTCCTTTGTTCCTCTTGTGAACCTCAGAGCAAATTACACTCATGGCCACAGAAAGACCTTGGACGAGCCTGCTGGCGTGGCTGCTCCCGACTTGTTATCTGCGCTGTCCTGCCTCTGTACCTCTGACAAGCTACATCAGACGGAGAGAAGCCAGAGCAGGGAGCTGCCTTCTGTTTCTCGAGCACGCAACTCCAGGAGTTTATCATATTACAAGCCTATCCAAAAGAACTCAGAGGACAGCAGTGAGGCAAGGCCTTGATGTCCAGCACTGCTCTCTGTGACATAAAGGAGGCGCCGGGCTGCAGATTAAAGAGCAAGGCAGAGAATGGGAGGACAAACGGGGAACATGACATTCTGACAAGTCATGGTTTGCCTGTTGAATGCTGGGATGTTGATTTATCTAATGGAGGGAGGATGAACTTATGACTACCTATAAAATAAGACATTCATTGCACTCCCAGACAAAGGAGAGTAAGGAAACAGAGTGCAAGTGGGACAAGAAAAATAAATGGAGTGTGAATAAAAAAAAAACCCTAAAAAATATGAAGTGTTTTCATTTTGAAGTATTTGAACGACACCACCAGAAAGAAGAGAGCGAAGCGATGAGGGAGGACAGAAATATGGAGCAGAGCACCAGGAGAAGGAGGCAGAGTGATGGAGAGGGTGTGAGGACGGAAAGGGAAAACTGAGAAGGGGAATGAGTGATGGGGCTCAAAGGAGCAGAAGGAGACACGAGGATGAAAGTGAAAAAGGGAAAGACAGCAGGAAAAATCTGCTCCAATGACTTGAGCTGTTTGCAGATTTATGTGCTGTTCTGTGTATCATTATATATCAACCCGAGTGGATGTGGAGACTCAACTAATATGACGCCTGTGAGGTTGTGTGTGTGTGTGTATGTTTACCTGTGTATGTATTGCGAAACACTTTTATTCTCCCTCTACATGCAGCTCACATCTCCTCCAAAGCAAACTGACTTCTGAGTTGTGCAGAAAGCACTTGCCTGTGGTGAGGCAACATCCACCCACATCCAAACACCATTTTTTCAAAGCCTACCTACCTAGCTGGTGCTGGTCGAAAGAAAAGAGGTTTAGACCACCCAGCACTGGGTAGTCAAATTGCTGCTTGGATGTGGCACCAGCATATGTGGTACAATCACAGCCAAAACACACTCACAAAACACAGTTTTACTGCCCCCTGCGCCGCATTGCCGTGCCTCGTTGCTGGAGTGGTGGGATGCTCAAGAAGACAAAGAAGCAGAACGAGAGAGAGAAACAGCCACCTACTGTGCCAGGCAGCACATGGCTGAAAAACTGGAGCTGTATGGTCACCCTGAGGGAGGGGAAACCTACCTGGTCTAACCACATCTCAATTAAGCAATCAAGTTCAAAAGTTAACAGGGGACTAATTAAATAGTATAATGCTGAGTACTTGTTTTAATCTGCCTTTTTTTCCGTCCACCAGACAAGTTTGTCCATGACCTAGCTGGCATACAAACTACTGTTAGTCACCCCAGAGCTATGGACCCTGCAGTTTAGATGGATCAGTCATCATCTGTAAAACAAACCAGATCCATGTCATTCCGTTGGTTGATTCCAGTGAAACTAGCTCACCGTGAGAATCCAGTTTTAGGGTTTAAAATTATGAAGATGAGGGAATCATCAGAAAATAACCTTTAAGTCATATACACTGTGGCCATTTTCTATTCGCCTTTTCATTTTCAGCCCAGCAGATGTGTTTTATTGGACACCAAATGAGAGGTTTAAAGCCCTATTATTGAGCAATTTTGTATTTCAGCATATTCAGAACAATGACTTGCTTTTTAAGCTTGAAGCTGGATTGTGCTCCCATCTCTGACAATGTGCCTCTAGCAAAATAGTATTTGGAACTCATAAATTTCTCATTTTTGCTAAAGAGGAGAACTGATTCTGCTAGAGTGTGTTCTTTTTGTGATGAAATATATGAAGGCTGCATGACAGGATTGTAGTGGGGCTGCTTTGAGCCAAATGTGTTTGGATTCAGGATGACATCAAGGTACAGGCCCTCACAAAGGTATTTATACCTTTTCCCACAAAAATGTAAATTTCTTCACTGAATGCATGCTATTAAAAAAAAAGTGGAAATGATTGTAAATGGAAATGATAGGGGGATCTGTTGACAGGATATCTAATAATCAAATCAAACTTTATTTATAAAGCGCTCTTCATACAAAGTAGCATCTTAAAGTGCTTTAGAGATTAAAATGACCCCACATACCCTCCCCAGAACAAAAACATAATGACAGTTATACCTCCCCCTCCTCCCAACCCATCTCCCATGCATGCACACACTTAAAAGCAACAGTAAACAAGGACATTGGGCTAACAGATGAGCCAGGTAAGGAAACGCCATCAGGGGAGCCATCTGCATCAGCAACAGCAGATCGACAGCAACAGCCGAGGCACTGGCCCAGGGCGCCCAGTGGAGGGAAGGCCGAGACCCCCACCTCCACCCAAGCACTACCTGGAGAGTACCCAGGCAGCCACAGCCAAACCACCGCTCCCGAGGCAGAGGGTTCCCACAGAGAAAACACTGGAAGAAAGATTAAAATAACAGGTTAAAATATTAAAATAAAGAGTAGATCAATATGAGAATAAATAGTAAAACACAGATACAATTTTAACACTGATAAAATTTAGAATTATGTAGTGTAAAACATTGATAAAATTTAATCAAGTAAGACATGCAGAGAAATTAAGCAGATATTAATAAATAATTAATCAATTAAAAGCTCGGCTAAAAAGGTGAGTCTTGAGCCTGCTCTTAAAAACATGAACATTCTCTGTGGCCTTGAGGTCCTCTGGCAGCCTGTTCCAGAGGTGAGGGCCATAAAACTGGAAAGATGCCTCACCATGAGTGTGTGTCCTGACTTTAGGGATGACAAGGAGACGGCTGCCAGAGGAGCTCAGAGACTGCGAAGGTTCATATTGTAAAAGCAGTTCTGAAAGATAAGAAGGCCCAAGACCATTATTACTATTACTATTCAAAGAACCTTAAAATCGATCCTAAAACATACGGGGAGCCAATGCAGTGATTTTAAGACCAGTGTAATGTGCTCCCGCCTCCTGGTCTTTGTCAAGACACATGCTGCTGAATTTTGTAGAAGCTGTAAACCTGATATACTCTTTTTGGGAAGACCAGAAAGCAGGGCATTACAGTAATCTATTATGTTGGTGATAAAAGCATGCATTAATGTCTCCGTAATGGCCCAAGAGAGAATGGGGCGGACTCTGGCAATTTTCTTTAGTTGATAAAAACCTATTTTAGTAATGTTTTTAATGTTGGGATAAAAGTCACCTCAGAGTCAAAAATCACGTCCAGGTTCTTCACTTGTAAAGAAGGGTTAAGAGATAGTGGTTGCAGTTTTGGTAAAGGTTTCTCTCTCTGAGCCTCAGGACCGATGACTAAAACTTCAGTTTTGTGCTGGTTGAGCTGGAGAAAGTTTTCTGCCATCCAGGATTTGATGTCTAAAATGCAGTTAAAAAGTGCATCCATTAGCCGTGTGTCATCGGGAGACATGGAGATGTACAACTGTGTATCGTCAGGATAACTGTGAAAACGACTAGAGACGGGGGTGAAGATTTGCAGGTCAGCAAAACTAAACATATCCTCATTGTTACAATGGGAGGGTTTAGATCAAACCATCTTCGTGTGTGAAAATGGCCCAGTCAAAGTCCAGACCTAGATCAATGGAACTGACAGGCCGACAAATTGTCAGGCACAATAATTCAAGGTGATTGATCTTGAGCTTTTTTGAAAACAAGAGGCAAAAAGTTAAGTCTCAACATTTGCAAAGCTCCTAGTGACATATCCCAAAAGACTTGCTGCTGTAACTTTGGCTAAAAGTGGATTTGCAAAGTATAGACTCATGGGGGCTGAATACATATTCACGCAACACTTTGTGGTTGCAAGAAGACATCAGAGGTGAGAAATATCTCTTTGATTCAGTTTGTTTTCCAACAGCCGACTCTTAAACTCCAAAGTGGTTGATTAGCGGTTTGTGTTCTTGCCTGTGAGTTCATGTGTGTGAAAGAGGTGGGAGTGAGAACAGTCAGGATGCAGTCTGAGAGGTGAAGGACTCCCCTGTTGTATGTGAGGCCCTGGAGGATTCATCTCCCCTTCCTTCTCCTCCTCCTCCTCCCCTTCTTACACTCACCCCTTCCTCTGTGAACTCCACAATGCTGGGAAGAAATGTGTCATTAACGGGGGGAGAGACCAAAATAATGTTTATGGGCTCAAGCAGCACTGAAATCATTTTCCATATCAGTGCAACTGCATGGGCCCTGTGGGGGAGTAAATCTGATTTTATCCTCCCTGTGCCAATGGGAAACATCATGGGAAAGAAAACAGATTGGATTGTTAGAGCGATGGCCTGACGCAGCTGTGGGCGGCTCTTTTTGTGTTTGGGCGCTTTGCTGTGTGCGCCTGTCTGTGTTTGCTCATAAGTTTAAGCGTGCACCCCGTAAAAGAGAAGGATTGAAAAATGAGAGATGGGATGTTAGCGAGAAAGCTAACTGAAATGGGGATGATAACATGCAAATGGGGATGATAACATGCACATGTGGATAAACGTTTGCAATGGATCATCTTTTAATGCCTTGGAAAAAAATTGCTGGGACAGACCACATGGCCTTAAATTATTTCATGTAACAAAGGGTCCCTTAACAAGCATACTAGTTACACTTCTGTAAGGTTTCAGCAAAAGCACACTTCTTTTTGTGTTCGGTGCACAAGAAACGCTTAACCAAAAGACCCCAAAAAAGTTTTTGTTTATTTGAATGTTAAGGCAAACAAAACAGGTCCTTCTCAAAAAATTAGCATATTGTGATGAAGTTCATTCTTTTCCATAATGTAATGATAAAAATTAAACTTTCATATATTTTAGATTCATTGCACACCAACTGAAATATTTCAGGTCTTTTATTGTTTTAAAACTGATGACTTTGGCATACAGCTCATGAAAACCCCAAATTCCTATCTAAAAAAATTAGCATATTTCATCCGACCAATAAAAGAAAAGTGTTTTTAATACAAAAAAAGTCAACCTTCAAATAATTATGTTCAGTTATGTACTCAATACTTGGTCGGGAATCAATGCGGCGTGGCATGGAGGCAATCAGCCTGTGGCACTGCTGAGGTGTTATGGAGGCCCAGGATGCTTCAATAGTGGCCTTAAGCTCATCCAGAGTGTTGGGTCTTGTGTCTCTCAACTTCCTCTTCACAATATCCCACAGATTCTCTATGGGGTTCAGGTCAGGAGAGTTGGCAGGCCAATTGAGCACAGTAATACCATGGTCAGTAAACCATTTACCAGTGGTTTTGGCCCTGTGAGCAGGTGCCAGGTCGTGCTGAAAAATGAAATCTTCATCTCCATAAAGCTTTTCAGCAGATGGAAGCATGAAGTGCCAAAATCATCAGTTTTAAAACAATAAAAGACCTGAAATATTTCAGTTGGTGTGCGATGAATCTAAAATATATGAAAGTTAAATTTTTATCATTACATTATGGAAAAGAATGAACTTTATCACAATATGCTAATTTTTTGAGAAGGACCTGTATTGAGGCACTTGCAGAGAAAGCCACTTTGCAGTGAAAAAATAAACTAGATTGAAGCGGCCTACAATGCCCTTCCTATTACATCTTGAACATTTAAGCTATCTGACGAAGGGACAGTTTTCCAACTGTGTGTTATTACATTATTTTCATTGTGTGTGCTGTTAAATCTGTGTTGCGGGAGAAAGGAACGTGCATGACTGCGTTGGTGGGTGTTACGGGAGAGTAATGAGGCTTGAATCTTGGTTGTCCAGACCTCAACCTGCTGCTGTTTCAAATTCGTCCTCCCACGTTTAGTTTTCCCAATCTGGTATTCACTGCTCTTTCTAGATTCATCCCAGTGACCCAAACATCTGCATTATCACATGAATCACAGCCAGCACACCTAAGTGAGCCCAAACCTTTATCTAAGCCCAGGGTTCAGCTATTAATGTGCCATCTTCTCCTGCTGCTTTATATTAATTTTTGCTGAAGTCCTTAAACTTTGTTTCTACCCGGTTCTCCTCATAGCCAAGCTCTTCCTCTTCGGTCAGCTCTTATCATGACAGAAATATGTTTTACTCTTAAGTGGCACTCTTTCTAACCTGCTCCACCGTAAAGCTGAAAATGTGCTGTATGTCCTCTTTATTTACTGTACCCATTAAACGTCTCTTCAGCTGGAACTCTTCCAGACATTGCTATCACTTGCACATTTTCCACTCCCTGCCTGCTCCTCATCAAGATTTGTGGTGGTGAACCTTTCGAACACCAATAAAACCCTATGGAAAATTGCTTTATGAATGATAATTGTTGTAACACTGAGGTCAGGTTCACACTAAAAAGGTTAGAAAAAATTTCTTCCAAATGTGTTTTACCCCTTGAACTTTTTCCCATTTTGTAGCGTTACAGCCACAAAATTAAATGTATTGGAATTTTTGTGTGATAGACCAACATAAAGTTTATAATTGCTAAATTGTTCTTGTGTTGTTGTTTTTTTTGTTACATATAAAAAGAAAATATATAGAGCTCACAGACCACAGATTAATGCATCCTCTGGAAACAAATATTGCATGTCACCCCGAATAAACCATTACCAATGATGTCAACGGGTGACATCATGATTTGAGGATGCTTTTATTCACCAGGAGGAGGCAAAAATGGTGGAAGGTTCTAATGAGGCACTGTTCAATATATCATTCACAAATTGAAAGACATTGAGCATTAATTAAAGAACCATGCTAATTTTGGAGGAGCTCCAGAGACACATGGCTTCAGTGTGAGAATCTGACAACAGGACATCTGTTAGTTACAAATCAGGCCTTTTTAAGAAGAAAGTTGTTGTTGTTGTTGAAAAGCAAGAAGAAATTGTGTTTACAGTTTGCCACAAGATGTCTTGAAGACATAGGGTGTATTCACACCAGACTTCAGAATGGGGCAGAGATTCACCTTTTAGCATGACAAGATGCAGCATACAGTCTGAGCTACAATTAAATAGTTTTAATTAGGAGTCTCAAACTCCAGTCTTTGAGGGACATTTAGATGTCTCTTCTTCAGTACTCTTGAGTTAATGCTTAGGTTGTAAGAAAACATCTTTAGAGCTTAGTTACATGCTAGCGTTTGATTCAGGTGTCTCACTAATGCCGCATTCTCACCGCCCAAAACATCAACACCTAGAACAGCAAGATTACATGTTAAGTCTATGGTTGAGGGATGTCAGAGGGACGTCAGAGTCTCTGCGGCGCTTTGTGTGCTTTGGCTGCGACATTTTTTGAAGCTTTTACTGCTTTCCACGCTTCAAAGCGACAAAAGTCAGCAATACAGAAGTTCAGCTTGCTGAACTTTCGGCGTCGTCCCCTGAGCGGCGTCTGAGCATTTCACTGTAGTGACGTCACTACACATTTAAAGTAGCACTGAAAGCGAACCTCATCCATACGCATCTCCTGGAGCAAATGGTTAAACTCTCCAAACTCAGAGAGCCTCTCAAGAATTGGGTGTATCCACAAATGGCGCTAATGCGCCCGACGTTGTCTAGCTTTATTTAGCAAATAAAGCCAAGCCACTCTCTCGATATTATCTGCCATTGTTTAAAACATCCGGCAACAGAGGAAGCCCCGCCCACGCTCTCTTTTTTTGCTCAGCAAGTGGTGGGCTTTGCAATCTTCAGGCTTAAAAATGTATACGCTTCAAACTAGTCACTTTATGAGCATTCTTTGACACTGAACAAGCGTGTGGTGTGAATCCCTTGAGGACTGGAGTCTGAGATCCCTTGTTTGGATCAAAGCTCAAATTTAAATGTCTAGCTCTAAATCTAATTGAGTTAACTACAAAATGCTGACAGGCATGCCCCAAAAAACTTAGCAAAATAGGGTCCTGTAAAATATTGACTCCGAGATTGTGAATACAAATGCGGGTCAAAGTCTTCAAATTTTAACTTCTAACACACAAAATCCAAGTTAAATATGTTGAAGTTTGAAGTTGTACCATGAAAAAATGTGAAAAAGGTCAAGAAACATTAATACCATAAAATACGTTACTTTACAAAACATTAATACTTTAGTAAATAAATTTAAGCAGCCGTACGCATAGGGTGAGTAGGGCCTACTCTATTGTCTCAAAATGGCTGCTGTCTTTTTTGGACTTCTCTGGAGTCAGAGTGTAAGAACTTTTTTGACAGTGTCAAATGTGGTGAAGTGCTTTGATATTCCTCTGCAATATCTCAAAATATATCGAAGAAACATTTCTTTGTGTTTCAGTATGTTTTTCCGTTCAGGGTCTGAGCTCACTCACAGTTTTTTTCAGAATTTTTTCAGAATTCCTGCCAAATTAAAGTAACGCAGTTGGGTTGATTTATTTAAGATAAGAACCTCTAATCATAGTCATGTCTACTTTCATGTTGTATAAACACTTGTTCAAAGTTTTGTGATAAATACTTTGACCCCTCCAAGTAAATTGTATTTGCATTGTACCGCTGCAGAAGGATTTCTAGTCTGCCTTTACCCTGTCATCGTTCTGATAGTGAACAAGTGGCTGACCACCAGCTCCACTTTGCAAACACGGGCTGCCAACTTCAGCAAGACGGCTACCATATGGACTCACAATCGCGCACACAGATGCTCGCATATGCTCAGCAGCTCCCACATGCTCTTTCACATTGAAACTTTCTCACAGTTGCTCTCACACGTATCTGCTCTGAACTCTCCTCTCTTACCCCCTCCAGCCCTCCACTGGATGTTGTCCCGTATCAAAAGAGTCCTTCTCACTCTCTTCCTCCATGCATCCATCCACCCATCCTTCCAACTGCTTCTCGCTTTCCACGTCTCCCACCCCCGCGCTGACCACATCCACTAAGCTCACTCCGCAGGCACGCAGTGTGGAGAGTGTTGGAGGCGTGCGCTGCTGGCACTTTCCCCCACCCCTGCACTGGGCACGGCTCCAGCACTGGACTGCCTGATTGCTCTCTCTTTCTCACTTTTGCTTCAGTATAGTTCTTGATCAGCCCAGCTTCCCACTAGGTAGATGTTACCATCAACAACCTCTAGTACAAAAAGAAAAAAAAAACTTTTGCAACAATTGTTTCTGAGAAGGAATTTGGCTACCAGTTGCACAAATCCTTTCAATATGGCTTTGACTGTTTGAAGGAAATCCCCCCCACTTTAGTTGCCATTTCAAATTCCTACTGGGTTTTATTGTGAGGAAGTAGGCGCTGGGTTAGTCAGCGGCCCTTTGGGATAGCATATGCAGTCTGGCTGGAGCTGTTGGTGTGTACAGTCCCTTGGTCCGGTCCAGCTTCTCTAAGTTAAAACAAGTCAGTCATCTATTTAGGAGTGAACGCTGGTGTGGAAAGTCTATCTTGCTTTTTCATGGACATCTAAGTTTCTGGACAGAACTTGGGAATTTACTCGGTAGGAAAGACTGATACAAAAAAAGTGGAGGTAAAACTTTTGTACCAACAGTCTTCCTGCTCAGTATGTTTTTACTTGGTAAGTCAATATTCATTTTACTTGGTTTCAGAGTGAGTTTGGGTTTGAGTCGTCCCAAGAATATTTGCCACAATTAACTTACCCACTAATGATCATTTTGTTGATGTAATTATTTTTCACATATACAGTGGCTCTCATAAGCACAGCCCTGTTAAAATACCAAGTTTTTGTAATGTCAAATAAATTGGAAATTGATAATTCATTTTTTAAAAATTCAACATATAATGTGGCATTTATATAATATAAATATAATATTTCAATGGTACTAAAGCTTGGTAAAATGCTACTACTATTACTACTACTACTAATAATAATAATATAAATAATAAAAGGTCCAATAACCTGATTGCAAAAGTATGCACACTTTTGAAGTAATACTGTAATTTCTGCATTCAGCCTTCTTGAGTACTCTCCTACCATCAATTCTATTGAATCTGAATATTCTGAAAACAAGTCCAGCTGTCCTGCTTGGATTTTCTGGAATTTTTCACATTTTCAACCTTCAAGTGAAGCCATTGGTCCTAGAGAAGTTACAAAGGATCACAAATATCTAATTGTAGAAGTATGAGTCAGTAGAAGAGCACAAAAAGTTTCACAGTATTGTTTATATGCCATGGCATTGTGAAGACAGTCATCTGTAGTTACTGAAAATATACAATATACAGAATATTTTAAAAACCTGCTCTGTTTCCCATGTGTCACTGTTTAAATAGTTAAGTTGCAAGAGAGAAGCATTTTTAATCCAAACAAATGTCCAGGCCTGGATAAAATTTCTCAAAATGAATGGCTTGATGAAACAAACCTAAAAGGCTTAAGCTATAATTCCAAAAGGTTTGTTTGACACAGAAATAATTCAAGGCATGACCGAAATAACATAACTCCCACAGTGAAAGATGGTAACAGCATCATCCTTTGGGGTTACTTTTCTAATGGAACTGGGGTTTATATTAATGTATAGTTTTGAAGTTCCATATACTTTATCTGCACCATCACTTTAGCCTGTTTCAAAAGACACAGAGTTGTAGCATATTAGAGTAATATTGTAATATTGTCTTTTGAATGTGCTGTGGGGGCATGGCGAGTCACGAATATTGCGGCATTCATACCGGTAAGCTTGATAGTAATATTATCGCAATATTCCTGCAACGCTGGACTCATGAATGAAGATTACCCATTGCCGCAACAGAGGGTGATGGCATGATGATGTCAGGAATGCTCGCTGAGCCCTGGCCAGCAACAGTTTTTAATATGCATGTAAACTTGGGTAGTTCATTTACCATTTGTAAACTGTATCAGCTGAAATGGCAAACTGGAGTGATGCAGAGGTCCGGGAGCTTTTGGCCATTAGAGCTGAAGACCAGATCACGAGACAGTTCACGGGGGACTGTGAAGGACAGCCACCTTTTGGAGCGGCTCGCAAAAAGACTAGAGGAGCAGGGCTTCAATAGGGATAAAAACAAGTCACGTCCAACCTATTTTGTGTGTTGAACACGGTGCTCCCTGATCACTGAGCTGTGGAGAGCAGGTTGATGCAGTCACACCTGCAATTTTCTCTTTGTCTCCCTTCTCTCGTCACTGTCACTCTCACCTCCATTGTCTGTCGAGTGTCCTTGTCTAGACGACACGTCCATCCGTCCCTTTAGGCAGCTGTCTGAAAACAAGACGGAGCGCCAAAGACTTCCTGGGTTCATTTATCAAAAGCAGAGAAGGAAATGTGATGCACTGGGAAATAGTCATGGGCAGAGTGTGAATGAGTGTGCATTTCCTAAGGAGAAAATGTTGGTGTGATTCCAAGCATTCAAAAGGCCAACATGCTATGGGTGGTTGCTGATTGTCTTCTCCGCTGTTTTTATTTCTTCTATTACTTCTTGGCCTATGTAAATCTGCTCACATCCTAATATTGTGCAATACCTTGTTAAGACACAAAACATCAGCACACCCTTGAGTTATATTAATCAAAAAGGCTGCTAATGGACCAGATTAGTTATCCAAAGAGTACAAAGAGGTGGCTCCTCCCTCCAACATCCAAACAATTGTAACCAGATAGAATTTCTTGGTGAGGTGTGTCAGAGTGTGTGTGATTACTTGTGTGGCTTTGCATGGGCTTCAAGGTGGGCTGTGATGGCTGTTGTTGCCGAGCAGCATGCTGACTGAATGCATCTGCCCACGGTTTGTTGTAAAGCCTACTTGCCTTGAGCTCTGTTTCTCATTTGTTCCCATGACAACTGGGCCTTCATTCTTTTGCTCCACCTCTCAGCCTGCTGTTCACTCCCTTCCATTCTCAGGGGGCCTCTGCCTGGGCCCACGTTACCTCGCGTGCACGTTTGTTTAGTTTTGTTCCTCCGTGATCCTACACACCTACGATAAAAACTAATTAGGATCTCCAGTTCAAGAGGTGCTGTGGTATCTGTCAATCGTTTCTTTGCTTGCACATTTCAATATTTGTACAACACACCACTGTGGGCAGGTGTTGTTGAGATGTTTTAGGTATAAAAGAAGAAAGCTGAGATTCCCCAATCCTGGTGTTTCCCCTTACTTAAATTCTATAATAGGATTTATCTGCATCGCTGTTAGAGATCAGCGCAATCTTTGTCCAGATACCCTTTACCAGTAATTTTACGGATGAAGACCTAGTAACAAGAGCAGACTTTCCGCGGTATGGTGTTTGCATTCAGATTATCAGGTAATGTTCCGGAAAAGCTGGAGGGGTGTGGGGCGGTGGGGAAAAGGGGAGGGGGGCAGGGAATGCTGTGAGCGCACACATTGATGATGTATAAATGACACGTGAACGGCAGTGCATAAGAACACGGCTTCTTCAGCTTCTTTGTCGATGTCTCTTAAGCGTTTCCATGTGCTCAAAATTGCACACATCACAAAGATGAGCACTGTGAGTAGATCTGCTGTTTCGTCGGCCATCTTTGCAATAAACAGTTTCTTTGGGGAAATGACATGTACGCCTGCCACACTAAGTTTATGTCATGTCCACATACAACCCCCCCCCCCAATACAATTTCAAATCAGCCCTAAACCTAGCTTAAACTTTAAAAATCTACTTTTCTGCCTCCTTGACATCCTCTTTTCTTGTTTCCTTTTTCTCATTTTACTTGTCTCTGGCAGAACCCTCCACTCTCAGATTGGTAAGAGAGTCTTCATGGGCTTTCTCTGTCACTCTAATCATCTCTCTCCCCTCTTCTCTCTCTCTTTCTCTCTCCCTCTCTCTCTCTTACACACACACATACACACACACACACCCACACACACACACGCACACACACCCACACACACACACACACACACACACACACATACATACACACACACACACACACACACTCTCTCTCTCTCTCACTCTCTAAGGGAAGGCTGTTAATAATGCAGGAGGATTAGCTGATTTATGTGAGCTGGAGGCGATGAGGAAATCTGGGGTTTCTGTGGGCAATGGGCAGAGGGGACAAGTGTGTGCAGTGTGAAAGGCGGCGGCACATAGGAGCCCTAGGTCCTTGGATGATGGAAGCTGGATGTGTGCCTAGTGAGCAAGCTGACCATAATACCTCCCCTCCCCATGCCGTCTCTGACCTCTTTTGCCCTGTAGTTCGGAGAGCTATGCCAGGAGTGACAGGGTGATAGGAGATGGCAGCAGAGAGGGCAGCAGGGAGAAATTGAATGTTTTTTTGTGGTATTTCACAATAATTCCCATTAACACACAAAATGCACTTATAGTAGAGAGAATCCTCGATTTCAGTTCTATATGTTACACTCTCTAAATAGTTGAAGAAATAATGTGTGTTCTACTATCCTTTTATTGTAAGCGTTGATCCTTTTAGCAGCTAAATTGAGCTAATTTTACATTTTAGTTAAATGCAACCGTATTTACACACGTAGCAATCTTTTTCCATTTTGTCATGATGCAACCAGAAACTATAGTGTCCTTTTTGGGATCTTAATCTTTTGAGCGATGCCTCTCCTAGCCTTTGCCTGTTCTTCAACAGCTCAGACTTGACCAGGTGGATAGAGAGCATTTGAGAACATGTTTTTTTCAATTGTTACCACAAATTCTCAGTTTGATTTGGCCTGGCTATTCCTTTATTAGAAAAAGTTTTGATCTGAACCATTACATGGTAGTTGTGCCCGTATGATTGGCCTTTCTTGGCTGCTTCTTTGATAAATGCACTCCAGCCTAACTTTTTAGAGTAGCTAAATACAAAAGTTGTAAAACTTTTGAAAACCTGAGTTGGTTTCTTTCATTCTTTTACAAAAAAATCACCCTAAAAAAGCAGGCAATAAATACCTTTGCATGATTTTTTCCTCTGTATCGTCTATTTGTTTTTTTTGTTTAGTTGCTTTAATTTGACATTTTAGCCATAAGCTCTTTGCTGTTTGTGCATTAAGCAGAATCGTTGGTTTGGGCCGTCTGCTTGCTTTGAGGATGTGCTCATTCCCAGCTCACCAGATTAGGACTTCCAGACATCTGTTCTAATAGTCACTGGAAGGGACTGACTCATGTTTGGATTGATCAATGCTGTAACAATTGTCACATAGCATATATATATATATATATATATATATATATATATATATATATATATATATATATATATATATATATATATATATATATATATATGTGTGTGTGTGTGTGTGTGTGTGTGTGTTAGGCATGGGCCGGTATGAGATTCTGACGGTAAGCTAACCGTAGGCAAAAATATCACGGTTTCACGGTATTATGATTACAGCTCTAAAATGTGTATTTTGAATGGGTTTCTTTTTTTTAAAGGAAAAAACTTTTTACTGATGCAGATATGGTAGCTAACTAGCATGCTAAGATAAATCATCATTAGCATGCTAGTTACCATATCTGCCTCAGTTTAAAAAAAAGTTACTAAGGATAGAGATGAAGAAAAGGTAAGATATGGTAGTTACCATATCTGCCAAGGTAAAAAGCTCACTTCAATAATGTCAGACGCTAATACGCTCGTTCATTCCAAGACAGCATTAACTTTACCTTGAATTTATGCTGCAGCTTCACACAGCATGAGGGAGAGGGAACTTTACTTTCTCCCTGGCGAGACATCACATAAAAAAAACAAAACAAAAAAACGCTTATACCGCAGGGCCGGTATGACGGAAAATTTTAGTGGTTTTGAAACCTGGACTTTTTTATACTGCGGTATACCTTGAAACCGGTAACCGGCCCATGCCTAATATATATGTATGTTTATGCTTGTGTCCAAGTGAGCTTTCATTCTGACAACTTCATACATATGCATGAGACCTCATGCTTGTGTCACTCGGGGGAAATGAACGTGCAAAGAGCTGGGCACATGGGCCCCTCACTCAAGTGCACTAGCGGGCCCGTAATGGGAATGCAATTTAAGCAGTGGTTAAGCAGTGTGTTTTCAGCAGCTTGCCCAGCAATGCATAATAGACAATCAGCCTCCAGTCACATGGGCGTTGCTACAAATGGTCAATTACTCATCATAGTCTTGTTAAACACAAGGTTCAGCCAGCCAGGGACAGATTGCTCTGCTGGTGCCATTATTATTGGGAAGAACAATGCTAACCAACGCTATGACTCAGAAAGAAACCGTGACAGAGGAAGGGAAAGATGAGACAATAGGAATTCGAAGAGGCATGGACATAGTATAGTTTTGCTCATCAAAATAGGAAAGAGAGGAGCGGAAATGGCTGTTGTGACAAAGAAGAGGAAGGAAAAAGGAAAACTAAAAATGGAACCAAAAAAATGGAACCGTTATAGTCATGCTGAGAAATCCTAGAGTGAAAGACAGAAAAGAGAGAGTGGAGGTGAAATGGAGCAAAGCAATAAAAGAGATTGAGGGCATGAAAGTGAGAGATGGAGAGAACAAGATAATGGAGAGAGGGAGAGAAATTGAGAAAGGGACACTGGGGAGCAGGAGCAAAAGTGTGTGAGAGCGAGAGAGCCTGAGAAAGTGTGTACTCAGCTGTGAGATGAGACCTATGTCTGCCCATGGGGAGAGGTGCTGTGAGGGGAGAGGACTCCGCTGGCAGTGAAGGGGAGGACACTCTCTCTCTCTCTCTCTCTCTCTCTCTCTCTCTCTCTCTCTCTCTCTCTCTCTCTCTCTCTCTCTCACACACACTCATTTTCTCTCTCACTCATTTTCTCCAAAGTTTAATGATTCAGCATTAACAGCAAGTTTACATCTAGATATGATGCCTCTCCTTAGACCATTTGGTCAAAATCAACAGTCCACTCCTCTAATTCTAATCCTTGCTTTCATTCTTTCCCTTTGTCCCGTTGGTGATGCAGGCAGTGGATTGATGGGCAACTCATCAGCCTCTTTCATGGGGACCTTCCTGGCCAGTAGTTTGGGTTCCCCACCGTCTCACCCGCCTCACCCCTCCCGGCCGCCCTCCTCGCCGTCTTCGCCCTCCTTCCGAGGCGGACCCCACTCCAGCGCCTCGCAGATCTGGTTTCCCCATTCCCATGAAGGTACCTCACATAACAAGAGTCTATACACACTCCATCACTGTATCACATCGTCAGTAAAAGGTGATACTTGCATCTTGGCAATAGTGAAGACACAGCTTTGGCTGGTGTATTGTTACCCTGATATAGCTTTTTTGAGGGTTTGCGTAAGGTTTATGTTAAAGCTACTAATAGTTTAGCAGTAGTTTTTCACCAAAAAACAAAAAAGGACAGGGTGCTATGCTTCAGTTGTCAGGATAAGAACACAGGGTCAATAGTTCAGCCAAAGAATCTTGCGGTATTCAATTCATGTCAGAAAGAATGTCGCCCCAGACTGTGTGAAGCAGCATAAGGAAACGTGGGCCAATAAAAAGCTGCAATGATTACAAACCTTTCAGCCAGTGCCTCCATCACAGCTTAACCGAGGGGTGTTCCCACCCAACTCTCAGCATTACAATATACTAACTACATAAACATGCGCTCAGACATCCAATATAAACACACACACTAGGGTTAAAGCAGGATGAAATGGAGATATTTTTGTACTGTTGAATATCCACTCCTAGAAGAGGGGAAATAAAAACAAAGATAAATCCAAAACAAATCTGAAAAGTGTAGCCTTCCTAATCAGCTTTCCTGCCCCTGTTTAAGAAAAGCATCCCCACAACACAAATCAGCCACCACCATGTGGCAATTGTATGTTTAGGGTGATGTACAGAAATAATTTTCAACTACACATTGTGTTTTGCACGTAGTCCAAAAAGTTGAATTTTGTCCTCATCCCATTTCATACAGGCAGACCATATTTGCTGATTAGCAAATAAAGTCTTTTGAGAAGTTTGTTTTATTTAAGGGTATCTGAGTAAAACAAGATGAAAACAAATGGATACCAAACCTTTCAGATACCTTTATTTGTTAAAACGTTTGAAGGCCATATTCAGTTTTTCCCCAACTTCATAAATATGTGGTATTTTGTGTTGGTCTATTATGTAAAATCCAAGTAAAATACATTGAACTTAGGGGTTGTAATGTGGAAATACGTGGAAAAAGATTAAGAGCTATGAATACTGCTTCAAGGGTCTGTATAAGAAAGTTGGGATACATATGCTGCTCAGATTCCAACTACAGATAAGTCACAACAGTTTTTGGTTCTGCTTAAGATCCCAGAAATGAGAATACCACGCAAAGCCAATTTCCTGTTTTCTCTTTTACCGGTAACTGTCACAGTTTCCTTTTTTCTTAATTATTTCCCTATTTAGCTTCTGTGTAAACAATGGCAGTTTTATGCAAATTATTATTCAGGGTGAAGGAAAGAGTTAAATTCAGGCTAATAAATATTTTAAGAGAAAAATCATTATGCCTGGCTTTGTACATCTGGTGAGGAGATGGGCATTTTTTTGCCTTTTTACATCAACACAAATTCCGTCATAAAAACCTTCTGAGTAATCCTGCTGACAAACAATCGCTCTATGAGCAGATGTTGCACACATCAACGCAACAAGTCTTCAAAGACATAAAAGGGTTTTAAAAGTTACTCAACAACAGAAACAACTACAGGAACTCTTTAAACTAGTGTACCACCATCGATGAAACACTTATGTTACAACTACAAAAGGCTATGGTGTCTTCAGAGCTTCAGACTGAGGTGCTAAACACCCACAGACACTTTGTGAGTTTGTTGAACCACCGAATGCCTCTTCCATCCAAGACATCATGGACTGAGTCAGTTAACAGTTGCTACAATTCACAGAAAAGATTTCAACAGAGATATAAACTTCAACATCAGCTCACTCCGAACAATTCCCCCACCAGGCTCATTTTCTGAAGCATCACTGTTTGTCTTACCTCACGCTCCTAAGGTTTCATCGTCAAGCACTTTCTTTGGGAAAAAGAAAAATAATATTAGGAGCGATCATGGCAATGCCAACCCTAATAAAAGTAATGGAGGTGATTATGACTGGGATTATTACTCAGTTGGCAATGGAGGCCATTATCTCTATTGCAGTTTAATTGCATATAACGCACTAAGAGCATGATTGAATCCAGACTGTTCATCAACCACATTCAGCTGTTCCCTCCTCGACATAATTGCACATTGTCTTTTTCCTGTTTTGCATAAAAAGCAAGTCATCAAAATGAGCGGCACAATTACCCAGACTCTCGCCTCTTCTCTCTGGGTGTCAGCAGCCCCCCGCCGGCAGCAGAGCAAGCTCTGACTTCTGCATGTGTCGCCGCATTAGTGTCTCACTCGTATGCTCTGAAATATGCCGTGGATATGTTTTTCCCCGTCTCCAAGTGTCTTTTTAAACAGGCTCCTTACATGCAAATTCAAATGTAGCAGTTTAAATTTAAAGTCAGCATCCAGTTTATGGTTTTAGGCAAAGACAGCTAACACCAGATATTTACCGGTACATAAAGAAACATATTTTTTCCCTCACTGTCTGTCATTAAATCATGGTATTTCTTTTCTGAATAAATTTGGATCATCAAAAACTATTTTTATATGGTAAATCCTGGATGTTATAACATGTTGCTTTAATATTTCCACATAATGTTGTTTACTTAAGATGCCATACCTTCTGGAAACTTCCTCAGTCCCTCTTGCAGCAAAATACCCCCAAAACATGATCCTGCCACCCCCATACTTTAGAGTTGGGATTGTGTTCTAAGGTTTCCAATGGTTTCCTTTTGTCTTCAGATATAACAGGACCTGTTTCCAATAATTATTTGCCCCCGAGTGCATTTGCAAACTGTGATCAAGCTTTTTTTGAAAATGCCTTCCTAAGGTGAGATTTTATTTCTTTATGCTATGTTCATGTGGGATGGATATCCAGATATCACCAAAACCAATGTTGTGGAAGGCAAATTATCACATGCCTACTATTTATGTGCTAAAAACCATGACAACATTGGAGATGTTTTTTTTTTACATTATTCTGACTCTGTTTCTATTTAACTTTTAAATGTAAGATTGCGTTATTGCTAGTAAGGCGGGTCAGATGAACTGCAACTCTTATTGTTTTTTATGTTATTTTATATTATTTTGTTTATATCTTGAAAAACAGTGATTTGCAAAAAAAACAGCAATTGCACCTAATGAACAAAAGTTGGCCTTGGTAAGGTAAGGGTAAGGGTACCCTACTCCCTAATAGGCAACATGAGCATTAACTGAAAGAACTTCAGTGTGACATTTCTTTTAGTCATTTACAAATGTCTGACATTGGCCTGTGTGGGATTTTACAAAATGTTAAAAGGTCTTCTCTTCAGTTTTAATTGGTTGGTTATGTTACTTGATTCTTTTGGTAACAAATGTGTTAGAAAAAACTGTTTTAATGTTTTCAAACAACTTTATAAGATATGTTTTGACAGAGAACAGTGGGCATATGATCTCTGTTATCTCTTTAT
This sequence comes from Valencia hispanica, assembly GCA_963556495.2. Classification (NCBI taxonomy): domain Eukaryota; kingdom Metazoa; phylum Chordata; class Actinopteri; order Cyprinodontiformes; family Valenciidae; genus Valencia; species Valencia hispanica. The sequence continues at coordinate 29,631,000 of OY747718.1, read as the reverse complement.
ATTGTCAATCTGATTACAAATAGGTATGACTTAAAGTACAACTTTAACTTTCTGTGATTTCTTTATTTACTTAACCTGTGTTTTTTGTTTGCATTTTTGTGTTGAGTGGAAAATAGAAATAGTGTTTGAATAAAACCTTTTGGAGGCCTGAGGCCAGCAGGCTGTGGTATAAATGACTTATCTTGTGTCAAAAAGAATCCCTCTCATAACTCAGTCAACACGTATAGACATACATAAATGCATCGATTGTCTGCACACTGCCTGTCTAATCCACTCCTGTTTGATACGCCTTTCCAAGCCTATCTTCAGTTGTCCTTCTTTTCCTTCTGTGAGCAGTTCCTGTTGGTTTTCCTTTAGAAGGATTTAGGCTGCGCTACCCACTCTCCCACCACCCCAATATACACCCACCAACCATCCAACTCTCTCAGCCACACGTCTGCTGCTTTCATTTCCTCTCTCTCTCTCTCTCTCTCTCTCTCTCTCTCTCTCTCTCTCTCTCACACACACACACACACACCAGCCTGCATCCTTTCCTTTCAATTAGTCAAACCTGAAGAGATACATCACAGTACTGCCCCTCCTCTGCCAACTATCTCTTGCCTCCTCTCCTCTTCTCCTCCTTTTCTGTCTCTTGATGGTTCTGTCATTTTTTTTCTCAATTAGCAGTCCTGACGGGCAGCTCAGGCTGCTCATCTTGGTCTTTAGTTGCCCTGCTTTGTCCATCAATTTCCTTGGCTATGAATTTTTGCAGTAATTTGCTTTTGGGTGGGCAATATCATGATATTAGTTAGTGATGGTCTAAAACATGCTGAAGATTTGTGAAAGCTGAGAAATTGTGAGATTGTCTAAAAGTAATACATGACTTAGAAAGTGAAATCCAAGAAAAACTTGGACTGTAGGGCAATTTTCTAAATTCTGCATTTTAACTCTACTGGTCGCATCAGCTTTCTGTCTGTTTGTCAGTTATTTGAGTTGCTTAGCCGTGCCTAACCTGCCCTCATAGGCTTCACAACATGGGAATATAGGGTCGTTTTTTTGTAGCTGTCACAATCGACCTATATGGTCGCTTTAATTTGCGGATGGACTGGAAGAAAGATGCACATTCATTGTAGACATCTTGTGAGTCTTTTAGAAATTAATGATAGCTCTACCATTAACTGCTAAAGGACTCTTTGTTTTGCGGAAATATGGACTGTTTCATCGTTTCTTATGCCAATTGTGTTTTTTCTCTTTAAAAATAGTAGCTAGTTATAAATGAAAGGTTTTTAAAAGCCTTACAAAAGATAATTTAGAAATTAATGTGACTTTTTAGCTGATATATGTTTACCTTGAAAAAAAACCTTCAATGTTGCAAGAGTGATTGTTAGCAAAGCCTTTTTTTAATTTCCAAACTAGAAAATGAAAGAAAAAAATAAAAACATTTTGAATGGTATTGAGCCAAAAAAGACAAAAGTACTTGGGGAAAAAAATCATGAAAGATCAAGAATTACCGCCGAAAATACAGCCTGGACAAATGTTATACGATTTGCATCAACACAACTAATGTTATGCAAAAACAACACACATGTCCACTGATCCAATATTGCAAAGTATTAATTGTTGATAGTATTGATAAAGTTGTTTTTACATAGGAAAATTGTAGTCACAACTTTACTGTAAAAAATCATAGACTGACAACCGTATGCTGCCTGTAGAAATTTTATATTTATTCATTTATTTTAATTTTAGATAAACTTTACATGTGATTGAGTGGGCTAAAAAGAAGTAACGCTTTCTTTTGTTTTCAAACTAGACTTTTCCTCTCTCTTACCTTTCTTCTGTAATCCACCATTATTTGAGAATTACCTATTTAGATCTTCAGAAAAAGGGATTCAGTTCTGTTTGTTCTGTTTTTTGCCTCTCCTCCTCCCACGGAATGAAAGGCATGCACTGTTAACTCCCCTCTGTCATTTACTTGCTGATGCTGACATGTTTCTGTGCGTGCATGTGTACGTGGAGAGAGCCTGGCTGCTGTGCAGTCAGCAGACTGCACTAAGACCCTTCTCAAGTCACCTGCAGCAGCAGCAGAGATTAATGGCTGAATGGGCTCCGCCGTGCCCAGCAGTCTCCCCCTTGTCGTCCCATTGGAGGGTACGTTGAAACTGAGCAGGCTGGCATTATCGGGCACAGCCAGACCACACTGTGAAAAGGGATTACGCTGTCAATCGTCACGCTCACAAACAACATGCTGCTGGAGAAAAAGGCGCTCTCCCAGCTTGGATAAAGACTGGCGAACAGCGCTTTGCTTTTCTCCCCCTTGAAAATCAGAGAAAAATGTCTTGCTTAAACAAAGGATCCCTCTCCCTCCAACCCAGTTGGTGAATTGGCGTAAATGTGGATGCTTATTAATCATGACAGCAAAAAAAGACAATGGGGGGATGGGAAAAGAGCGTTTGAGGTAGAAAAAGCAATGAAAGGGAGGAAAAATTAAAGAAAAAACAAGAGTATGCAATTATCGCCCTGTTACCCTGCACAGAAAGCTGCACCTCCTTTGTTATTGCTGTGCTGTTTGCCCTTTCAGTGCGTTTCATTAATTAAGACTGGAGGAAGCAGGGGCTGCAATGAGGCAAGGTCATTAAGCCCACCACAACACTCCTCCCTCTCCTGAGCCAGCTCTCAACTCCAGCTGCATTGTCCCTATGTCAAAAAGGAAGGGATTCAACACCCAGGGCTGAATTTAAAAGGAAAAAAAGATTCCACTCAGATAGGGACAAGGCCACGTGAACTGCAAAAATACTTTCCTGAATTGAGGTTGCATGTTTGTCCTTGATTTAACTTGCAAAGATTGTATTCTGTTCCTTTTTTTCTTTTTCATTCTTTCTGTCTGTTGGAAAGTTAGGCTGGAAGGATTTACTGTATGTGCCTTACTTGGACCTGGTCACAGATAACCCCTGAGTCTGATAGATTTCATAAGAAACCAAAAAACTGTTTAGAAGTTTACATACATTCATCATAGACATTAATGTGATTTAGATGCATAATTTTTATTGATTTATTTCAACCGTTAATGTGTGGTAGACATACAGGATACAAATTCAGTTTATGAATCAATAACCAGATGCTCAAATTGGAATTGACAGTGGATTTTTTTTAACCTGAACAGAGTCAAAAGTCTACCTTGAGGCTCAAATGTATGCATACACTTCAAATAATATTGGGGTAAATGTCCCTCAGCAAAGTTGGGCTGCAACCAGAAACTTTTTGCAGCCACTAGTAAGCTGGTATATTTTTGACTAGATATTTGACCACTTATTTTATCAATGGTAAACTGATTAGTAAATTAATAACTTAGGTGATCAATTTATAAACTTTGTTGAAATTTGTTGATATCCAACCATGGATTAGGTCTCAATGTATAGTCCATGCATTTATCGTAGGGGGGAAGTTGGGGCCATTCTAGAAGCTTATTGTTACTCTGTTCTATTCATGCCAAACCAATGTTCTGATGCAACTTTGTCATCATTGTCCTATTGGAATACCCAATTGTTTTTCAAGTTTTTGCCCTTTACCTTTTGAGTTGTGGAAGTTGAAGAATTTGGAGGTAGCTTTATTATTCCATTGCCCTAGTGCAATAAAACAGGGCAATTGGCATTGTAACTGATCTTCACCGTGATACTACCACTACCATGATTGACACCTGGGACTGTGTTCTTGTGTTTGGAAGCCTCACCTTGACTCATCCAAGCATCTTACCATTTCATTGTGGCCATATAACTTAATATTCTCCTGTTTTACCATAAAACCTTTCAAAATAAGAAATCTGGCTTGTTCATATTGGCAGCTGCAAATTCCTGTTTGCTTGAAGGTGTTGATCTTGTCACTTGGGCTCCTTTTTTGGTTGGCACCCCCTCAGTCCATGTTGATGCAAGAAGGTTAGTTATAGAAACAATCACTGTTTGGTTGAGGTGCAACTTCCTGTCTTTAATATACTCAAATATTATTAAGGCTGTATGTATACAATGGAGTATATATGTATAGTGTTGACCTTAATTGGATTAGAGAAAATTAACAGTTATTCAAAACTTATGGAATCTGTTTCTTATTTTATAAATGTATTGAAGTTGCTGGTTGCTTGCACCGCAAAGAAGAATTGTTCAAAGGTATCATGTAAAGCTCCCACGTTATATGACATTCATGCCATTGATGAGAGCATGTTTCACTGACTGGCACAGCACAGTATCCCTAAAAAAGCAGGTATGCTCTGTGAATTCTATTTTTTTAAATTAGTTATTTAATTTTTTTTTTAATCTAACCTCAAATGTAAATAAAAATTCCCACAAATGCAACATTATTTTTCTAGTAGCATTGAGATTTTATTTTTGAAGCTTTTTTTAATTATTTATAAATTTGTGTAAATAGGGTAGTTTAATTTGCATTCATGTGTTTAGAAGCCATAGTTACCCAGTTGCAGCAGTGTTGTCATAGTGATGCCTGTCTGGGCTTTCATCTCAGTCCATATTCTCTCTCTTCTCCACCCTCAAAGTCCTTTGTGCTCTCCAGTGTCCTATTTCATAATGATTATGTTTTTCTGTGTTACTGGTATAAATGTGCCACAGATGGCCTTGATTTAAAGAGCGCAGGTGTACTGGCTTATAGGCCAAAAATCCAAACACCCTTTTACCTCAAAAGTAGGTTACTAAGAGTTTTAGAGAACCAGCTCTCTGTTCACACAAACCTAAAATCCATCCTCATTGCTACACTCAGATGGGTATAGGTGCCGCTGTTGGTTCTCACGGTTCAATAAAGAACAAGCCATATGTCTCAAAGAAAAATGTCATATCACACCAATCCCAGAGCTTTTCTTTCATTATCTAAATGCTAAACTCAGGCAGGAAAAGCAAACATTAGAAGCATTGCCAGTACTTATTTGCGTATGAACGCCAGCAGCTGCACTGGGCCTGAAGGATTACTGCATATAACTCCATCACAGTAGCCGTTGTCATGCGTTATCAACTGTCTCTTTTCTTCTTTCTTAGGTCCAGGATATCCTCGATTTTCAGGGAGTTTGGCCCACACTTTTCTTCCAATGAGCCACTTAGATCACCACGCCAATAGTGGTGTTCTGTATGGGCAGCACCGTTTCTATGATACACAAAAAGGTTAGACATCATTTAGAACTGTAATAATAAGATGGTTAATAACACATTTATTCATCAAGTTTAACATTCTTTGCTATTATTCCTTCTATCCTCTTCTAGAAAACTTTTATCTGCGGGGTATCCCATCCCAACCATCGCTCATCTCAGCCAATCACAGCCTGCCATCAATGTCAAGAACAGGTTCAGGACACTCTCAGGGGTCCTGCAGCAGGGACAGAGATCAAGGCATAGGGACAGGTATTAATAAGGGTCTTAAAGAGGGATCAGTGGAGAGAGGAGTGGTACCTGTCAAGGACAAGGAAAGATCCAGTGGCAAACATGATGCTAAAGAGCGACAACAGCAACACCAGAATCATCAGACCCCTCAGACCACACACCACCACCATTCCCATACCCATCAGCAGCAGTCTCACTATCCACAGCACCCACTGCCACTAGAGGAGGTCAATAGTCGAGCCCTGGAAAGACACAAAGCATCGCTCACAATAGAGTACACTAAAGATCATCATCAGAATATGAGCAAGCCCCTTAGTGCTTGCTTACATAATGGCAAGATGCCAAATGGAGATGCAGGACTGACAACAGGGTCGAAAGTCTCCTTGCCAAGCTGTGGTGGAGAGGGCTCAGCCCTTCGATCTATGGGAGATGGGGGGAGCAGCCAGGGCAGGCATATGGGGTCCAATGGCAATGGTCGCTGCACCAAAGAAGGGGTAATTGGTGAGATGAGGATTAGTGAACAGCCTTCTGATTGTCTGGAAAGGGGTCAGGCACCCCTTCACCACTCTCTACCTTATTCAGTACCTCCGCCCTTACACATGGGCTCTGCCGCCGGGGGGACACATAGTCATCCCCACCCTCATGCTCACCCCCATTCACATCCTCATCCAGGGGGGTTCCATTGCCTTCAGCTCCACCCCAGCCATCCACACCACCCACATCATTCCCACCATACCCATCACCATCCAGATTTTTTCTGTCCACCCCCACCTGCTCCTTTGACCAACCCTGCCTCACAAGAAAGAGGGACAATCAATGTAGGACGGGAGCCTAAAGTCACAGGGCCAACATTTGTACCATCTGTGGCAGATTTAGGGGACAAATCAAATGGACAATTCCAGCATGGTAACCCTGATTGCCAGGGAGTGGGAAGCGGAGGAAGCAGCAGTTCCAAGGACAAAACAATAGAAAAGAGTGGCAGTGGGCACCATAGTAACTGGCAGAGAAAACAGCAACATCCATACAGAAAGACAGAGAAGTCTCTAGACTGGATGCAGTCTCACCATCAACATGTTCAATCCTCACAGCTTCCTCCGCAACCCCAACAGCAGCAACAACAAAAACCAACCCATTCTCAACAACAGCACCAGGTTGTACGATCACGGAGCGCAGAGTGTATTAATAGTTCTGTGGACATGGATGTCTTCAGACCTTCACTTTCCCAGGGACCAAAGGCGGGGCATTCTGTCCCTCATTCTGTCAACTCTTCTCCTTACAGAGACTGTTCCCATCAGGGACCTCCACCTAATTCTTCCCCACTTGGAAACAAAAACATGGGGCAACATACAGGAGCTGGAGCGGCCCATACTTCTGGAGGCAGCTGCTCATTACAGAGAGAAGGTCAAAAGGTAGCTAGGATTCGTCACCAGCAGCATGGCAGACCTGGTCCAGATGCTCCCTCTCCAGCTGAGCTGAACCAGAGCAACAGTCAGGAGCTTAAAAGAAAGATGGACATGTCTCCCTATGGCTATAACAACAGCAGTGGGCAACACCACCACCAGCAACCTCCTGTACCTCCGTGGGGGATGAGGCCTCCACATCACATGTCACAACCTGAGGAGGAGCAGAGGAGGTCCTACATGGAGTTAGGAGGCTCTGGTGGACAACACCCACAGCGGCAGCAGCAGCAGCAGCAGCAGCAGCAGCAGCAGCAGCAGCAGCAACAACAGCAAGGAATAGGGCTCCCTCCAGCACAGCCCCCACCTGCACCCACTCTCGGTCAGCAGCAGCAACAGCCGCAGCAGCAACCGGAACCCCAAGGTCCAACTCAGGGTGAGAGCAGTGCCATGAAGAGCCTGTTGAAATACAGTAACCAGCAACAGCCATTACTTCTCTCTCAGAAGAGCCCATTTGGGGGGCTGGGGAGTCTCAAATCGGGTCCATCAGGGGGCAGCTGTGCCCTCCAGGGCAACAAGCAGACTCTCCCTTCCAGGAAGGGCCCCATTGATGGTGAGCGCGCTGATTACAGCGGAAGAAGCCGAGAATCGGGGGAGGCGGGTCATGGGGAAAATGAGGTGCGGCAGCCGCCGGTGGGAATTGCAGTGGCAGTAGCCAGGCAAAGGGAGCCACCATGCCGTTCAGGAGACAGTCACCCCAACAGCCGGCAAGGACGAGTACATAACTCTGTGAAAGGTAAGATAAAACAGTGCAGAACAAATGAAAGTATAAAAAAAATATTTACAAATATTCTGAAGTCCTCAACATTTTAAATAGTTAAAAATAAAAGTAAAAAATATTTTTTTATTTAGTTCTGTTATTTATTAATCAGAATTATTTTTTTAAACACAAATGGAACCCAAATTTAGAAGAACATTACTGGTTATTATTGAATTCCAGCGTGAATATTAACTGATATAATATTCTTCCTGCTATACCTAGTTTAGCTGTTTTTATTTGCTTCAGCAGCAGAAATTAATACTATGTGTATTTAACCTTATCTGCATTATTACTTAATATCATCAGACTCAAAGATGAATAATAATGTCCAAATTTTAGGACTTTTAAAAACGTTTAACTTGCATTAACCTGAATTCATATTTTTAATGCATAGATTTGCGACACGATAAGAAGACAATTAGTATCTCTCTTATGTTTCATGTTTGTCTCACAGGACTGCCCCGCTCAATGTATTCCTTGGATCCCAATGAGGAGGAAAGGAAGAGAATAAATGAAGAACAAATGGGTCTCACTTGCCTGGATAGAGACAGAGACGCATATATCAGGTATGTACTGAGAATGTAAATCTCAAAGCCACACACAAATTTGCTATCGAAAAAAGTATGTATTCTTTTGCTCATTTGTAAATCTCCTTTATTTTATAATGACAGGGATAATAAAGAACGTGTGGAGTTTGCGAGGATCCACCCATCCACCAACTGCCATGGAGACCTCACCTCTCATCTGATGGTCCCTGGTGGGACATCCCTCCAGTCTGGTCAGTTAGGAGACCCTTCTGCACATTCTGCTCACCATCATTGGATGCCAAGAACTGGAAGTCCATCCCTCTGGATGACAGGACACTCCTATGGTAAAAAAAACAACAATCTACCTTCACACATGTCTTGTTTGTAGCAGATTTGATTTAGAATACCAGGTTGTGAAAACGTTAAAAAGAAAAGTCATCACTTTGCTTTTTCTTTCGTCCACAGTGTTTTACCTTTCTGTGCTTAAATAAAGCACTTTGAAATCATTTTCTCCCTCTAGGTTACTTTGAAACTGGTAATCACATGCATGTATTATATAATCGGTTTGTATTCTCTGTTATCATTTCTGTACAGCTGGTATAGGTCATACACCATTGCATCAGAACCTTCCTCCAGGTTTTTCTTCAGCCATGCCAGGCCCTCTGCAGCCAGTCCTTCCTCTACCACAGGACCCCGCAGCCCAGTTGGTGGTCCTCCCCTCTGAGCCTCAAGCCCATCCAGCGCCACATCACCTGGGTATGCCATAACTTTACTGTATTAAATGTAAATAGTTGTTTTAATAAGATGCTATAAATATATCAGAATTTCAGGTAAAAACTATTGACAAGTAAATCTTCAAACATCATCTTTCAAAATAAACTGCAATATATTTCAAGATTTGTCTGATCATGGTAAATTAAAAGAATTAGTGGTGATCAAAGTGATTTGGTAGTGGTTGCTGATACATATTCCTTTTATGTGTTTCCTCAAAGAGCTGTCCCCACAAAATTCCGTATCTCTTAAGCTCTAACACTACTCTTACAAAGCTAATTTACATGCATCCCTCTTTCCCCTGTCTATCCATACTTATCTGGCGAGGTTGGCGGTTGTCTTGTACCTATTTCCAGCTGTCATTGGGCAAACAAGTCCTTTAGGAGAACATCCCTTTACACAAAGTCATAGCTACAAATGAATGATAAAGATCAATGTATATTCATGTGGTACAATGGCCCCATAAAGGCATCAAGACCTAATTTGAGAAGAGGAATGGTAAAGTTTTTCAGTATCTCGATGTGCAAACTGGTAAACATACCCCAAAAGACATTCAACAAAGTATTGGCTGAGGGGTGCTGTATACAAATGCTTGCCCTACTTTTCAGATTTTCATTTGTTAAATAAAATTATCTTTTTTCCACTTCACAATGACAAACTACTAAGTGTAGGTCTATAGCATAAAATCCTAAGAAGGTACATTAAAGCTTGTGTCTGTAAGGTGACCAAAAAATTAAGTAGTATGTATACTTTTGCACCATTTTTGCTCTACACTCAACGTTCACTACACAGGAGAGGAAAATAACTAAAGCGGCTGAATGATTGCTTCTTATAAGTCACCAGATGCACATATTCAGTCAATAGGCAGCCAATTTTAATCTGCCTGCTCCTAGTCTTAAGAACTGCAGTTCAGTCGTTGCTCAGCGGGACTAACAACTGAGCAGGAAATGGATCAACAAAAACTACCCTACAGGGAAACATTTGCATATTCAAGTTTGTCTCTAATTGTTGGGGTATGAGAAAAGAAGGGATTGAGAAAAAAGTAGATTAATGTGTTAATGGGGAAACACATGATAAAGTCATACAGAGAGGAAACAAGGAGAAAAAGCTTGTGGGGCTGCTTGAGTGTAACATCTGCTATAAGAGAGTAAAACTCTCTAAAACATGGGAAGTAGGATTTCTGAAACCCCTTTTTTATTGTGGTTTGGTTGAGCAGGTGGGACATCTCTGAGTGCTCCAAAGGGACATATTTCTATTTTCAGCCTGGGGTTTGACCTCTAATCAACCTACAGCAATAATCCTCTGGTCTCATTTTAACCTTGTCAAAAAATTTCCTCCTACATTCAAAAATTCTCAGAGAAGATTCTAAGAAACTGCTTTCTGTTTTTAAACAGAGGAAGGAGAGTGTGGGATTTTAGCTGCCTGGGGAGATGTTGTTCAGTGAAGTCAAGAAATCATTTTTAAAAGGATCGATGTCTCTACAAAATGTGAATACAATGATTTTTAAATGATCCCTAATGGTTTTTGCTGTTTTACAATTGCCGTCTGACAAAATGATAGATAAGGAGAAAATAATTTTTATCTGCAAGGCAATGTACAGTATCGTTGAGTGTTATACATTGTGTTATGATAGGAAAATGTGTCCATGGGTGTGCATGCATGAACTTCTGTTGTAGCATAGCCTCCCCTCATTGCATTCCCTCTTCCTTTTTCTCATTAGATGTGATCGAGCAGCAAGGGCTGTGGCCCCCTGTGTATGGCGCACGGGGCCCACCCTCCCACATGCAACATCCTGCTATGTACTCCCGATCTCAGTTTCTACGGCAACAGGAGCTGTACGCCTTCCAACAGCACCAACAGCTCCAGCATCAGCACCAGAGTCACCAGTCACAGCAGCTGCAGCTACCTCCCCAGCCTCAGCAGCAGTATAGGGCTGCACACAACATGCAGCATCAAGCCATGCACAACGAACAGGTAGATATTAAGACATAGTGTCCGTTTATCTTATTTAAAAACGACACATATAATGTGTGTATAAAACTAAACTTTTTGATGTGTCAGATACACAAGAGACCAGAGGAGCCGTCAGATGAACTAGAAGAACTGATTACAGAGCCAAGATCGTCCAAACCTGCTAAGAACTACTCGTATAACCCCCCACAGAGAAGCACCTCACCCCCTGGGGCTTGTGCCACCCACTTGTCACCTTGTTACCAGTCCCCCTCACTGCGCCAACATCCCAGAAGCACTTCTTCTACACCCTGCCCAGCACCCAGCCCGATGGCAGCGACCCCTCACTCTCCCGCGATCAGTCCTGCACCACCTCAGATGCTCAAGGGTCCTGAATCCCAGGATAAGAGGGGCAAGGGGCAGGCCCCTCAAGATTACCCAGAGTCTCTGGAGCCTGGTAAGCAACAGGGAAAAAAAAGTAGTTCTAGTTTCCAGCTATAAAGGGCTTTTTTCGATGAATTTCAATAAATGAGAGCATTAGTTTCTAATCAAATTAATTTAAATCTTACACTGGTCAGGACACACTCTAATTATTATCGTTAATAGAAGCTCAAAATTCAATTTCTTAGAAAAGAAGAATGTTGCTTGGCCATGTTTTCATGGCCTACATAATCACAGATAGGTGATTACATAGTGACTACATAGTAGCCACAGCTGCCCTCTGACACACTGACAGCTGCCGGACAATGGCGCCACCGGGTGAAGCGTCTTACCCAAGGACTCAATGGTCGAGACGGATGGATCAGGGATTCGAATTATGTACAGATTAAAGGATTCCTACCACCTTAGCCACGGTTGTATTAGTATTAGCATAAACTTGATAAAGTAGTAGTACGACGTCCACAAGAAAGGGTATATACAGAGCATTTTATGGATTTTGAACAAAGCCTATTGAGTTTGGGGGAGATTCACAAGGTGTGGACTGAAGACATTGTCTGCTCTTCAAGAGCCACCACACACGTATACTTATCCAGGACATGAGCTACGGCTGTCACTTTGCTTATGTTTTTGGCATTACTGAACCCGAATCACTTTCCAAAGAGTCCTACCTGACCTGAGGAGAAAAAAAGACTGGACTGTTCCACGTTGGTACAACATCCTGTCTTAAGAAACAAGGACATTTTGCAATTTATTTGGTAATCAATATCCCTGAATTTTAGGTAAAAAAGCAGATGCACATAATCCGACTTGCTTGAGGTCCAGTGTAACGTTTCCAAAGTTAGTGTTGATTTAAACAGCCATGTTATCTGCTGGTGTTGGTATGGCAGCAGCTCACACTGCCGCCAAAAGTACTAGTACCTATTTTAATGACCATGGTATTACCATCCTTGATTGGTCAGCCATTTGGCCTGAATCTTTTATGTGTTTTCATTACGACAATCGTACCACAACAGATTGCCTCCATGCCACGCCACTTTTATAAGCCATTGATGGATGATATCATCAACATTACGGCAAATAAACATTTGAAGTATCACAGGGTGTAATGAAGCGATCCAATCTAATATGAGTTTCCCTTTATGAATTACTAAAATTAAATAACTTTTACCCAATATTCTAATTTATGGAGATGCACGTATACATCTTCAGTAAAATAAGGCAAATAATTGAGTAACAAATGAAAAGATCTCAAGGATAAAGCGCCGCTTTGAAAATACACTGAATGGTAATCGGCATTCTTGAGTGAAATCTTATTTCAGCTGGTGTTGTGCTAAAATGTGTGGGTGGCTCTTCTGGAAAGCCCCCAACTGACTAAACAACTCAAAGATGAGGAAAATGACTGCCGGCTGTGACTGCTGCTTTGGAACATCGTTCCCTTGGTGATCACCAAGAAACACTTGAGCCATGTCCTCCACCTACCTCGGCCACTACTCTCTACTTTTCATCTTTATAATGTCTGGCTCATGTTTCCTGGATGCTAGGAGAATTGTTAGTGTAGCGGATAAACCACAGTCCTGGCCGACACATACAGAGTTCCTTGAGCCCTCAGCCCCTTTCTGCTGCTGGGAGATAGAATCAGGAGCACCTTCATTAAGCTGTTGCTCACCTCTTAAAATCTCTGTACGAAAAAGTAACGTTTGTGATAATTTTCCTTAGCACCTACTATTCATTGTTCTTTCTGCTTTTAGATTTGCCTCCTGGATATACATACCCAGCCCTTGGATACAGGAATGTAGCATCCCCACAGGATTTTCGTCTGGCTCAGCCGGCCGACCTGGAAGCGGTCCAAGCAGAACCTGCAGAGCATGTTCCCCAGGCTCTTGCTGGTCTAGGGGAGGAGTTAGACTGCCAGGTCCCAGTCATGTCCCTCGCAGAACCACTCCCACCCAAGGAAGTGGAGCCAGGAGAAGAGGAAAGTATGAATGAGAGAGCTCTAGAACTGAGAGAGAAGGAGGAGGCCACAGTGGTGACTGCAGCCAACTATGCGCCTGAAGAGGTGGGGGCCGATGAACAGGGTTCAGCTGAGGCAGATGTGCTTCCCCACCCCTCTGCTGTGAGTTCAGTGTGTGAGACGGCTTCCTGTCCAGTTCCCACAGAGCAGCCCAGTGGGCCAGAGGCTGTCATTACCTTAGAGGAGGAAGAAGATGATGAGGCAATGGGTGAGGAGAGTCAGGTGATACATGATCAAAAGGTCAACCTGCATGCAAAGCAGGAGTCAGAGCTGCCTGCCATCATAGAGCTTGACCCTGCTTCCCCTGCTGCCTATGAGTCGTCATGCCCACAGCCAGAGGTAGCAAAGGAGAGTGAGCAAGAGAACAAGATCACCCCAGAAGATGCCTCAGTGGATATTCTGTGTCCTTTGCCTGCCTCAGCTTCTGCCTGCAGCAATGGTGAAGAAACTGTTGCTGTGCCCCACAAACCTAATGTGCCCTGCTACTGGAGTCTGGAGCTGCTGATTGCTGCCGCGTTTTGCGCAGATGTACCCCCATTTCCTTTGTTCTCCCATAGGATGCCATCAACTGTGCCATCACAGTGCACTCCCAACCAGGGTATGGAGCTTCTAAGTGAGCTGGCAGATCTGGAGCTGCAGCAGATAAAGAACATCTGTGGAAAAACCCCAGGTGAGCAACAGTGACTCTTGCATAACTCACACCCACACTCCCTTGCAAATGTACTTCTCCCACTTAAAATACGTATGTTTTGATTATGTTAGAAGTACAAATTTTAATGTATTTTATTAGGATTTTAAGTGAAAGGCCAACTTAAAGTAGCCAATGAATTTTAAGCAGAGGAAATAGCATACGTTTTTCAAGTTTTTTACAAATAAAAAAATGGAATAGTGTGGCACACATTTGGATTCAGCTGCCTCAGCTGTGAAACCCCTAAATAAAGTGCAATCACTTGCCATCAGAAGTCACCTAATAAATTGTACACCTGTATTTGATTTAATCGTGCCATTATATTCTTCAAAGAGATGCACCCATTTAAATTGCAATGCTGGGCATCAATCAGAGAAGCAGCCAACAGCCCCTTGGTAGCTCTTAAGGAGCAGAAAAGACTACTGCTCAGGTGAAAGAGTGTGTTTATTGGAAAACTACTAGTTGCAAACTCCAAAAATCTGACTTTTTTAGGAAAGTGTCAAAAAGACAACCATAAGTCTAGTTTGCATTTTGCTACAAACCTCATAGGAGACACAGCAGATATGTCGGAGAAGGTGGTCTGGTCTCAGAAGCATTTGGTGGACTTTAACATGTCCCCAAAGAAGCTGCTTTCAAGCTTGTCTTGTGTTGCTCATCTTTGGCATGTTAAAAGCACTGTTCATTTCCTAAAAGCTCATTTTAAAAATGCAGAAGCCTCAAGAGAGGAAAGAGAAGTACTGCAGTGCTGAACGCTCAGGAAATGGTGCACAACTCCCATTCTTGCTGCTTTTCTCTTATGTCCAATCTAGGAAGCTATCTCACAGTCTCGCCATCCGGCAGCTGTTTGATCCACACGTGCACACACAATTAAATCAAAAAGGAGACACATCGGTTTGTTTTCATTCCTCTCAAACACAACATGTTATCAAAAGTCGATTTGCAGTCACAAAAGCAGTACATGTTTTCAAGCCCTTGAGGATTGCCTCACTAATTAGACCCTATTGTTTAAAGTGCCTTTAAAAGCGTTCTTACTGTTCAAAGTACCATGTGTTTTTTTTATTAATACCAAAGAATGTTTTGTATTTACTGCAGTATCCTAATGTCTTTAACTGCTCCCTCATGAGGGCTGTGAAAAAAGACATCATATGATTCTACAATAAGGAATAGCATCTTCACAATGCAACACTGTTGACAGCTTTAGTCAGTTTAGAGATCCAAAAAAGTATTTACCAAGGAAAGGTATTAAAAAGCAAGACAAATCTCTCTTTTTTTCATTCATTTATTTTTGGATCTAAGGGAGGTTGCTTTGTGGCACAGTTGTTAAGTCTGTAATGTTGCTGTAAGAAGGTCCTGGGTTTGAATTTCAGTCTTGGGCCTGGCTGGAGTTTGCATGTTCTTCCGATGTGGCCCTGTGATGGACTGGAGACCTGTCCTGGGTGTGCCCCCCTCTCTCGATGAACGCTTGAGGTTGCTTCCATGCAACCCTGCAAAGATAAATGGGTCTAGACAATGGATGAATCAATGTAAGACAGTGTGTAAACAAAATGTCAAATTTCTCACTTCCCTGATGTAGATCACAACATTACGGGCAGTGTCAAAGACATATAGGGTACATTATGTAGGACTCCTATGATACTGCTTTATCCATTGGATCCATGCAAATATGACAACTAATATAATATGCTTAATAATTCTTCTTTTGCTTCCTGACAGAGGACGACCTGCTAATGTTTGATCTCCAAAGCCTTGCCACGTTGGCGACAGCCCGTGCCTTGGAGGTGGAAACCCAGGAAATCTGTAAAATTGGTCCACAACAAAACGTTTCAGCTCGTAGGATCTTCAATTTACGGAGAAAATTCAGCTGGGCACCTCGCAATGAGCCGGTAAGGCTTAAACTTATGAGGGATGGTCTTTAATTTAAAATCAATTCAGTTTTCAATTGAGATTATTTTTAAACTGCCAATTCACAACTAATCTCAACTCCAGGCAAATTACCAGAAAAATAACATAATCCAATCATACAGTCAGATTTAAATACATTGCAGTTTTGGTCTTAGTTATCAAGCAATTTAGTCAAGTTCAGTTTATTGCTCAAATTGGTTAAAAGGTTTTTTATCTAAGGAAATCCAGCAGAGTCACAATCGACTATGTCCTGAATGTTTTCATTGACTTTTTCTCCTATTATTAAATCAGCTATGAAGCCAATACTAAGATTTACCTAAAATATTTGCTTTTTTTACTCTATGTACATAAGGTATGCCCAGCTAAAGTTAGCATGGAAACAATGGATGGCCCTGAGCTTGCAATGCGTGTAAAATTGGCTGAGATACAGCGCCGCTACAAAGAGAAACAAAAGGAACTGGCCAAACTTCAGAGGAAGCACGATCATCAGTGAGTCATTTACCTAAAGCTTCACAGCTTTTCAAGTAAAATCTGTCAAATTAGTTAAAACTTAAACAAACATGCTTCCAGTTTTAGAAAGGATTTTCTTTAATGTTTCCCAAACAACATCTTAAGGTCTGGATGCAAATTCTTCTGTCTTCTTGTGTGTTTACATCTTCTTGTGCATGCAGGAAGGAGGAAACACCACGTAGCCCTGCGAGGCGAGGGCCTGGACGTCCAAGGAAGAGGAAACCCACCCTAACAACGGGTCCTGTGTCTTCAAATGAGGGCCAAAGGAAAATCAAGTAGGTGTAAATCAGTCCATCTCCACTGGCTGACTATAATTAAAATTTTAGCTTGCTTCTACACTAACACGGCTAAGATTATACACGGTATATCCCACCTAACCTTATACCTGTCCACACCCACAAAAAGCATGGTTCACGACCCCCTCCTCCCCTGCGCCCACTGGCGCAACCCTGACCTTGAAGGCATGCACCGAAAAAAAGGCAGACCCACATATATGACACCACACTCACCTCTGACCTGGAAGGACATCCTCCCTACAGTTACCCGGCAGATGTAAACATTGAAGAAGAAGCAACAACCTAATTTCTGATCTGCGACTTGTTGGGCAAAGTCACCGAAAATGGCTGTTCACAAGAAGAGAGATTTCTTTGTTTACCTCTGAATGGTCACCGGTTGTTATTAAGCTGGCTGTGGCTCGTGTTTTCTGACGTCACTTCCTTACCATATTCAGTTCTTAAACGTCTAACAAATCCACACTAGAACCGGAGATTTAAGAAAAAGACGTCCACTTACCAGTGTAAAAATATATCCAGGGAGGGGAACCTTAAATGATGGGCTAGTGTATAACACCTATTACACACTATCTACTTCCTAACCGGCTCTTTAGCTGTGATGCCAAAACCTCTTTTGTCCTTATATCACAAACATAAAAGTGGAGTTTGATAAACACTTCTGCAACTTTTACTAAAATTGTGTGCTTTGGTCAAATGATACTAACAAACTCTCCAGGGGTTTTTGTGTGACAAAAATGTATATATGAAGGAATACCTCATACCCACGGTTAAGTATGGTGGACTATGCGTAATAAAACTCAAGATGGGTCATCACCATAGCACTTTTAGTACCATCCATCCACTATCTGTACCCGTCCATCCAATTGTGAGGGGGCTGGTGCCTATCTCCAGCAGTCATGGGGCGAGAGACAGGGTACACCCTGGACAGGTCACCAGTCCATCGCAGGGGAACTTTTAGTACCATCCAACTCATTTCTTAACTTCTTTTAGCTTGTATTAGTATGAACTTGAAGTTGGCAGCAGGAAGGCATGACACAACATCTTCATCATTGTACCAAATGGTCACAAAGGGTCCAAAAGAATAGTTCACACTCGTACAGTTTATTGTAGAAAGATTGGCTACCAGGGGACTGATAAAGGTTTCCAAACAGATTTTAATAATCCTTGTCATTAGGGTTCGCATGGAATTAAGACACAACCTGCCACCTTATGGCATTTCTTCTTCTACCTCTTTTACCCCCTTCTATCTGTGGTTTCTGGGCAACAGTCCACAGTGTTCCCAGCTGACCCCCTGCAATGTCACTTCCATTTTGCATCCACCTGTGCACCTTTGCCCCCTCACCATGCAAACAGTAATCAGATAGGGGACACTGATGATGGGTGATGATGACAGGAGTCTTATTTATACAGGTCAGAGCATAGTAAATCTCACAATGTCCCTTACTTGTACAAAACTTTTTTTTTTTCTAGGCAACCCTAAAGCCTGTGTTTACTTTTGTTCACTCTATTCAAGCATCTCTCCTTCTGCTGAATCTGAATATGAATGAATGTGCAATTATATATAGATGCAGCTGTGTGAGGATTCATGCAAGCATTATTTGTTTTTATTCATGCATACTCTATTCCTGCGAGCACTGGGACGCTTTGTAGTAAAGCTTTGATATTTTTGGGGGGGTTTTTCAAAAAAATTTTAGGGATTGAGGCCTGTGTTACTGCTTGCTGGCAAACCCCACTAATCAATTCTGTTAATTAGCCACTGCATGCTCAGCCCCTGAAGCCCCCCTACAGATGGGAGTCACTGTCACGTTATGTTTGTCAGCGGCGGAGAGCAAGGCACGGCGGGATCTGCCTCACAGGGACAGCTCGCACATCACTGGTACCTCTGTCACTCAGTCTGTCAGTAGGAAGAGAAGACAGTCCAACTACAAAACTATTCACTTCTGGAAAAAACATACACGTGTACATTCTCTCTCTCTTTTTTTTTACGGTATTACAAGTGCATGTTTTGGTTTGCTAATTGTTATTTCAGCTAAATATTCTCACCAGCAGATTTTAATGTGTGTTTTATGTGAAACAATATGCAAACTAAGACTAAAAAAACGTATAGGCTAAATGTTATATTTCATAAACGTAACTTTTTTAAAGCAAATCCTAAACTGTGTGTGCTCTTTGTCCTTGTGATGTGGTCTTTCAGAATCTAGAGGGAAACCTATGTTCTCTAGGTATAACATGTAGCTATTGCTCTTTTGATTTTGATACATAGAAATAAGAAAAAAAAATTTAATAAATGCAAAGCTGATATAACAGTAAGCAGCTTAACAGACATGTTACCTATAGGTTCCCAGCTATAGTGTTACCGTACATTTTTTTTATAGGTAAGCAAGGGAAAAATGTAGTAGCCTCCTTTCAAGTGGCAAACAACCCTCTAATAATGTTTTCATATAGTTTGCTGATATTCTAGGCTAACCATGCCAGTGCTCTTTGTGCACTCATCCCCCACAGCAACAGCTGTCTAAAGAAATCTGAGCTCAGTGTAGGGCAGGTGATATGACCCAGACAGTCAGACTAGGAGCTGCAGTGGCCAATATAGTCTCCTCTTTACTATTAACATCATTGTAAAAGGGGGGAAACCTTTGGACTTAGGGAAAATTCTGACGCTTTTGATGAACAAACTGATGTGCACAGCCTATAAGACTAATTGTTGAATATTGGCAATGCAAATCACTAACATCAAACTAGGCTCATTAACAGAGTAAAAAAGACCAAAAAAAAAAAGAAACCGTAACTTATATACAACTTTAGCACCAGTCTACTGATTTTTGTTGAGAAAGATGCTGGGGTCAGAAGCGAAAGCAGCCTGGTGACCAGACTGATGATCACCAGGCTGCTGTCGCGTCTGACCTGCAGCGCTGAGATCACCTGCTGTGAGCGGACAGACGTCGCTGTGATACACATACCTCCGTGCTAACTTGGCAAGCATCTGGAATCTTGTTTAATTCATTTTCCACCAGTTTGTAGTGGTGCAATCCAGGGGTGGCAGAGCCTCCCTCAGAAAGTAATCGGTGAGGAAGTTTCTCTGCTCGTTCTGCATCTCGGCTCCTCCGTGCTAACACCGACTTGATGCTAGGTTGAGACCAAGAGCAGGATGCTCTGCTTCTAACCAGGGTTAGAAGTGCGTTCAAGTACAGCTTCGCAGTGTTGGCAGTGAACCAATACTTTTTTGTAGCCTACTGTCTTTTAGCTGTCGGCTGCGCTGCTTATTTTCTCTGTGCAACTACCGTGAATTAATTCCGTTTAACTGCCACAAGAGGTGTCCCACTTGTAATGAAGATCTCAATGAGGAAACACGCTATTTTTCTATTCTCACTGCATTTTAATATAAAAATATCAATGATGAATCGAAAATCGATCGTTAATTCTCCCAATGATCGATGAAGACAGTTTAATCGAATGCCCTTCCCTATCAAGTACTATACAGAACTTCGCAGTGTTGGCAGTAAACCGAGACTTTTTTGTTTGTTAGTTTTTTTAGTCAAAGTGGTCCCACGCCACACTTTGCTGCGACCTCCTCATGACAATGCTACTTTTGAAATACACAGAAACTTGCAAGAAACTGAGTCGGCCTGTGGGTTTTACTTTCAGTCATCACTCTCATGTGGTAAAGTGTTTAATTACAGCTACATAGCAAAATTAATTGCATTCCTTCAAAACTCACACTATGCAACAGAACATGTGTTAATTGATCGGTAAAAAAAATGTCCGATTAAATTCTTAATGATCAATTAATCGATTGTCGATTAATTATGCCCATCCCTAATCAGGGATTGAGTTTAGATACGGACTCCTATACCTATTATTTAAAAACTCCATGATCAGGACATCTTAAGCCGATTTCTGAGATCTTATTGAATATCCCTTCTCGAAATGGCATCAAATGAATCTGGACAACGTTTCTTTCTCAGTTACCTTCTTTCTTGTATTGCAACTTCTCTAAATAAGATATCAAGAATTGGTGTGCTCTAATTCTTAATTAGAGCTTTTCTGTGACAAAATAGCCTCCCTTTAAGAACTTTCTATGATGTCCAGAAGTATTTCCAAACAGCCCATTTTTTTTCTTTTAAAGTAAAGAAATGAAATAAGTAGCCTTCTTTAAGCCAACTGACTGGAGGTGTGCAACAATGGAGAGGGAAGAGCAGTGGTGTTTTTACTTTCATGCATCTAAAGAAAACTCCAGTCTTTCTGGTGCTTTATCTGGAACTTTAGGAAAATGTGTCAAAAATGTTTTGCGGTTTTGAAAATTTTTTAGTGGTTTTAAAACTATTACCTTTTAAAAACCACTAAATACTTTGATTCTGGGAACCATCCCATTCTTGGTTTGCTTGTGATGCTCCTCAGTGTGTCTCAGTGCTACGAAAAATCTACTTGGAAAGAAAACTGTACAGCTGAATACATATTACTTAAAAAAATTTCCGTCAGTCTTCAAAGAGATGGTGAGTCTGAAAGTTCAAAAAGGCTTTCTCTTGGTAAGCAGTAATGCCTCTTATACCATGCAGCCCTCCAACGATCCTTATTAGAACCCAGTTTTTCAAGTGTGTTTTAGATACTGAGCCCTCCTTGTCCTTTGTTTTAACGCTGTAAACCAGACACAGAAAGCACTGTTATTTGGTCCTACGGAGATGTGTCTCAAACTGTGTTTTTATCTCTAATGTCCTACCATCCTATTTTTCTTTCAAACCAACTCCATTCTCCTCTGATAAATGTCTCTCTCATGTTTTGACTGGCAGGTCGACGGGAGTGGGGCTCAGCTCGTCGCCTGAGGACCTAGGAGGGGGTGGAGAGACCCAGAGAAGGAAGAAGAGGCTGTCCAGTCAAGGCTTTGAGCGACTCGGCAGCACACAGGTCAGGGTCCTCTTGTCCTGTTCCTTTTTGTCCTGTGTGCAGCCAGAAATAAAAAAGGCTGTTCTCTTTGTTACTTTACATTAGATATATTCCTTTGTTGCTCACTTTTTCTAATTAGGTACTACCCTAAGGAGTTAAATCCGCAGCTCTCCATATTAATGTCTATTTCATTGAGGCTTCTGCTGTTCTGTTTTTTTCTTAGTGTATGTGCAAATGAGGACCCTGATATTCAAAAGCTTTTGTGGCTGCTGTAACCAGGAGTGTAACTGGCTTTCTCTGTCTCTCTCATGTCTCTGTGTTGTAGCAGATAAAAGCACAGGGCTGCAGAAAAAGCAGTGTTCACAGCGTGCTCAGCTCCAAGCTGGCTGGTGATGTGGCTCAGTTAAAACAGAAGACCCCGGCTAAAAGGAATCTCTCAGGAACGGGCTCCAGGGACAAGGAAGGTTCACCTTGTGGCTCAAACCTCAAGCATGCAGAAAGAAGTCAGAGTGGAATCAAAAGTGAATCTAGGCGAGAGTCAGGAGGACAAAGTGATACGGGTACCTACTTCAGTTTATTGTACTTATGGACCTTTTATCTGCTAGCACATTGTTGTTTTGCCAACATTAAAATTATTTTTGGGGTTGGCTTTTGCTAACTGCACAGCAGCCAGCGTGGACAGTACTACCCAAGAAAGCTGGTTGGGACAGGTGCGGCATGGAAGTAAGAGAGGGTCTTCGCAGGCACAAGGTTCCTCCTATTTTAACCAGGCTCGATCTAAGGTTCTGCGTGATCAGAGGCAAGAAGCAGCAAAGGAGGAAGAAAGTTCCTCAGCAGATAGTGACTCCTCTGACCAAGGTGATAAAATTTCTGGTATTTCCTTCCTTTCTTTCAGCTTTTCCCTTCAGCAGTCACCACAGCACATCATCTGATCCTCATACCAGCTAACTTCATGTCCTTTTTCAACACATCCATGAATCTCCTTTTTGATCTTCTTCTCGACCTCCTGGCCTGTGGATCAAACTTCAGCATCCTTCTAGCTATATAATCATTGTCCAAATATCTGGTACAATTTTAACAAAAGCTAATGTTTAAAAGAGACATGTCCCACAAATAATTTGTTGTTCCCAAAAACTATCAGTCATCTAAAAATATACATTTGCTGATATCACGTCCTGTTCCAGAACTTATTGTTGATTATTTTATTATAGGATGCTCCAGATCAATGAAGGATAAATAAATACATATGTAGCTGTCAGTGGGAGTATTCAATATACTCCGAATAATGAATCTCAAAACCCAGAACTACTTTTTTTTTTGTAAATAACTTTAATACCAATCATAAGTGAGTGTAAAAAAGTTGTTGATGAATGTTGCAACAGACTGGAGTGTTCATGGATACCAACACCTCTGTGATTGGCCTTGTTGCCTGCTCTGGGTTAGATGTGCCACCACAGCTGTGGACACTTGGCTGTAAGGGACTTTGACAGCCCTGGAGACTCACAGACTGGATCAAAGAGCTGTCCTGACAAAAACACAGTCATAAACTGAATGTATTGGTTTACACCCGGAAATGCCACTGAAGCAAAGCACTTCATACATCATCTCTATAATCTGTTAAACTCTGTGCCAAAGTACTAACAGTGTCTTTGAAATGACTGACCATACAGTACCATAAGGAAAATTATTTGTTGCCATACTCAAACATGATGAGTTTATTAAGATATAGGTTTAAAACAAACTGACACAATCTATGCTTTAATCATTAGAAGATGAAGAGGAGGAGGGAAGTTATGAGACAGATGAAGGTCAAGATTTCAAAAGTCAACCGCCAAGAGACATCACTTCAAGCACATTCATGATGGGCCCCAGTCCTTCATCTATCGTGAAACTGGAAGCCAACCAAAAGGCCAGGAACAAAAAACAGAGGCAGGAGCTGTATGGTGAGCCTTCATTGTGAATACTACAGCTTCTTGCAAAAGTATTCACACCCTGTTGTTTTTTCCACGTTTTCTCAACCACAACATCTATTTATTAGGGGCTTAAATTAGACAAACAACAAAAAGACCATTGGTATCTCTGGAAGAGCAGAAGAAATCAATTGGGAAAATCTGTTCAAAGGATAACTATTGAAGAGGGGGCTGAATAAAACCATTTTTGAAAGAAAGGCATGAGAAATCCGACTACAATTTGATACAAACATTACAGGGGAACACAACAAGCATTCAGGGCAACCCTGGAAAAGACTGGGGCAGAGATCGCTAAACAAAAATCCAGTAAAATACATCAAAGCTTGTGGTTGTAACTTTACAAACTATAAAAAGTTCAAGGGGTATGAATATATTTGCAATGCACTACGTCGACAATGTTGCCCTAGATCTTAATTGGAAGCATCAAATTCAGTGCTTTTTAAAAGAAACTTGTAAGTTTGGACTGAATATGAGTCTCTAATTGAACCACATAGGCTCCCAGATTCTATCAGTAGCAGAGAGTGAAGTCAAAGTAAAGAAGAAACCCAATAATAGGCTGGGGATTGTCCCTGCTATGAAAAACCACCAACACCAGCGACCCGAGGGTGGTAGGAGAGTATATGGACCCAGGTCAAAGGAATCCAGGTGGGGTAACCTTGGGACAAGAGGGAACCGCTACAGGAAGACCTTTGGAATGGCCACCTTCCCAACAACCAGTGAGAGGCTGAAGAGGGCAACACGCAAAAGCACAATGTTGAGAGGAACAATCAGTAAGGTATTATAACAACCATTATTATTCTATCATGAATACAACTTGGATTTTTTTAGGATATGAAATGACTATCCAGTAGCAAAAACATAAATGAAAAATGGCAAACGTCTTCACACAACGTTTTGCCAACCTTGAAGTAGCTACACTCCAAAAGAGTAACCTCCACCTTAAGCAACGTCCACCTTAAAAAAACCAAACAAGATAGTCTTCAGTTCATGAAACAGATGTAAGGCATCATGGGATTTTTTTAAATGTGTGTTCTCATTTTGATTTCATCAGAGGAGAAGCTGCTGGTCAATCGGAGCGTCGTCTATGCAGAATGATGATGGAAGCAGAGGACAAAAAAGCTTGGACCAACAGGTAACATTCATATTTTATTGACTATATTGAAGCATCAACATTCAAACCTTATTTTAACAGTTTAGGTAAAGTTTGTTCCAAGACCTAAAGCTTCAGAAGTGTTACCCTGAAGAAATGTAACCGTTTTAGCATTTAAAAGGTCTTCATGTTCTTCTACCACTTCTTCCATCTGATTTTCATTTGTTGTTATTACATTTTTCCAGTCAAAGGGTCGAGCTGTGAGTCGTCTTCTGGAGAGCTTCGTGGCTGATGAGGGCTTTCAGATAGATGGCAGCAGTTTCTCAGAGGAGGAGGAGGACCGCAGTCTTTCAAACAAGAGAAACCTGAAAGGTTAGGAGATTTAATGATAAAACTATGTACAGTTGAAACCAGATATCTACTGTAGAAAAAGATGCATAGCTTTTTTTGTTCACTGTCTAACCTTAAATTAGGCTAAATGTTGGTCAACAATTCTCTTTCTATTACCTTGGCTGATTTCTTTTGATTTTTCCATGATGTCACAGAACGAAGGAGTGTGTTTGAGGTGTTGCCTTAAAATACAGTACATCCACAGCTGCATTTTACTTACAAGCCATGCCTTAACAGAAACTTATGAAACCATGACAGCATAATTTTGGCTTTTCTAAATTGCTTAAAAGTTGCATCCAGACCCAGAGCTTGGAAACTGTCTGTTTTGTTGATGTTTTAAGATTTAATTTTAGAATTTTCCCCTACCGGTACAGTCCCTAACTGCATCCTGACCAAAGAACACTTATGTGATGGACTGAAGGTGCTGATCTCCAAGGAGGATGAGCTTCTATATGCCGCCAGGGTCCACACTCTGGAGATCCCAAACATGTAAGTAGAAATCCAGGGTGCTCTTTCAAAAGCTCAATAAAAATGCTGAATTTTTTTTAAATGGTGAAGGGGTTACATAGAAGTTTGAGCAAAAAATGAAATCCAGTTATACTGACTAGCCTTGTGTGTCACAGGCAAAATGTCTTACAGCCAGTCACAAAAAACTGTAGTTTTGCATGTGAGGACTAGCAGTAGTTTTTATCCCTATCTGTGTCTTTTCCCTCCTTAAAAAAAAACATTATCTCATACCGAGCTCTAAATATCAATATCACTCCTTTGGCTCAGGCAGCAAAGCAATGCTATAACAACAGCGGAGTGGGAGTAACATATGACATGGGAACCAAGCAAACATAATACAAGCCTCTGAAAATAACCATATCAATTTTTCTCTCTCTGCTGTGCTTTTTTTCATTTAGCTTTAGCATTGTCATCAACGGTGAAAGGGGAAACCGACCAAGAATCTATTCATTGGAGCAGTTGCTGAAGGAAGCTGTAAGTTTACCTCACTGCACAAAAATACAACAAAAATCATCTCGTCTTTGGTCATTTGCATTCCTTTTCTTAACCATTCTAGCCTTTTTGTAGCACTACTAGTCTCTTTACTTTCCCCTCTCTCTGTGAGTCACTGAAGCCATATAAACTTGTAAATGGATGCAGACAGATGGCCAGGATTTGTATTTTATGTGTGAGTGACTGTGAATGTCCGTTAAACCAAGCTGTGGGTGGGATAATCCCCCACAACACCTGGGTATATCCTTGTTTTCAAACTGGAATGAGTGTCGATTTTAATATTACTTCTCTTTAAATACATGAGCTTGCCTGTTTGACCAGTTTAATATAAATGCAGTTTACAGCACAAATTAGTGTTTATTATAGCATGAGCTAATGTTTAATGAGATGATGGTGGTCTCTTTACATTTGGTCAGTAAGAGCAATGCCCACACCTCTACGTACTGGTGATACATTTTCAGCATTGCCAAATAGGACAAGGGGCATTAGGTTTGTCTACAATACAATATTCAAACAGGAGGAACCTAGAAGTGTAGGGTAGAGTTGATCATTTTAGCCCCTGGTTTTTGCTGTAAACAGAAGAGGGGAAACTGCTTAAAGGTCATGATTGTTTTTTAAAAGCTACTTCCAGTTATATAATTATCTAAGCGATAACTGTTAGAAAAAACGTTTCCTCAATTTTATAATTTTATCAGTTGTATTTGTTACTTATATTTCATTTCAAAAGTTAAAACTTAAAATTAGACTTTCAGCTGACTTTTTGTGATCAAGAATATTCTCTTATTGTATTATGTTACATATTTTATTATATAAATTTGACTTATATTAAGCTATTTAAATGTGTGATTTAATCCTCATCATTATTATTATTATTATTATTATTATTATTATTATTATTATTATTATTATTATGCTGCGATTGTTTGACTATTGTACCAGTTATTTGACTTTAATTTATTACTTTTTCATTACGATCATGGTTTTAATGTTTCTCTTTGTAGTTTTATGTCTATCTTTAGCGTTTTACAATTGTGAGAATTATGAAGTACAGATTTGTAAAACACTTCTATAACAATGAAAATGTAATGCATTTTTCCTTACAATGATCATTTACAAGATAAATTGCTCAAGAACATCTTTTTTTCCTTCTCCCCTTTAATACAATATTTATTTAAAGTTCAACAATACCCATTTTCTATTAGTTCTTTATTAGGCTAAATCATGTGCCAACATCTGTGTTTAATGTGTGGTTAAATTATTGAAATAAAGTATATTGTCTTTTTATTGTCTTATTTAAGTTATCATAAAAGCTAATTTCTTGGCATTTTCTTTATACTAGCTGCAGAGATAAGTAGACTTTACTAGACAGTCAGATAGCCAGGTATGTTTACGTTGTCCAAAGCATATGCTCTAATTTACCCTCATTAATGTTGGTTTCATTGCTCAGCATTATAGAAATTTAACCCAAATTGGTAGATGCACAGGCTATTTTATAAGAAGATCACTTGTACTCTCTGGTTTTCTAAGAATGCAATTTGAAGCAGTCATTAACAAATGTTTTTACATTTGTCCTCTGTAGATAGGTAATTCTCTTCAATTCTACAGTGGGGATTTTAGATTTTTGGATTATTTGCTCATAGCCTCTTGAAGAGCAGTGACCTCAGTACCCATTTCAAAATGCTACTAGTCATCTTGTAATTAATAAAAGAAAAACTGTTGCTCAGTTTTATTATTTTATTTATTTTATTCATAGTATTTGAAAAAATAAAGGATTAATAAATCTACAAGCTGTAAATTCTTAGTTATATTTACATGTTAAACCTTTTTTTTTAAACAACTTTTTTCTGCTTTCGGGCTGTAAGATTAGAATTTCCAAATTTAGTAGATAATTCCAGCGTCCAACTGGACAATAATTCACTTTCAGTTTCACCCCTAATTTCCTAACCAAGCCCAACTTGCTTGGTGGATCAAAGTATTTTTTTTGTTTCGCTTTTAACTCTCCATTTTAGCACCATGCATCTCTGGCAACCGCTCTCTTATCTAAACACTCAACACACAGCAGCTGCTTCTAATTACACCATACTTCCACTTTAAATGTGTCCAAAAGCCATTTATTTGACTCTGACACCAATACCGCAATTTTTTCTGATTCCCGCACCACCCCTCTCCCTCCTATACACACTCTAACATCCACACCTCATCAGTCAAAAGGTCCCTCGCCATGGCAACAGTAAATGAAAGCAACCTGAAAGGGCCCCCAGTGAGCAGCGGATGCTGAGACTGGCTGCATTGTTGGAGGGAGGATCTGGCAACCTGCAATCACAAGCCCTCTATTCAGACCCTCTTTAGTATTACTCAGCAAGTCAGGATTTACTGCATCATGGCTTCCGCTCCTTTCAGCTCTGACTGGCACGTTGGCATGAGATAAGGACCGCTTGGAAACGTGGCACAGTGGCTGTCCATTCACAATGCTCCATTGCTCTCACACTGTTTGTATGTGTGAGTGTGTGTATGCATTCACATCTTTGTTAGGGCACGTTGTCTGTAATCTGTAATGAATCTTAATTATGCTTTTGGTCTGGTTTCCAGGTCTTGGATATACGTCCAGAGTCCGAGGCTGTGCTCAGTGATGGAACCAGGGTGTGTGCTTATTGGAGCGAACGTTCACGCTGTCTGTACCCAGGCTACATTCGCAGAGGTGAGACATTAAATACACATTTAACTGCATTCGCATAATTATTATTTTGCAGTAAAATAGCAGTTTTGCCTGTTGCAGGTGGTTCAGTTGATGTGGGGAGACCAGGTGTGATGGTAGAGTTTGATGATGGAGATCGGGGGAAGATTTCTCTCCCAAACATCCGACTTCTTCCTCCAGGATATCAGATTCAGTGTGGGTAGTCTTTTTTTATAATTAAAGCTCCTACAGTAATTTTAAAAAGAACACCCTTTGACAATTCTAATTATATATAAATGAACGTGGTCCTAATGCGCAAGAAAACTTGTGTGGATTTCCTACTGAATAATGGTGTAGGCTTAGATTGAGAACATGCAGTACACACAAATAAATTCAGATGTATGAAATGGAACATGCATATGAATTCAAGCAAATTTCCTCTGCAAAATCCAGATCAGTGTGGAAAATAGTTAGGGAATATATATCTATATATAACACAAATATGCTCTGCACATGTGATTCTTCTCTCTGCATGATTGAAGATTGTCACACACAGAAAGAAGAAGATCTTAGAATGTGAGTTCAACATGTTCTTAAATCCATTTGAGGTGCATAGAAACAGAGTCAACAAGTAGTTATATGACATGCAAAACCTGAGCTACCACACTGTTATTGTAAATAAATGTAGAATATCTCTCTAACTCTTTTCATTAATATAATTATCAAAACATAGAGGAACTCATGAGGCTAGGTCGAATGGTCCTAAACATTATTTTAACCAGCAAAAATCAGTGAGTCACACACTGGAACTTGTAACTAGCAATGATGTTTAGGGGTGCATAGGCTTGATGTGCACCAGGAGCTTTAATACTGTATGTCATTGTTTACTGAAAATAATGTCAAAACTGAAAGGTTTGCGAAAATGAATCACACTGTAAAACTGGAAATACATGCATATGAATTTAAAAGGGTTGTACTTTTTGTCATAATTATACCTGCAATGCATATATTTATCTGTATCTTCAAATAAAAAATAAAAATTATTTACAATGTTTTATTCAGGCGGGGAGTCATCTCCTGCCTTGCTGGTACCAAGTGGAACATCAGGGAAGAGAAGCTCCAGTCTGGAGCAGGCCCCAATCAGTGACAGGCCTTCTGACAGGCTGAGCTCCAACACTTCTCTACCAAGCACTCAAAGCCTAACTGTTATCAAAAGAAGACCTGGTAAGATTTAATTCCAAACAGAAAATTAGAGCTAAAATTCCTCCAATTGCTGATAGACCTATAAATCATGCTGGATTTGTCTTTTATTCAATGACTAAACACACCTGTAAATTTGTGGAAAAAAATACTTTAGAGATGATAAATCCCGGATGACATGGTATCAAAACAAACTGAGCAGCAGTAACCAAAATGAGTCATGTGTAATCAGCCATGCAAGAAGACAACATGGTGATGATGCTGGCAAATTCTGCACAACTGTGCTTAAAATTAAATACGATCAGAAAATATCTTATGTGCACATAATGATAGCAGAGTATTATTGCTTTGGTTAATCCCCCAGCTGCCTTTAAACAAAGACGGACAGTATTAACATTGCAATTGTTGCTATGTTGACCAATAATAACCCGAAAAAAAGCATTGTGGTCAGTCACAGTTTAGAAAATTATGGAACCTATTTAGTGGCATAAGGATCTGCCTAAGTGGATGTCTCATGGTAAAAACAAATCAGCAGACCATAAACAACCCAAGTGGAATTTACTGTTGAAGCAATAGCTTTGTTTAACATTGCCACTTTTCCAACTTCCTGTAGTAGTTAGTTCTGCTG
Source organism: Valencia hispanica (assembly GCA_963556495.2). Lineage (NCBI taxonomy): Eukaryota > Metazoa > Chordata > Actinopteri > Cyprinodontiformes > Valenciidae > Valencia > Valencia hispanica. Next base: position 29,600,507 of record OY747718.1, on the reverse strand, counting down.
CAGTGCTACTGATAGTGGACACAAACAAAAACAATAGGTGCAGATCCAATTTTACCAGGCTAGTTTTTTTCAGTTTTCCGGAACATTTTACAGCTAGCAACATTTCTATTAGCATTGTCTATAGCAGAATACAATGTTACCTGCAGCCTGTGTGAGGTTTTTGATGAGTTAATTAGATTGTTATCCCTAAACACCACAAGAGGTGAATGCAACAGTATTGTAATTCATAAAATATTGCCTAAACATAATGTAGGTAACATTTTATTGTTTATTCTAGGGAGACCAAAGGGCTCAGGAAAGAAACAAAAGCAGCAACAGGCAGAAAATGCCAACAAAAATTCTCCAGCTTTCCTGGGTTGGGGATCATTGGCTAACAACCGGAAAAGACCTGCTGACAGTTTGTTCCAGATCAATGGGGCATCTAGGAAGGTCTTGAGAGGGAAGGAGGAAGCCTTGTTTTCTTCTCCTCAAACACAGCCTCTGGCCTCCCAACCAACCAAAGGCCTTTTCAGCAGCAGCTCCTTTGAGGTGGATTCTTTTAGAAGCATTGCAAATGGCTATTCCTCCTTCTGTACTCAGTCTGCAGGGGCAGGTCCTGGTTTATCTCTGGTTCCCAGGACTAGCATTTACAATGAGAAGCGTAGGCAAGAAGAAATGGTTGCACCAAGGAGCAGAAAGTCTGGACAGGAATTTCTTATCAAATTGGACCATGAAGGAGTGACATCTCCAAAGACCAAGAACAGCAAGGCACTGCTGTTACGAAGCGAATATTCCAGTGTTAGCTGTATGCCTAAAACTGAGGCGTACTCTCACCCAGTCCTGTTGGTTAAAGACAACAAGAAAGGTGGTGCCTCCAGAGTGGAACTCCTCCTAAAAGGAACTGCTTCACAAAGAAAGCCCTCTCCTTCTCTGCGTCAGGAGAAATATGGTGATCTAGGCTTTAGTTCTCACAGAGAGTGTCACCCTTCCTATTCTGACCTGGATGATGAAGAGGAAGAGGATGAGAGGAGACTGGCTGCAGCCACAGGAGGACTTACGATGCCTGGTCGATTTCTTTCTCGCCTCTCTGTCTCCTCCTCCTCTTCTGGTTCTTCAAGTTCTTCCTCTTCAGGCTCCCTTTCCAGTTCCAGCTTGTGTTCATCTGACAATGATTCCTCCTATAGCTCAGATGATGAGGACACCTCAGCATTGATGCTGCAGAGTTGCCTGTCCTCTCACCAGGGACTGCTGCCATCATCTGAACCCTCTACTTCTTCAAGGCCTCGACAGCACTCCTTTGTCGCTAAAGCTGTGGCTGTTTCCAGTGCCAAAGAAGGCCTCTCTGAACAGTTGTCCAACAACAAGCCCTTAAAGAGGAAAGAATGTATGGCTGCAGTCTCTAAACCAACAAAGGAATGCATGAAGAAACCACGGATGCTTCCAGATGACACTTCATTTATTCCAAGGCCCAAGGCATCCGCATTCCTGGCTGGCCGGCAGATGTGGAGGTGGGCCGGAAACCCTACACAGGTGAGAACAGTTACTCCTATTTTTTACTGCATTCACCAAGCTTGCTTTATAGCAAATATGTGAGATAAACAGGTATATAGAATCAACCCTTTTTCTTTTTCACAGAGACGAGGATTAAAGGGCAAGGCCCGAAAGCTTTTCTACAAGGCCATTGTGCGAGGAAGAGATACCGTAAGAGTTGGTGATTGTGCCGTTTTCCTCTCAGCTGGACGTCCTAACCTCCCATATGTGGGTCAAATCGAGAATTTTTGGGAATCCTGGACCTCAAGAATGGTTGTCAAAGTAAAATGGTTTTACCACCCTGAAGAGACCAAACTAGGCAAAAGGCATCGTGATGGCAAGGTAGGCTACAATGCTACCAGCCTTAGTTTGTTGAAAAAAAGACAGACAGACAGACAGACAGACAGACAGACAGACAGACAGACAGACAGACAGACAGACAGACAGACAGACAGAAAATTCAGTTTAAACAGTTCATCCTACAAAAATATATAGGATGACATTTTGTACATTACTAATCCATGTCACCATGCTATCTCTGTGTTTCCTACATAGTACGCCCTTTACCAGTCCTGTCACGAGGACGAGAACGATGTCCAGACAATCTCTCATAAGTGCCGCGTTGTGAGCCGGGAGGAGTACGAGTGTCTGACTCGCAATCAGAAGCCAAACAGTAGTTATCCAGATCTCTACTACCTGGCTGGGTCGTACGACCCCACCACCGGTCAGCTGGTCACTGTAGAAGGGGTTTCTATCATGTGCTGAACCACCATAGGGACACTACTGAAGGACTTCTTTGGAGGAAGACTTGTGAATAGAAAACAATGCCATGGGTGAGCCTGAAAGGTCCACTAACTGAATGTCAGTCGCCAAAGCAGGGCCGTCTGCTATTACACACTGGAGTACTCTGGCATCTATTGAAGTCAGGGTCTTCCTGGGGATCACAAACTTGAACAAGTGGTGTTTCAATTCCATAATGAATCTATTTTTTTTAAAGGTTTTTCTTGACTGAATACTGGTTTTAAGACTTCTACTTCTGGCTCTTATCCATTGTTACAGAAAGAGAGCCAGGACTGCACTGGATTGTGCAAAGTAACACAAGGTCCAAATTGTCACTGTTGACTAATTTTTAAAAGGCTGGCCTTGTCTGAGTGAGTGGAAGAAAACCTTAAGGCACATGAGACATCTTCATGCCTTTTCATTCCAGGGAAGCAGAAACATGTAAAGGTAAAGGAGTGTAAAGTTAAAAATGTCTGTAAATATTTTTGAAATCTTCCCCAATCAAGCCATACACTTCAGTACCTCTCACCTGTCTTAACTGTTCAGGTGTACATTGTACAGATCAGTTAATGTATTGTTGTCTCTTGTCTATATGTACATAAAAGCTATTTTATATAGGAGTTTATTGTATATATGAAATGTATCTTTCCATGTTTGCAATTGATTTATTTTTATATGGGTGTAGACTACATTGTGTTGTTATTTCTTTTTCCTTTTGCTTTGGGGAGTCGAGATTGGAAAGATTAGTGTTGCACTGCGTATGCCCTGCTGAGACAGACCGAGAAAAAGAGAGCACAGACGGAGACAGAAGGATTTAATCTGTAACAGGAGAAGACTCACTTTCTTAAAGAAAGTAATCACCCTGTTTAAAAAAGTGTTTTCTTTTAAGTGTTACTTCATTTTTACAAGCATTTTTTTATTTCTTTTTTTATTTATGTATCACGCATCATCAAGACAAGGCAGATCCCATTGGACTGCTGTCACAGGTCAGAAGTGAGTGTACCATTATAAGACTATATTTGTGTGTGATTAGTGTCCTGGCATCACTATAATCATGTCCACACAAATCAATGAAAATGTTTGTTGAGTGTTGCACTCATCAGCGCATAGTTTAGCACATCATGGCCTACAAAATACCAAAGTGTCTTTAGAAATTTTGCTTCCTTTATTTACATTTCTACTGAAGCACCTGTGCAACGTTCAGATCAGAAATCACTGGTAACTTTTAAGTATGCTTGTCCTCCACTGTGTGCATATATTTTGGCTCTGCATTGTGACAATGGTTTGTTGCACATGTACCTGCAGATCTGTTCTGTGCAAAAATATGCACAAAAAATGCCACCTCTAGGGATGTGACAATGAAGGTGAACATACTGGCAAAAGTAGATGTTAACAGTTTGTTTGAAATTTATTATTTTACTTTCATTCGCCATCTGTGTCTATTTTGTACAGTCCATACACAATCTCAGTGCTAACTGTGAAGGACAATCAGATTCACAAAGCAATGGACGAAGTAGGTTCACTCAATCTGAAAAGTTTATTTAATTTGTGCCAAGTTCATTTTTTTCTATTTTTGTCTTTTCTGATATGCAAGCTTGAGTATTTTAAGTTGTTGTTGAAAGTTTTATTTTTTTTTGCCAACATTTTATTTATTGTCAGTTTTGCTGTTTGTTCATGCCAAGAGAGCTTTATGAGAATGTATTTTTTTTTGGTGTGGTGTCACATTTGCATTCTGGTCCTATAGCGGCCATCTAGTGAAAACAAATAAAGCAACACTGGATTCTTCTAATCCACAAAACAGTCTGTACTAATTGTATATGTTTTTTTCCCCTTTCTTTTTATTTTGCTTTATTTTGTAGTAAATCGCTCATCTTGCTATAGCTGCTGTCATTTCTCCTCACCACATTGTGGTTAAACCCAGTTTTGTTCCCACAAATTTGCCTTGGCTGTTTTTATGACTTTGTTTAATAAGTGATTAAAGACAGGTTAACACAGTTAGAACAAGCATTGGGGAAAATATTGCACACCATTACAGTTTGGTGTGCAATGAAGGTATTCGGAAAGAAAACAGAAAGCAATGGCTTTTATTTGTGATTAAAGGAGAGTGGAAAATCACTGGGATGCCAAGGATAATCTGGATAAAGCTTTGGGATGTTTATTATTTTTTAAAAAGGTTAAAAAAAAATATTGATTTAAAAAGAATTTGTAAGTCATTGATTCAAGTGGTAAACTCTTTATTTTACACAAACTCTACCTTCTGCCAAATTGTTTCACTTTTTGATCCAGATTTTTATTTAAATATCTGTAAATGAATAATATTTTCAGGGCCTTACAAAATGAATTCATACTCCAAGACCTGTTTCACATTTTGTCAGGTTGCAGCCCTAAACTTTAATGTTTAATTCTATTGGGATTTGATTTGATTTGATTTGATAGACCAACACAGAGTAGGATATAGTTTTAAAGCCAAAGAAAAAATGTTTTCCTTCTTCTGTTTTTTGTTTTTTTCAGTTTTTTCTTTACAAATGTTGCAGGATTTTGTATTCAGTCCACCTAAACTTACAAAACTTACATTTTTCTGCAGTTATGGTTGCAGATATTTTCTTTTAAGTTTTGGAAAAAAAAAATCATTAAATATAGGTAGGTGGACGCTATTTACTAATACTGTTGTTTCTGTTACTGTTTATTTTATTCAGGGGGAAATATTTAGGATATTATGTAAGGATATACAAACACACTTGGCACTTTTTCAGATATTTTGTAAAAAAATTTTAGACACATATATCCCTTTTTCATCCTCATACAAAATACTTTGTGTTGGCCTATCAAATAAAATCGGATTAAAATAGATTGAAGTTTTTCTTTCTGACAAATTGTGAGAAGAGTGTAAGGGGCATAAAATGTTTCCGCAAGGCACTCTATAGCTTTACACTCCATTGTAAATAGAGACAGATTTGTTGCAGCATCGCATAAAGCCTCCTGGGTTTTTGTGCAGCACACCATAAATATGACAATGATTGATGTAAAGATAGATAAGTGATTCACAGTAAACGGATCTTATTTTCTCAAAAAGAGTTCTTTCTTTAGTGATGTATCAGCAGAGGTGAGAGAATACCACCTAAAGAAATACAAAGTGTTAATATCCTGTATAATATAGATTGCGTTTAGAAGGCAATTTTTGACATGCAAATGTCTAAATATTGGCTATGTGCAGCATTTTATAATGAGCAAATGCCAGAAATATAAGAACCAGTTTTTTTCTGATCAAATATAAATATTAGAGCAAAATCTGTGTATCAAACCAAATTGTCTTTTAATCAGTTAATGTAATTTGATGGAAAATTGTTGGGTAAATACAATTTGCTAAAGGTAAAGCAGGGTGCTCTCTAGTGGAAAATAAGGCATGCTACATTATGTAGCATACATTTTTTTCAAATTAAAATGTAAAGGTTTTTTATTAGAGCACAAAAGGCCTTCAGCAACATGTGCCCTTCTCCTTTCAGGGCCTGGAGCTGCAGATATATTCCTCCAGCCACCCACACCAACCATACCCTACAACATCTGTCCGTTTGCATACACGCTCAACAGCTTTGACGAAGCCAATGTCTCTAACCTGAATCAGTAAAATAACCACTGGCTATGCCTGGAGGCGAGGAGACAATATGGGTCACTGACCTTTCTCTCTAAACCCAGGGGTCCTTTTTGTCCTGCATGGAGCCAGAGCACCACCACCTCCTTGCCCCCACATGCCCAGGCAATGGCTAATGGGCACATCAGTCATCTCCTGCAGCAGCCCAGTGAACACAAACAGTTCTGTTTACCACCACTACCGTTTGTGTTGACTGTAGCCGCTACCCCATGTCCAAGCCATGGCCCTTCCTGGATCAGCAGCATAAGGGTAAGAGGCATTCTCCTCAGTGTTTGAGTTGAGGAAAAGGTTAAAGTGTCTGAGTGTTAAGGTTAATGTGTTTTGAAATAGTTCTGGTTCATTACGTTTACTCTGTAAGCATAATGTTAATCAGGAATCTAATCAGGTATTTCTGGCCCATAATACAAACATTAAGGAGGATAAGGTCACCAAGTAATTACATTTAGACATGACTCATTGGAGCACCCTTTAGAAAATATATAATGCAGAATCCGTTAGATATCACTTGACAGACATGTCTGCCTGCCTCACGTTTCACTGCCTGCCTGGTTCAGCTTGGTCAGCATCCAGATTGGGTTCCTCAGTGTCAACAGGAGGAATGCTTTCCTGCACAAATACCTACACCTCATAAATGTCTCACCCTTTGCTTGACCCCATCTGGCCTCAGAATGTGAGTGGGTGGAGAAAGGGACAGACAGCCCAGTGTGTGTGTGTGTGTGTGTGTGTGTGTGTGTGTGTGTGTGTGTGTGTGTGTGTGTGTGTGTGTGTGTGGAGTCTGAGAGTGAGAAGCAGAAGTTGAGGTGAGGTCTTGGGTCTTAACAATGTGCTGGGAGAAGAGACCAGAACAAACAGATCACCAAGGCGCACACACTGCCTCTTTTTAAAGGCCACTTATGCACTTATCCTTTATTTTAAGCACATGTGTTACTGTTGAAAAAAATCACTCATAATGTATCTTTAAATGAAGCAGGTTTCAAGTTATTCTTGTGTGATAGGACGATAATAGTTTAAATGAGTGTATGCACACACATTTTTAAGGGGAAATAAATTATGCAACTCTGCTTCCTTGCACCACTAATTCATTTAACCACAATGCACAGACACAGAGACGCACTGCAAAATCTTCACTATTTGTCTGACTTTTTTGTAATTTTTTAGGTGGTTTTCGTCATCAGCAACCTATCAGGTCATTACCAGATTCGTACTACAGTGCCTTGCAAAGGTCCAGTCAAAGTCCAGAACTAAAGTTATTTGATCATTTGTGGCAGGACTTAATGGTTTATGTCCACAGATGTTTTACATCCAAATAGACTTAGCGCGACCTATGTTGCAAAGAAAAAGGAAGGAAACAACTTTAGCGTCTAAATGTACCGAAGAGGATGAGGGTCACTGAAATAAAACAATTTTGACACTAATCTCTTTGAAGATACTTGGATGATAATAGTTACGACATTTAATTTGCCTTTTGGGATAAATTAAGTATTTTCTGACTTTAGTCTCAATTCTGGGGGGGGGGGGAATCTAAATTCTGAGATTAAAGTAAGACCATGGCCTTTTTTCTCAGAACTCTCAAAATTCTAAGATTAAAATCAGAATTCAGAGATTAAGGTCAGCATTCTAACTTTAGTCGAAGAATTCAAAGAAAAAATTTAGAATTCTGACTTTCAAAGAGTTCTGACTTTTTCTCAAAATTCTGAGGGGGAAAAATATCTGACTTCTGAGATTAAAATCTGAATTATGAAATTTATTGTCAGAACTCTCATAATTCTGAAATTAAAGACCTAATTCTTTTTTTTCCAGTGGCCCTAATCCCTTTCCATATTACATTTGCAAAGAAAGCAAAAAGGCACCACAAAAGCTTCCAAGTTATATTTGCATCAAGAGTTTCTTTTTTACAAAGGCACTGAGTATAAATGCATGCTGCTTTTTGTATTCTTAAAGTACTGACTTCAAAATATTGCTCATGGCCTAGAGATAGACATTTTAGGTATGACACTTTTCTTTTTTGTTTAATTAACTTTCTGCCTTTCCTTGTGTTTTAAGCACACACAGCACAGCATGCCACCATGATAAAGAACTAGGACTGGACATTTGCAAAAAGAAAATCTCCATGAAACCTGAAAAACTAATCATCAGTGGCACTTTTAAAGTCTCTAAATTAGAGGTGAATTCAAATTTTTCAATACTACTCTACATGCTGCAAAGTGTCATTGTCGTAGCGGCCACTGTTCAGACGTCACGCGTGATTCATGTCTCTGTTGTAACTGGCTTGTGCAGATTCTGTATGAGCTATGCTAAAGAAGCTTTTCTCCGTAATACACAGGATAACAGTTGCTTCCCGCTACATATGTCATGTACAAACTCTGATGTAATGTTGCCAGCTTGTTGAACTGGCAACAACAATATAATTAACAGCATGACTCACACTCATACCAGTATTGCTTTTTCTTTCAGAGCTGAAGTTTGTGGGCTTTTTTCAAATCTTTCTGCTAGGGTATGAACGTGGTGTTTCCAAGAGTTAATCAGGAAAGTTAGGTCCAGATAAGATGAATCAGCAATCTATTAAGGTGAAACAAGATTAAAATGTTTATCTTTTTAATCATGTTAAACAAAATACAGAAATGCTTGCAGCTCTAAAACAGATCTTAAAATTTTAAGGATTTAAACTTTCCCAGCCTTATTTTTTCTTTTTCTTTTTCTCTGCACAAGCCTGTTAAAATAAGAGTATCCAGGATATCCAAGTTAATAAAGCTTATTTTGGAGTTTCTGCAAAAGTGCTTATTTTTGAGAGCCCTTTTAAGACTTGCAATACAGATGATAACACTAAATAAATACCAGTAAATTATATTTAACTTATTTGCTAGCTTAAAGAAGGTAAGCGTTTGTGATTTTACATTGTTTTTTAGGCCTGACTCAACTCCTTTTGCACCTATGTTCCCTAGTTTAAATGCCTATAGTGTATAGAATGTACGTACCAGTATGAAATTATAAAAGTATAACCTTAAATAACAATGTTGAGGTTTCAAAGTTACTTTTTCCAAGACTGTATAACATAATCAAATTGATTTCAGATTCCTCTTTCTAGTTTTTAGAGCGATAAGTCACAATTGCTCCTACTTAAAGAGCTAGTTTGGATTTTTTTATGGTCCCAAAAAGTTATTGATAATCATTCCCTTAGCTGTTGCAGATATTGTTGTTTTCTCATTCAATAGCGGCTGTTTGTTACGCCAAAATTCTGGGTCTTCCGTGCTTCTTCTGTCACATTAGAGGGCAATGCTGTTCTAACAGCTGGTCCTCAGGACTTAGCAGACTCAACAACAACAAGAAAAATTACAGCTTATCATAAAAGATGCCTCCTTGTTGTATCTATTTGTAATCACAGGACAGCTGCATAGTATGTTTCATAAACAGCATTGATGTTAATAGTTTTCGGTCTTCTACATCATTAAAGGAGCTTCAATCTTAAGTAATCAGTTGCCTGCAAAATAAAATAAAATAAAATAATGTAAAAGATAATTACAGCTCCATGAGATATGAGCTTGTAATTGGGTATCCAGTCAGAAAAAAAAGTCATTCATTTGTATGTAAACTGTGGTTAGAGTAATGGTTCTTTCACAATGCACCCCCCCCCCCCTCATTTCTTCCCAAAGCTGCTATGTAGTGGTGTTTGTGCATTCCTGTGTTGACAACCCCTCCATTTAGTTCTCTGGGGTGTTTACCCCGCTCACGGTAGCAGAGATCCAGACCCCCTCCCCTTCTCATTCTGTTTACACTGCTCTTCTCCTCTGTTTACTCTGTGCTCCAGCGCCCTGGCGCACCATGCTCCAAACAGCTGTTCCAATACGGACGGAGCAGGCGCTTCAGTCGAGCAGTGCTGCCACACAGCTCTTTGACAGACCACCACGGTCGCTGCTGTGGCTCCCTTGGCATGCCTGCCATTGTTGCCATAAAGCCCAGGCTTTTTCAGTCCCAGTGTGGCTTCTAGGCTTCTAGAGTCAACCATGGAAACTGTCAGAGATTGTACTCAAACCACCAGGCAAATTTGTCAAGTTCAGCTTTTGATCAACTGGCTCTTTGTGGGATTCATTCAAGCTTAAAGCAACATTCATATCCAGATGATCAAGAAAATGCTGTCCTGCTCCAGAATTATATAATCTGTGGTTTTTCCTTCCTCTTCAATGCTTTTCCTGGATGCTGTCAGGTAAAGTGAACACTATTGTCTATCTGAGGTCACTCTGCCCTATGAAATCTCTTGTGAATTATATTTTCGTTCACCTTTCACAAGTTTTTTTTTCTGCTAGTGTGCTCAGCTGGTGCTGAATCAGGAGACAGGAAACCCAGGACAGAGGCCACCAAGCATCTGCAGGCTCCCTTCGGAGCGTCATGGAGCCCTCTGGCTACGGGGACAGGAGACAGTCCATTTATCACAACACAATAGCTGCTGCCTCTAGCTTGTGTAATACAAGTCTGTCTCAGTCAATACAGCAATGTTCATGCAATGCTTACAAGGGGTAAAATATGAGCGGAAATAGGTCTAGAAATGTTTGTGTGTTGTATTTTCCTAAATACATCAGATAAAAGGTTTTTACAATTACCAGAATACTAATCAGATGAGCTGTTTAAATAAATATTCAGGATGGATTAACTTGTTTCACTTTTGAGCTACTTATTAAACATAAATTCATAGAAACAAGTTACCGTGATGCAATATACAGTTAGGCTCCACAGATTTCAGTGAACAGATGTCATGCACAATAAAATGTTGTGTATAATTTATTATTTAACTAACTGAAATCACATTTAGATTATTAAGTCATTTCGAATAAAAGGGATTTTCTTGAAGAACATTTACTTTTTTATCTGAAAAAGCAGCCAAACACTTGACCATCAAACAGTCTTATATCTCCGAAAAATTTGGAAGCTAATCAATAAAAGAAAACATATATTCATTTTTACTGGTATAACCCATGCCACAAGAAATGCGAGCTTTCTTAGACAAAAAAAGTGCAAAATATAACAGATTTCTTTTTTGCTTCAATTGGATCCAATAAGAAGTTCAGCATGATTAGATTAATGTACTTGTTTTTGCCTGAAAGTAGTCAATAAAACTTAAATTTTAAAGCGCTATATTTTACAGATGGTGTGCAGTCACATCCCGTATCTGTTCATGTTTTATTTAAAGGAAGGAAACATTTATCCAAGACCTTTAATTTAAACCGTTTTAAATGACCACTTCGGATGAGCAAAATGAATTTATAATTTTATGTAGATGTTATGATAACGATTAAAATTAAACCTAAAATTAAAAAGTCTTTTTGGAAATTACTCTGTCACTACATGCCGTCAAAGCTCCATTCAAAGAAGTAACAATCATCATATGGCCGCTTCAGAACACCAAATTGTGCAGATAAACACCAGGCAATAACTGCATTCAGTAATAATTTTGAGTGTATTTATTTAGTAGTATTATATTTATTTATATTATATTTATTGATGCTCTCATCGAACCAGGGAATAATATTACTATAATACTATACTGTCACCTTTTTGGGTTTGAAATCATCACCAATTAGAATTTGTGTTTGCTTAAAAATAAAATCACAACTCTTACCAGCATAATTTATTTAAACAATTCAATAATTGCCCACCCCTAGGTACTGCTTCAGCAAACTTTATTGGTAGTAACAGTGATGTGCAACAACATGTATTTAAATTAAAAGCAACAATTAAAATGGTTTGGGTCAGTTTGAACCAATTCATCACTTTCTCCTTCTGATAACTTTCGTTCACATAAACAAACCATTTCCCTCTCTTTTATTTAAAAAGCCTATCAGTTTGTTTTACTTTGTATTGAGGTAGGGGCATGAATTATGGACAAAAATAATCTTAGAAATGACAGATTGCACAAATATTGTTCACCTGACTTAGGTAAATATAATAAAATACATATAAATATGATCAATAATCAAAACAATTTATTTTCCTCTGTTGATAAAAGGTGATAGCAATTAAGAAAAAAATTATATTTCTGATGTTGACAAATAATTAAATTGGACAGAAAAAATGAATATAAGAAAACTGTCTCAGACCTGGGATGCACATGCTCCAAGCAAATGATACACACTACTTCCTCATGACCTTTCTGCATCACCAAAGTCCTTGTGCAGCACTTTAAACTGCAAGAACATACAGAGAACATCTGCTTTATATATAAGTGCAACAGCCTCAAACAAGAAGGAAAGGGATTTTTGCATGTATGTTGGCATGGGTGGAGAGAGTTTTGTATCAGATGTACAGAAAAAACAGAGCATGAACCTGTCCAGGCCTCTGTATGTATGAAAAGGCTAGTAACGGCAGTATATAAAGAAATTTTGTTCGGCTGCCAGGCCCCCAGGTCCGGTTGGCAGAGTCCTTAAACACATCCGAGTCCCTTCACAGGATGGCTCTGCTTTGCTCTCCTCCTCAGTTATATCTTGCTCTTAAAAAATATGCAATCTGCTCAGATACTACACAGTCATAAGCTCCATGACTGGCACGTGGACATCTTATCAACATGAGTTGAAGGCCCTGGGCAACTAAACAAGGCTTTGATCAGATGTTTTGGAGACATCTTTCATTTTCCTTCAGACAAATCCAGTGGGGGTTGCTGGGCTAATTTTAAAACAAACTCAAAGCACAAAATGTAGGCTACCTTGTGATGCAGGAAACAGAGACAACTCCATATATAGTTTCTGTCATTACAGAAATGAAATACAGAAGAAATTGCATTTATAAACGTGGAAGAAAGGAAAGGATAATTCTTTCAGAGAAGGGAAAAGATGAGAACAGCATGTATGGATCACACTATGAGATCAGCTGACAAACATCTCCGCAGCCTTAGCAGGGGCAAATCACCTTCTGTCCCCTAAATTGCCTGTGACAGATGTTATAGAGACCCAATTTTACCTTATATTTTCTGTTGAATGTTCACTGTTGAACCTGTCAGTGGGGGAGATGCAGAGTGAGCAGACCAAAGAAAGAGATAGAAAAGTCGAGCCCAGTGTTCAGCAGCTGAACTGTGGGAGAGAAAGTGAAAGAACAAGACAAAAAAGAAGGATGTAGACAGGAGAGAAAATGAAAACCTAAAAGGACCAATTCAGCTGGCAGAGTCCCACAGAGAATTCACCTGAAGGTAGTCTTGTGTCCGGTTTGTGTCTCCCTGGAGAAAGGCCTCCTGAGTGTATGCAACTGTACAGATTGACAGTAGCTCACTGAGCTAGTACCGCTATTGATTTCCATGGTTTTAAAGATCAGTGCAAGAGTGGTGAAGCACCCTGCTGTAACATGAAATACACAGGATGATTTCAGCAAACTGATGCACATTGTGTTTAGCTAGTTGAATGGATTGTTTAGAATTTTAATAGTGAGGTTCTGTTAAAAGATTATTAGGATTTATTCCAATTAATGCTTCAATACACACATGCACATACACACACAGACATATATACATATACAGTGTTGGGTGTAACGCGTTACAAAGTAACTAGTTACTGTAATGACATTACTATTTTTGTAACGTGGTAGTGTAACCCGTTACTGCGGCAAACACTGTAATGACATTACAATTACTTTCGAAAATATGATGATTTTACTCATAACCTGTTCCACCCCACAGCTCCCGCCGCTGGGTCACTGTGGGGGAAAGGCGGGGAAATGTCCGAATTTAGTTGACCTGTGGTCACTGATTGCTAACATGTCCTATCATTATAAACCTCAGAATCTCAGCTAAAGACTCATAAATCTTTTCTGTGACCTCCAAAACCAGAAAAAATAAAAAGCAATTAAAGGAACAGTTGTGCTATTTTGCGATTTATACATGAACACATTCAACCGAATCTGTCGGTCACCCTGCTGAACAGAACCGAGCAAACTTTGCCTTCTCTGAAAGCCAGCATCTCACAGATTCTAAAGCTGCAAGTTTCATCACGCTACGTGCAAATTTCAGCAAATGAGGAGCAAAATAAGACCAAAAATACGTACAGCATTTAAAAACCTAGAGCAAAAATTCTTTCTTACCTTTGTTTTTTCCTTGCTGAAAAAAATAATCCACCGTGATATGACTGTATTTCCAGAATAACCATAGAGAATGACTCAAATACCCAGTGTGCATTTAGAAAAGAAAAAGCAAAAAAAAAAACTTAATCCTTTGCCATTTTTTTACATTTGATTTGAGGAGGCTCAACCTTGTCTGTCATGCGCACTGTGAACTTTCCCCATGTAAACATTTGCTTTGTCCAATCTGCTTCAAAGTTCTGATGTCAGCATGATTCTATAGGATCTTACGATTCTAACCATATCTCAATCATCCGAATCGGCCAATAGAAACTGGAATTACAGGTCAGCGTAATTCTAAAAACAGATATTTTGTTTACCTCGGGGGCGAGCGTTTTCTTTCTTATTTGTGTTCTTAGATGTTCGTGTATATACATTTTATTAACTTTTTTGTTCACATCTTTTTGGGCCTGTGTATATAATATATATATATATATATATATATATATATAATGGATATTTGTGTAGATATGTGTACATAGATGTGTCTAAAATATATATTTGTGGGTTGTATTTGTAGCTTCTCTCTCTATCTATCTATCTATCTTTCTATCTATCTATCTATCTATCTATCTATCTATCTATCTATCTATCTATCTATCTATCTATCTATCTATCTATCTATCTATCTATCTATCTATCTATCTATCTATCTATCTATCTATCTATCTATCTATCTATCTATATTCTAACTCTTTTTCTGTAATAATATTCTTGTTTTAGAACGATGCAAGAGTATCGTAACTAGTAATGTAACTAAGTTACTTTCCAAAAAAAGTAACTAAGTAATGTTAGGGATTACTTTTTTGAGAAGTAATGAGTAATCTGTAATGGATTACTTTTTTTGAGTAACTACCCCAACACTGTAAATATATATATTTGAGGGAACCAACCAAGTACCAGTCTTGGGGTATGTAAGGCAAGGCTATTTTATTTGTATAGCACACTTTCAACATAAGGGTAATTCAAGGCGCTTTACATGATTTGGTGATTAAAAAACAAAACAAACAAACAGAATATAACTTTGGAAATTTAAAAGTAAAAGTAGAAAATTAGCATGAAACACACATTACACATGATGCACAATAAACATACACAACACATGATACACAATAAAGCAAGAGAAAGATTAATAAAGCAGGAGAGCATAAACACATTTGATACATATGACAGTAATCATTTACTCGAAGGCAATTTTAAACAGATGGGTTTTTAGTCCCGATTTAAAGCAGGTCAGAGTTTCAGCAGCTCTGCACTCGTCAGGAAGTCTGTTCCGATAAGGGGAGCATAGAAACTGAAATGCTTCTCCATGTTTAGTTCTGAGTCTAGGGATGTTTAGTAGGCTAGAGTTGGAGGACCTGAGTGGTCTTAGTGGTTGGTATGGTGACAACAGGTCTTCAACATACTTTGGTGCTAAACCATTCAATGATTTATAAACTAGTAAAAGTATTTTCAAGTCTATTCTCTGAGCTACAGGGAGCCAGTGTAAGGACTTTAGAACTGGGGTGATGTGCTCTACTTTCCTGGTTCTAGTGAGGACGTGAGCAGCGGCATTCTGGATCAGCTGCAGCTGTCTAATTGACTTTTTAGGCAGACCCGCGAGGACACTGTTGCAGTAATCAATCCGACTAAAGATAAAGGCATGGATGAGTTATTCCAGGTCCTGTTGCAACATCAGTCGTTTAATCTTAGAAATTTTCTTCAGGTGATAGAAGGCTGACCTTGTTATTGCCTTTTATGTGACCCTGGAGGTTCAGGTCTGAGTTCCCTGCCTGAAAAGGGTCCGGTTAAATTACTCTCAAGTTCCTATAGGGGAAACTCGCCTAATTATTGGCTTTATAAATATGGATAACTGGTGCTTATCTTCAGTGGTCAATGTGAACTGGGGTACATCCTGCACAAGTTCACAGTTTATTACATAGTAACACAGAGAGAAAAAAACATACATCAAGACACTGATAACAAGGACTTTTTGGAGAGAACTTGGGAGGAAGATGGGGTACCCACATAGAATCATGAAGAAATGCCTCCGCTTAGATTCAAACCTGCAAGAGAGCAGTGCTGATGGCTACCAACTGTTATTAACTAGTTATTAACTTAAGAAAAGCTTCCCCGAAGCATGATTCAACCACTGTATGCTTACTTAATAAATCTTGAACTGTTCCTTTAAAATCCAGATCTTCAATCTTTGATAATATTTTCTTTCCAGAGATTTCTGAGTACTAATAATCTGACTTCAGAAATATCATACTTTGAGCTTATTAAAGTTTAAAGATTCCAACCAAATTAGTTTCAGTCTTGAGGGCTTTACATATTATGTTGCCTTAAGACAGAAATGCCTTTATAGTATGGGCCATATCAGTCTCATCTCCCCTATTATAAGCTTTTAGGCAGTTGTCTTTCATTACAAGGCTTTTTTGTCATCTCTCGCCTTCATTGGCTCTGCTATGACTCCATAGAACCAGATCAGAGCCTTACTGGTTTTAACTCAGGGTCTTTAGCACAGTGTCAGCTTACAAACCCCACTCTCTTCACTCAGAACAAGTTTTAATAGATGATCAGGGCAGCTGTTGTCGACAGTGTGATTTACTGTGGCGAAGAGAAAGCTTAATGACTACAAAGCAAGATAGCTTTTAACCCATTGCTGCACAGTAGATGATGTAACCCGATCAGGTAGCTGCCCTTTGGGAAAGTTACATGCTCACTAATGTACTAATATAGGGATATGCAATTCTTCTGGATTATAACTGCAGCATTGAGGATCTCTTTAATAAGGAAATGCATGCTTATTTCTTTTGTAGACTTCAAACAGAACTGAGGGTTACTTGTGTCACTGGTCATGGTATAACTTCTCCACACTACATACTAACCCGTACAAATAAAACATCTACATAGAATTGTGCCGCTTGCTGGCAGGTGGTACATGCTCAAGGAAATACAAGACTGGTTAAAACAAACAACTCCAGCAGACTTAACACTTCAGCTTTGAGAAGTTAGTGTATTTATGCACACGCTTGCACTATTGAGACAATGCAGCATCAATCTCAAGGGTCAAATGGTACAAATTCTGTTTGCACCTTAAAGGCGATTATATCCTCTTCTCTAGAATGTGTTTGACATTGCAGGTGGACAAACAATGGGCACTGTCCCGGACAAAGAGTCATGAGATGGATTAAACATCCGATTACCCAGGAATCTGCCAAAAAAGGAAAAAGACCCTCAAATACTTATTTTATGCCTATAATGATACTTGGATGAAAATGCAAATATTGGGTCCATATGTCTAAAAGATGCAGCAATACACTACCTAAGGCCTTGTCCAAACGTAGCAGGGAATCTCACAAAATGAAGATATTTTTCTATGATTTGGCCTTTCATCTGCATTAAAAATTCTGATTTACGATATCAATTATGATTCATTAAAAAAAACTTTGGTCATAATGAAAATTTGTGAAATCTCCATTTTAAGCGTCTTCTTGTGGACATATATAACTATGGTTTTAGGTTTCACAATATCACTGCCCACGACAAAAATGCTCTGACATCACATGTGTGACCTGTGTTTACACTCGGAAAAAGCATTTTCGCCCTCTGAGTTGTTTTGGCATTATCGATTCTCCAATCACTTTTTTCTTGCTTGTTTTGACAAGCTCAAATGCTGCTCTATGTAGAATTTAGAAAGTAAAAAGTTAGTCTGACTGGGTAGGAATCGGGGAACTACTTCCCCCTACAGGTTTGGCATGCCCATGAATTTGGTTAACAATTCCCCAATGCTGTTAGGTGTGGATGGGTTTTACAAAATAAAATAAAAACAAGGTGGTGAGGATATTCGGTTTAACAAAAGACCTGGCTACATGTATACATGGCCTAACCAAATCAATACAAATGATTATCAAATGTCTCTTTCTAGCCTGTTTAAAAAGCCACACCGTGGCAGGATATAAGGGTAATATTACCGGGATGGTGTGGCGAGAATATTGTGGCATTCGTGCCGCCAAGCCTGATTGGAATATTTCCGCAGTATTGCTGCATCGCTAGGCTTTTGAATGAAGTTTTAGCCTTTGCGCAAAAGAGGGGGAAGGACAACCATCTGTTGGAGCGACTTGCAAAAAAACTTGAGGAGCAGGTCTTCAGTCAGGATAAAAAAACAAGTTAAAAGGATTTTTAAGCAGAGGTCACGCTAGACATTTTTGTTCATCATTTTGACCGACGGGGTCAGCAAAGTCCAATCATAATCTATTTTCACGGGTCAATCTTTAAAATGATAACATATTCAATAGTAATTTTTTATTATTATTTTAAATAATATTAAATATGAACAAGCTGAACAGAGAACTACATGTAAAAAAATTTATTAAACGGTTGTGCTTAAAATAGAACAGTTCACGTGCTGTAACCCCTCTAACAACTTCCTCCTGTTCTATAAAGAAATGAGATGCACACCCAATTGTGTGTAATCAAATAGTGGGATTGCGGCAGAGGTTATTGTCATGGTTTTGGAGTTTTGCATCAGATAGATGACCTCTCATGGGGGGTTAGTTGTTGTTCTGAAGGCTGCCACACGTGGGACTGGAATTAAGCACCACTTCAGCAAGTTTTGAAATAAAGGGAAAAAAATTTCAATTGAAGTGTTCAGATGTTAGAGAGACTCTCTAAATGAGCCGTTTCCTCACCAAAAGCTACAGCATATGTGCCGCTTTTGCTCCGGGCTGTCTTTGATCAGCCGCACTGATCACAGACACTGTCAGCTCCCGGTTAACGAGATGCATTGAGTGTGGTGTCCAACTCTGAGATGATACTCAGATGCTCTCATGGGCATCTTTTTCCCTTTTACCTGTACTCCATGTGTAAAGTTGAAAATTTCTGCACGTCTGTACCAAGTGGTCAGGGGTTAGGAGCTGTGCAGCGCCTTTTGGTGCTCCAGCCATGCAGCGAACATCATACCGCTTGCCAGTAATTTGAATGAAGAAAATCCAGGAGCTTCATCCTCTCCGGCGGCTGAACCAACAGCAGCGGTAGCAGCAGCCGCGAACAAGTTGGTGGATGATGGGGACTGCACCAAAGCAGATATGAAAATAGGTCAAATGAAAAGTCCTAGTCCCCCCACACCTCCTTTATCCTGCCATTGTGTAATCTTAAGGGAGACACACTTGATCACACTAAATTGCCACCACACGGTGGCCCCTTATGAATGACCAAAGGCTCCCTGGTGCCGCATCGGCTTTGCGGCAAACTGGTGCAATTGTTTTTTGAAACAGGCATCTGTGTCATCTAACAGATCTCTCCTATGCGCAGAGGCAAAACGAAGTACGTGAACACCCTAAAATTATGTCCAACTACAAACTTATATTTCTCCATAAACGAGAATTACTCTTCATCACAGAAGGGGATAATATTTAGAATATTATTTCAAAATGGAGAGAAAAAAACTGAACAAAGTTGGACTTTAGAACGTGTTGACATGGATTTAGCTATATGACATATTTTAGGAAGCACTTTAACAGCATACCTGTTGTGCAACTTACATGTTATAGAAAATAATTACATAGATGAGAGAGGTCTGAAAGGGCAGCATAGTGGCGCTGCTGGTAGCACTGTAGCCTTGCATGCATGGTTGTTTGTCCTGTATGTGTCTGTGTTGCCCTGAGATGGACTGTCTAGAGTGTACCCCGCCTCTCACCCCATGACTGCTGGAGATAGGAACCAGCCCCCCTGCATAGGATGGACGGGAACAGATAATGAATGGAGAGGTCTGTAATGTTCATCATAGGTACACTTCAACTTTGTACACCTCATAATTCCAGGACATCACCTTGTGTGATTTTTAAAGAATGTATTTGTATATTGCTGCAGAAATAAGTATTTGGCCAATTAGCAAAGTTCACTTCAATCCTTTGTAAAGTATCATTGGCTGGTAATGACAGAGATGAAACGTTTCCTGCAGGTATTCACCAGGTTTAAACACACTGTAGCTATTATTTTGGTCCATTCTTCAATGTAGATCTTCTCTACAGCTATGATGTTTTGGGCCTGTCGCTGGGCAACACGGACTTTCAACTCCCTCCACAGATTCTCTATTGGACTGAGGTCTGGAGACTGGCTAGGCCACTACAGAACCTTCGTTGCCCGGGTGGTGTGTTTGGGATCATTGTCATGCAGCAGGATCCAGCCACATTTCAACTTCAATGCTCTCACTGATGGAAGGAGTTTTCTTCCCCAAAGAAATCTCATGATACATGGCCCCATTCATCCTTTCCTTAATATGGATCAGTAGTCCTGTCCCCTTTTCAGAAAAGCAGCCCCAAAGCATAATTTTTCTACCCCCTTGCTTCAAAGTGAACATGTTGTTCTTGAGATGCAAGTCAGCGTCCTTTCCCCTCCAAACAAGGCGAGTGGCATTTATACTAAAGAGTTCTATTTTGGTCTCATCTGACCACATGACCTTCTCCCAATCCTCCTCTGGATCATCCGGATGGTCTCTGGAAAACTTTAGATGGGCCTGAACATGTGCTGGCTTAAGCTGAGGGACTGCAGGATTTTAATCCATGATCACATAGTGTATTACTAACAGTAACCTTTGTTACGGTGGTCCCAGCTCTCTTCAGGTCATTGACCAGTTCCCTCCCATCCAGTTCTGGGCTGTTTCCTTACCATTCTCAAGATCATCGTGTCTACCTCACGAGATTGATTCCATTTTCTAATAATCGCTCCAACAGTTGATCTCCTTTCACCAAGCTGCTTGGCTATTGTAGATTGGCTCAACCCAGTCTTGTGCAGGTGTACAATCTTGTCTCTGGTGTCCTTGGACAGCTCTCTGCCGGTCTGAGCGGGGCCAGCCCGCCCATTCAGGTATCGGGCCCGCCCAAGACAGATTACAACGCCCATGTAATTCTAACCATGTAATGTATTGACTCTGGTCCCCACTCCATAACAGTCGGTGACGGTAATGCACCAATTTGTTGTTTGTAGACTGTTGCCTTGAAAAAAAAGTTGCCTTGCCATGCCAATATAATACCAGTACTTACAGTAGGTAAGCCTGACTGACGGACTGACTGACTGACGGTGTTTACTGCATATTCACTTGACCTCAAATTGCAACAAGCTCAACAGGTAGAAAATTACGTAGAAGAACAAAGCTTGTGTGGAAACAGGTAGTCTCCTTTAATAAACTGTACGTGTGCATGTCTGTCTGTATTTTTGTTAAAACATGTTTGTTCTTCATTCTGTGAAGTTACTCGCAATAGGTAGTCTTCAGAAATGTTGGTGAAAAGTATGATGTAGTAAAACTACTCCTAAAAGTATTTTTTTCCATAAAGTAATGTAAAAGTAAAAGTAAATGTAACTGAGTAATTTTAACTAGATACAACCCACCTCTGCCTGCAGCATAGTAACAAGATTGGTGAGTATGTTGTGCTGCCAGTAATTTGCATAAAAGTGACAGAGCCCTCTAAACAGCTCATTCTGAAAGGGACTGAAATTGTCACAAACTGAGCTGGTGAGATCACTTTATGTGAGAGTGATTTTGTACAAAGAACTTCAATTAAATGTTTTGTACAGTCCATAGACCTATTATAGCTTGTTTGAAGTAATATGTCCCCTTTAAAGAAAAGTCTGGAAATCGGTCTTGCATACGGTGGCCGGGAAGTGCAAAACAATATTACAATAACCTGAAACACTTTTACATTTTACCGAAACACATTTACAAGTTTACCAAAACACATTTACAAGTTTACCGAAAGACTTTTACAAATTTACCAAAACACTTTTACAAGTTTACCGAAACACTTTTACAAATTTACCGAAACACTTTTACAAGTTTAACAAAACACATTTACAAAGACATGACCTGGAAGTAATACTGCAGGGATGAGGTTAGGGTTGGGACAAGACCAAAGTGGTAACAGTAATGGAATCCATCCTGCCAGCAGCTCAAGTGTTTCAGTAAACTTATAAAAGTGTTTCGGTAAACTTGTAAATGTGTTTCGGTAAACTTGTAAATGTGTTTCGGTAAGATTGTGAATGTGTTTCGGTAAATTTGTAAATGTGTTTCAGTAAACTTGAAATGTGTTTCGATAAAAATGTAAATGTGTTTCAGGTTAATGTAATTTTGTTTTGCACTTCCCGGCCACCGTACTTGCATGATAGTGGGAAGTCAAACATCTGTGCAAGATTTTGTGAAAATGTATCATATATTGTAAATACTATTATGAGATGTTCTTGATGAATGTTGATGGTATAGTTAACATGATTAATTCAAATGACTAACAATTTTTGTTGTTGTTCATTTCATTTGATATCCCAAGTTTTCACCACTTTAACAAAGTGAAATCAGAGAATCTGTTAGATCTCTGTGATCTAGCTTGGATCAAAGCTGCTGATACTTCCCTTCCCAAAGCTGAATCAGTACCAAGCCTTAAAATATGCACTGTCACTGAAATATAATGTTCACACACACATGAGAGAAAAGCAACAATTGTTCCTGAGCAGTGATCATTGTTGAAACAACTGAACATCTGTGCCAATCAACTGTTTTGAACTCCAGCACAAACTTTACATCCTGGGCCACATTAACCCATCTAGGAATGATGGCTAAATTGTCCACTAGTTCTCGGAGACCGTCCAGGATGTAATCAAAAACAGACGGAATAATCAGCAGAAGCGCTTTCTGTTCCGGTAAGGATGTCTCCCAAAAGCACATGAATTACACTGAAGCGGG
The DNA here is from genome assembly GCA_963556495.2 of Valencia hispanica. NCBI lineage: Eukaryota > Metazoa > Chordata > Actinopteri > Cyprinodontiformes > Valenciidae > Valencia > Valencia hispanica. The sequence continues at coordinate 29,577,762 of OY747718.1, read as the reverse complement.
CGCTGGGAACTGTGAATGATGTTGGGCTACCAGCGCCAGCCAAGTCAGTGTCTCTCAATGCCAAGTGAGAGGATGCCAGACACTTCCTGCTGTAAACAATCTACCCACAGGCCGAGAAGGAGGGGAGGGAACCTCTCAATGAGAAACAACCGGAGACAAAGAAAAGACCCAGTTGCTCAATGAAAATTTCTCTCATGAACAAATGTGCTCAATTTGTCAGACAAGCTACAAAACTCTGTTTGAGGAAACTGTGTTTGTGTGTAAGTGTGTGTGCCGGGACAAATGGCATCTCTCTGTTTACTGATGATGAACTCAAAGCCAAAACAAAACGGAAGCTGAATATACAGTGCCCTGCAAAAGGCAGTGTATATTTATGGTATAATGTCACTTTGATATTGTCACATTCTTTTACTTTACAGCCACAAACTCCATTGTATTTCCTTCAGATTATATCTAATAGACCAACACAAGGTAGTACATAATTGTGAAATACATGGGTTTTAAACCTTTTTTAGAGATGCAATTTGGAAAAAAATAAATAATGCCACATCATGATGCTACCACCACAATGTTTCACCTTGAGGATGTCATGGCCGGAGTTATGTGCAGTGTTTTCTTTCACATATTGCTTTTACATTTATTCCAAAGAGTGCAGTTTTGGTCTAATCTGAGAAGTTTGAGGTGCCTTAATGGAAGGAATAAATACGAAAGTCATGGTTAAAGAAAAAGCAAAAAACAAGTCCTCCACAAGCCATACAGGGACACCACAAAAAATGTGGAAGAAGGTGCTTTAGTTAGAGCAGAACAAAATGTAACTTTTTCTAAAACACAGTGGTGGTGGTGGCAGCATGATGCTGCTGCAGTTCGTTTTCTTCAGCAGGGACAAGGAAGTTGGTCAGGGAAGACAGCTAAATTTAGGGCAAGCAAATGGAAAGGAAAAGAAATATCTAAAAAAGAGATCTACTCGGGAGTTAGGAGTTTTTCTTGGAACTGGAGGGTTGCTATTTCGAGCCCCCCCTCGTCTGTCTCAGTCGTTGTGTCCTTGGGCAAGACACTTCACCCGCCGTGTCTACTGGTGGTCAGATGGCCCGAGTGCAGCTGTGGCTACAATGTAGCTTGCCATCACCAGTGTGTGAATGGGTGAATGGCTGAAAATAGTGTGAAGCTCTTTGGAGGGTCCTCAGGGACTAAGTAAAGTGTTATACAAGTACAGGCCATTTACCATTTACAATCAAGTTTGCAGTTGTGATGTAACAAAATATTACCACACTTGTATTAGTACTGTGTATTAATACTTTTATACATTACATTGTTCGTGAGTTCAAACGATATAATATGGCTTTACTCAGTTCTCTAGCGTTCAGTGGTGTCCTCTTTAACATTTATGTTCAGAGGCGGCTATAGGCAGGTTTTCCCGAATGGCCAGTCTGTTCTAGGTGGCCAGAACGTTTTTGTAGTGTAAAGCATCCGTGGTTGAGCCAATGTCATGATTCTGCTGTGTGTCTGTTTGTGTCTCTTTATAGAAGATCTTTGTGAGCGGTAAGCTACTGTTGCAGCACACCTACCTTCGCTGAGCACTACCGCCAGTCTGCAGAGCTGGTCATGTTGTGAATACATATTTCAGCAGGCCTACTATTTGCCATTTAAATGTGGGTTAAAAGATTATCATGCAAGGCAATTACTTTTTGAAAGTGATTAATTTTTAGCTGAACTTTATCCAACATGCTGTGTTATATATATACACATACATACATATATATATATATATATATATATATATATATATATATATATATATATATATATATATACATAAACAAAATATGGCCCACATTCCCAGGTTTAAGGTGTTTTTTCCATTCTAATCACGAATTCAGAAGCTCAAAGACGTAAGAAGCAGTACTACTCTTAAATAAGAGTAGTACTGCTTCAACATATTTTTTATTCAAGTCAAAGTAAAAAGTAGCCGTCCAAGAAATTACTCAAGAGTAAAATAGTAATAGTGAAATGGATGCTCAAGTAACCTATGAGTAACTGATCAGAACATCAGATCAGTTCTACTTTTCCTAATTTTTTCAAAATGATTTCATCAGACAGACAAAAATGCAAAGTTATGTGCAAATTCTGGTATTTTAAAGATTAATCTATGCATGCAAATATCATAATTACAAAATAAAACAAATTGAAGCAGAAGAAACCTTTTCAAATCAAGAATTTTATCATAAAACGTATAAAAAAAAATATAAGTAATGGGTCTATGTTAGAACAGGGTAAAGTGCTTCAAGTGACAACATGTAGTGTTTAACGTATATTCAGTTCATTTCCAAACCTCAGCAGCCAGAAAATAACATCAGAATAATAAAGCTTGTGAACAAACAAGAGGTCTCACTTTAACAAACTCTAGGTTTGTGTCCATGTCTGGTGCATTTTTGGTTAGAACATGCTTGTTTTGATTCAGTAAATTATTCAAGGTAGGTATGGATCCAGAAGTTTTACTCAAGTAAGAGTAGCGATACTTCATAATAATTACTTTAATAATTACTTTTACTTAAGTAAAAGTTAAATATTTAGTGCAGTAAAGCTACTTAAGTAAATGTAGGCTATCGGAGTAAATTTAACCCACTCCTGGTCATGACAACATAAAAAACATTTTATCATTATGTTAAACATGTCATTAATATAATTTCTAGCATAACGTTATTATGCTGTTATACTACCAATACAAGTATTTCTTGGTAGATTTATTGTTCCAGTTCCATCCTTTGTGTGATCCAATAAAAGGCCTCTCTGAATCAAGCTCCCAAGCTGAATTTCAACACCAGCCCATCCCTGGTTATATGTGACTACCATATTTTACATTCAAATAGAAATTTTCATCATAAGACTTATTACAATTATACAAGTAATGGGTGTATGTTAGAACAGGGTAAGGTGTGTGTGTTTTATGCTTTATGCTTTTTTGTTTTTACTTTATCCCCTAATCCTGTAAAGCACCTTGAATTACCTTGTTGTTGAAAGTGTGCTATACAAATAAAATTGCCTTGCTTTGCCTTACATTACATTAACATTCAGATATATTGTATTAAAAAGTATGTTTAACTTTACAAAACAGTGAGAATATCTATGGTTCTGTATTTGGACTGTTTTGGCTCTGTCTTTCTTTATCCCTTTGGCTACAGGACACAAATAATCCCATTTACAGAAAAGACTGGGACAAACATGCTCATTTGACCCTCTAATGAACCTTGGGCTATCTAAAGCTTTTGAGTCAGCACTATGTACCATAGATGCTTTATTTCCAGCTCAAAGTATTTTCTCCCTTGTTTTCAGAATGCCATATTTTACTGTCCCTGCATTTGGGAATGCAGTAAAAATTCATAGAGGAGAAATTAGGAGCTTGATGGATATTTGGCTCTTTTGAAAGACTGCGCTTGTATATAAACCTCTGACTGAACAGACCTACATGTGGGCATGGTAAAACACAAGTGTTTGCACAAAAAGGACCATGTATGCATGTACAAGCACTCCCAAGAATTAACAAAAAAAAACATTGAGTTTTGAATGTGTCACATGATCGTTCTCTTTAAACGAAAGACGCATTGAATTGTCAGAATGGCAGCAGCTGAGGCCACATATTAGACCTGATGTCAGGGTCGGTGAACCAAGAATGACATTGATGTGAGAATTCCTGTCCCTCAAAGCTCACCCTGTCTACGTCAAAGCAAGAGCACAGACTGAGCAGCTGAGCTCCATCCGCTGGTCTGCAGCTTCATCAATAAGAAACTCAGCCATTTTTACTGCTTACCTATTAACAGGATGCTTCGCCTGAGAGACAGCGTGTCTTTGTCGATAATGTATTGCACTGACAGCAATAACCTCGAGTTGAGTTACATCACTGTTTCTTGCCACAAGAGCAGCCTTCGGTTCCTGCTCCTTTGGGACAAGTTTGGGTCACTCTAAAAACAATTGTGGGAATACAACCAACCCTTAAAAAAGTCTGAAATATATTGGGGCCAGATTAATATATGGCTTCTTAAACTGAACTTATTAAAAGTCCCAGTTACGATGCTATACGGTACCTTACAAAAGTGGTCACACCCTTTTTTTCAGACTTTGTCACATTATAGCTATAAAAGTCAATGCGTTTTAATAATTTTTTTTATGAGATGGAGAAGGAGTTTCAAGCTCCAGTCCTCACTACGCCACTGTCTGGCAAGTTTTAGATACATCCTTCTTCCAATACACTTGAAGCAAATTAATGCTTCATTATCAGGCTGATTTAAAAAAAAAAAAACAAAAAAAAAAACTGATGGCATGTTAAAGAGGTAATTCAGCCTTTGTTGTTGGGTGCAACCAAGGCTGTTGGGGTGCATCTACAAGTTGCAAGGATTGGAGCTTAAGGACTAGAGCTGAAAATCCCTGTGAGATCTTCAGCTGGTGAAGTGGAAAGAAAAACAAATGGATTGTTTTTAAACTATTTTTTTTTTAAAGTAATAAAAAAAGGAACACAAATTAAGAAGGGCAATCCCACGGCATGATGTTTCCACCACCATGTTTCATCAAGGGGATGGCATGTCCGGGGTGATGTGCAGCTAAGGCCAAAAAGTTGCATCCTGATGTTACCTTACCAGAGCCAATGATGCTGGTAATGTGTTACTCTAATATGAACAGATTTTTTCAGCAATTATTAATCTAACAAGTTACTATTTTCAAACCAGTAATCAGATTAAAGTTATTTATCCAAGTCAGTGTGCATTATTATTTTTGTCATTGTGCTTAGTAAAAAGATATAATTTCTTTCTTCTTGCATTGCGGTGAATGGCGTTACATATCCAACACTTTTTCAAAATGAGGACAACTCATGTGTAACATACCAAGCAGCCAACAACACAAATGTATACAACTATGGGGGGAGGAGAGAGATGCACTTTTTCTAGCTGGAAATACCTTAACTATTTTGAGTATGTGTCGGCTAAAGATGACGATATTAAGGTTTGTTGTACACTCTGTGCTGGTGGCAAAGTCTTATCTAGCTTCAAAAACACTGCATCAAATTTGAAGAAAAATTTGGAATCGAAGCACAACACAGTCAAACCTGGAAAGTCCTATCAGGTAGTGCGAAGCAAAGAGCTAATGCCAGTGTTTTTTTTTTTTTAAAGAAAAACTATTTATGTTAGTTTAAGTCAAAGAAGAGAGTCTTTTCTTATTTTTTATAAAAGCATGTATTTTTTTCAAGAAATAGTTTTAAGTTAAATGAAATGTCAGGAGAAAGATTGGTGACGTTACTGTTAAAAATGCGGTCCTTCCAATAAAGTGAGTACTGACAAAACTTGTATTAAAAAACGGGGGTATTAAAACCCGGGGACATTTCTGGATTACTGTACTTTATGCAGGATGGGCTTGGATTGGCTGTTTGCTATGGTATCCAGATTTTATGAACAGTCATCTGCTTCAAGGACAGAGATAGACAGAAGTAACTGGTTTATGCTAAATATATTCTGTGGAAAAAAAATCTGCAAAATGTGAAAGATAATAGAAAAAAATCACATCAGACTTCATAAGATGTTTCTGCTCAATATGCCACAACACATCCCTTGACTACTTGCTGAAAGTGCTTTATGATGAAGCCTAAACAGAGCTAGTGGTAGCCCTTTAAATGGAGTGCAGGCAGGGAGATGGAGTTTAAAGGTGCTAATGGATGGCAACATGAAAAATCGTCTCATCTAAAAAGGTCTGAGACAGTAATAAATTAAATAATCATACTAGGAAAATTTATTCATGTTTATGTCCTGTAAGAGTGGATCTGAGCTCACAGTTTGACCTGTTTCTAGAAGCTTGTGAGTACATGTTTGCAAAAACCATCTTTACCTGTGTTTGTGGATGCCAATTTCCATGCTAATCACCATTTACCTGGGAATGCAAATAAAAGAAGAGTAGAAAATAATGGAAAAACCTTAGCAAGCATTAAGAAAGTAAAAATGAAAAAATTACATCTAGAATGTGGTATAAATACAATACAACCAACATTTAAACGTCATGTAGCAATTGCTTGTCAGATTCCTGGAAAGCTAGACAGCAACAATTTATATATAAGTTAAATGCATTCTCCAGTATCAGATACTATCTATCTATCTATCTATCTATCTATCTATCTATCTATCTATCTATCTATCTATCTATCTATCTATCTATCTATCTATCTATCTATCTATCTATCTATCTATCTATCTATCTATCTATCTATCTATCTATCTATCTATCTATCTATCTATCTATCTATCTATCTATCTATCTATCATAATGAAGAATGAATTGCACTTTGTGTAATCTGAGTCTCAGATTTTATTGTTATCATCTCAGTGAATCTGTACTGAATTTGGACTGAACTGGATTTGACATATTGTACTTGAGCATGAATCAGACCTGTTTTGTAAAGTGCCTTTAGAAACCTCTGTTAGGATCTGAAATTAATTTTAGTGATTTTGTCTTAATTTTATTGTTTTTAACTTTTTCTAGTAGCAAACACAAAACTAAACACCAGCATCTTTAGAAAGGCGCTACTTTGTTCCAATTTACAGACAATACTGTCCTCTGCTGGCTAGGAATACATTGCACCAAGGCAACATCGTTTTATTTGTCAAAATAGCAAACTGACAAAAAAAAATAATAGTATTACTTATGGTAATTGGTCACATTCAGGTTTGCTTCATAACCAATAAATTCAAAATATAGTATTGTTACCAATTTGGTCATTTTTCATATATATTTTTTTTATTCCACAGTGATTTTGCTGAAACATTTCTTGCAGTTTGTTTCATTGATTAAGCAGGATCAGAATATTCCAGCAGTCCTTTTGTCTTAAGTGTAAAATGGGAGTATGTATGTAAAAGTGGGACCATTTTTGAAGAAAGATCATGATTGCATTTCTTCTACTGTTACTAATGGTCATTATAGCATCTAAGAATATTATCTGATAAGAACCGAAAAACGTATTTTTTATTTATTTAGTTATAGTTAGTTAGTTAGTAATCTTCTTTGACTAAAACACAATGGATAGGACACGAACTAAAAAAGGTTAAACAGTAATAATTGTAGTAATCAATAAAACCAAATTAATTAATTAAATAATGTTTCTGCTTTTAAATATTTACCCTTTGCCCTCATCATACTCATAAAAAGAAAAAAAATCAGAATAGACCAATTTTATCACTCATTTAAAAATCTAATACCATAATCATTACAGAATCAGACACAAATTAAGATTCAAACTTTCATCTTTCCAAATCATACTTTCTCCAGACTCCAGATTCAAAGTTTGACTAATTAAAGACTTTGCTTTAAAAAAGGTATTTACATTTTCTGATCTTTTTCAGTGTTTCATTGTTTCATTGTCTCACCTCTAAAACACTATGTTACTCAACATTACTCAACTGGAGACAATGTTTGAACAAGAATTGTGCTCTGGAGTCTTAAATTGTCTTTTCTTTCAAGTAATATTTCAGTATTTACTATTACAGTATTATACTGTATAAAACAGCATTCTGTATTATACGTAATTTAGGATATTTAAAACCAATCACTCCATCTTTAGGATGTTTAAATTGACAAAAAAAGTATTTTATTGCAATCTATAAATAGATTTGCTCCAAATTTTTATGGCTCATAATGTTTGTGTGATAAATATTAAAATTTTTAATTCTACATATTTTATATGTGGCTTTCTATATATATATTACTTTAAATAATGTTAAGAACCATTTTGTAGACAGATGAATCAAATCATGCGGTTACGTTTTTTTCTTTAGATTCTGAAAGAAACATTAAGAGTTCAGCGATAATTTCTGAAATTGATGTCTTCATTATGATTTTTTAAATCTACTTAAACCACTGTCAGGCACTGTACAAAACAATGCTGCCACCTGGTGAGCGCAGGATGAAAACACATAACACTCGCCATCACACATCCATGTAGGGATGTCATTGTGAATTTTATTCAAGGTCTACATGACTTCACATGACAATTTTCTGCCAACAATCTTTAGCTGAAAAGCATCACAGAAGTTAATTAAGACATTGTTTGTACTGTTGCTTGTTAACTGCATGAACAGAAATAAATCTAGTGCAATTCAAAATAAATGTGTTTCCTGAAAGAATGCTGTGTCAAGATGATGATGCAAGTGTTTGTTTGTTTCTTTTTCACTAAACTACTTAAAGTTAAAACCTAGAATTATCCCTCAGAGAAGACTTTGATCAAATTTAATGAGAAGGCATTGATTTGTATGAATACTTTGATAGGTGGCTGTCTGTAGACAACAGGGTTTCTTATTTGGAATATTTCTGCAAAGAAGCTATATTTTAACCACGTGAGACTAAAGAAAAAAAACTTGATGCATTAGCAGCAAGATTTTTTACAATGAAAACATTACAACATGGTTACATTTGTATGTCTAAAGTTGCTGTGATGTTGACTGTTTGGTTATGAGTGTAAGCTTTGATTTTGTTTTTATTTTTCTTTAAGCCTATGTGTCAAAGAGGAAAAGCCTAGCAATTACTGAGGGATTCTAAGTCTCCTGAGGAAAGCTGTAAAGTTCTGCAAAGTTCCAGTGAGATGCTGGGTTGATGCTTGAGTAGCAGCTGAGACGATGTACTTCCAAAACTCGAAAGCTGCGGAATTACTCAGCTGTGCCTAGCAGTTTTTATAACATTTTATAACCAAAATGGACACACAAAAAATCAGAAATGTGTAGGGTAGGTTAGAATTTTGAGTTCTCCAGTTTTAGGTGTCTTGAATGCAACACCGATTGCAGCTTTGGAAAAGACGGTATATTTGCCTATCATCTTTAATAGCAGCCCAAAGCAAAGTATCATATATATATATATATATACACTACCGTTCAAAAGTTTGGGGTCACATTGAAATGTCCTTATTTTTGAAGGAAAAGCACTGTACTTTTCAATGAAGATAACTTTAAACTAGTCTTAACTTTAAAGAAATACACTCTATACATTGCTAATGTGGTAAATGACTATTCTAGCTGCAAATGTCTGGTTTTTGGTGCAATATCTACATAGGTGTATAGAGGCCCATTTCCAGCAACTATCACTCCAGTGTTCTAATGGTACAATGTGTTTGCTCATTGGCTCAGAAGGCTAATTGATGATTAGAAAACCCTTGTGCAATCATGTTCACACATCTGAAAACAGTTTAGCTCGGTACAGAAGCTACAAAACTGACCTTCCTTTGAGCAGATTGAGTTTCTGGAGCATCACATTTGTGGGGTCAATTAAACGCTCAAAATGGCCCGAAAAAGAGAACTTTCATCTGAAACTCGACAGTCTATTCTTGTTCTTAGAAATGAAGGCTATTCCATGCGAGAAATTGCTAAGAAATTGAAGATTTCCTACAATGGTGTGTACTACTCCCTTCAGAGGACAGCACAAACAGGCTCTAACCAGAGTAGAAAAAGAAGTGGGAGGCCGCGTTGCAGAACTGAGCAAGAAGATAAGTACATTAGAGTCTCTAGTTTGAGAAACAGACGCCTCACAGGTCCCCAACTGGCATCTTCATTAAATAGTACCCGCAAAACACCAGTGTCAACATCTACAGTGAAGAGGCGGCTGCGGGATTCTGGGCTTCAGGGCAGAGTGGCAAAGAAAAAGCCATATCTGAGACTGGCCAATAAAAGAAAAAGATTAAGATGGGCAAAAGAACACAGACATTGGACAGAGGAAGACTGGAAAAAAGTGTTGTGGACGGATGAATCCAAGTTTGAGGTGTTTGGATCACAAAGAAGAACGTTTGTGAGACGCAGAACAACTGAAAAGATACTGGAAGAATGCCTGACGCCATCTGTTAAGCATGGTGGAGGTAATGTGATGGTCTGGGGTTGCTTTGGTGCTGGTAAGGTGGGAGATTTGTACAGGGTAAAAGGGATTCTGAATAAGGAAGGCTTTCACTCCATTTTGCAACGCCATGCCATACCCAGTGGACAGCGCTTGATTGGAGCCAATTTCATCCTACAACAGGACAATGACCCAAAACACACCTCCAAATTGTGCAAGAACTATTTAGAGAAGAAGCAGGCAGCTGGTATTCTATCGGTAATGGAGTGGCCAGCGCAGTCACCAGATTTGAACCCCATTGAGCTGTTGTGGGAGCAGCTTGACCGTATGGTACGCAAGAAGTGCCCATCCAACCAATCCAAATTGTGGGAGCTGCTTCTAGAAGCGTGGGGTGCAATTTCTCCAGATTACCTCAACAAATTAACAGCTAGAATGCCAAAGGTCTGCAATGCTGTAATTGCTGCAAATGGAGGATTCTTTGACGAAAGCAAAGTTTGATGTAAAAAAAATCTTATTTCAAATACAAATCATTATTTCTAACCTTGTCAATGTCTTGACTCTATTTTCTATTCATTTCACAACGTATGGTGGTGAATAAGTGTGACTTTTCATGGAAAACACAAAATTGTTTGGGTGACCCCAAACTTTTGAACGGTAGTGTATATACATATATATACCTCACAATTAGTTTTGTAGCAATAAAAAAAACTGGTGAGGCTTGCTGAATTGACCACTGTCTAATTAATAATAATAATAAAAAAAATAATTACCTGACCAATCAATGGAGCTGGCTTTGTGTAACTGAATAATAATCGCTGGAATGTCATATTTTTTAATGTGTGATATGTTGTATTTCTCTAATGTTGTGTTTTATGTTTTTTTGTTGTTTTATTGCTGCTTTTATTTCATCCCCTAATCACCCAAAGTACGTTGAATTGCTTTGTTGTTAATAGTGTACAATACAAATAAAGTTGCCTTGTCTTGCTATACCCACCATGGCAGTAGTATTTGCTTCTCGTGTCTTGTGGGGTTCCACAGGAGTTGATTCTAGACACTTTATTGTTTGGTTTTTATATGCTGCCTTTAGCTAACCTCTGGAAGGTCAAGATAGAGGGATGCCCACCAGACCCCAGTATACTCATTGTGGCCCCCAACCTTCCACACAGGTGCAACATTAACATGCCAAGCACTAGGTCGCCACAAAGCTGTGTGTTTGACTCATTACTGTTGTGTTCACAGTTCACATTATTAATACACAACTGCGCAAGAACACATTAAGGAAAACCTTATCATTATATGTGCAAAGTAGTCTAATTCAATATTAGGGTGAATAAACACCATGAAGGAGGTCAAGCACCTTCAACTGATCCACAGACAACAAGGCTTTGCTCAATGTGGTCTAAAGTGACCTGACATTACCTGTCTGAAGAATCCAGCTGTGATTGTGAGACAGAGAGCAGAATTTGAGCATTTTGAAAAGAAAAAAAACTGATATAAGTATCAATCCTAACCAGAAGTATTCTACAGGGCTGTTATGGAGAGTGTTTTGACACAATGCAGGTTCTACAGCTGCAAAATGTCAAACAAGAGCAACCTGCAGACGATAGTGAGGGGAGATGAGAAAATAGTGGTGTGTCAACACCCGTTGCCCACAATTTTTTTCAGTAATGTTCATGAACAGAACATTATTAGAGACCATCCACCTTTTCCATGAAATATTTAAACTGTTCCCATCAGAAAAATGATCCCACAATATTAACCAAAAGCTCATGATTGCTACACAACATTCTCCCTCAAACTGTGGAGATGCTGATCTGGAATTGAGATCCTTTACAATGTTACACTTACTTTATTATTTTGCTTTGCGTTTTTATCGATTTTCTTTGTTGTTGCTTTTTTTTTGGAATAATTCTTCATGCTTTCAGACATTTTTTTCCTCCTGTTTTAGAACAGTTAGGAATACTAAACTTGACCAAGGAAGGAACATCTGTGTCCCAGAGGTCAACATGTTTTGGGTGCAAAATGTACGAATCAACCACAGAACAAAAGCAAATGACCTTGAAGATGCTGGTACAGGACTGGTACAGCTCTCAAAAGAGTTGAAATTGTGAGGAAAAACTGTTACGTGAAACTATTGAATCAACATCTCAAGACAACGGTCAGAAAGCCAAAGCTTATGGAAAAATTAATCTTTCAAATGGACTATAATCCAGAGCACACAGCCAAATTAGCTACAAATATCTTAAGGTTAACAGAGTAAATGTTTTGAAATAGCCATTAGAAAACCCTGATCTCAGTCTCATAGGAAATTGATGGACTGGACTGAGCTGAAAAATTGTGTACAAACAATGTAGCCTACATACCTGACTCAGTTACACCAGTTTAGGCAGGAGGAATTTCAAGTAAAACTTCAGCAAACTTTTTTGCACAGTGAATCCTGCCTCACTTATCCAACTTGTACTTACAGTATACAGTTCTACTGGGCTTTAGCTTTACCATCTTTAGGAAGCTGTAAAAGAAGACAGTAATGCTCTTACGAGGCTTGATCGTAGCGTGCGGTGTGACAAAGGTCATAGTGGGGCATTAGAGTTGCATCTTCCTTTTATTATCCACTACCAGAATAAAAGGCAAGGGTTAAGAACAAGAGAAAGACTCAAAGAAGGTGAAAGTGAAGAAAATGCAAATGAATACACATTCAAATCTGTTCTATTCAAATTGTTTGTGGTTAAACTCATAGTCTTCACCTTTAATTTAAATATGTCCAAGAACTTTAAGCAAATGTTATTCTCCTACCTGAGAATTCCTGTGATCCAGTAACCTTGAAAAACCTGGTATAATAACTTTATAAAGCTTTTAGATACTTCTGTACCAGTCATCTATGTAAAAAATATTTCAGGCCCAGTTCTACATGAAAGAGGTACATTATGGATACAGTTTCAATCTCTAAAATAGCCCTTAAACACAGTTGAAAGCATATATATGCATGACGTGTCTCTAAATGTATTTATGCTGTCATCATTTCACTCACAAAAACAGATATGTAGGTTAAAATCTGTTGAAAAATGAAAAGCATGTAGGGTGCAAGAAAGAGCAACTTTATTTTGGAGACATTCTCCATTAAGACTGAGGTGCACCAGCAGATCAAAGCGAGGATTATCCTTGCTCTGGATAGCCTGGCCGCTAGGATGTCGGCCTAAGTGTGAGACTGGATACCAGTTGAGCAATGACTGTGTCAGACATTTAAAAGAGGGGGGAGGACTGGAAGAAAAAACAAAAGAGGAGACAAAAAGAGAAAGATGTAAAAGTTACGACAGAAGGAAGGTGTACTGTTTCCATAGCGAAGGAGAGTGAGACAGGAGGTCTTTGGTTGGTGCACTGGAATGTGACGTCAGCAGCTTGTTGGATTGAGGTGCCGTGTCCTGCTGATTTTAATCCTAACTCATTAAGGAACTGAGAGCAAGTACCCGAGCAAGCTCTCTGGGGAAAACAGAGAAAGTGATTTGAGAAGAGGGAAATTCTGAAAAATCATCACAAGGAAAACAGTGGAGTTACTGCACACCCTGAGAAACAGAAGAAGGAAATCAAGCCTTTTGATTTTCAGTCTCATGACTAGTTTCATTCGTCGACATTTCCCTTGTTTGTTCTAAACCTATCTGCTTGCAGTGGTTACGTGTGGCCTGTTCAAGCATGCCCACCAACGGGATTAACAAGGCTCTAAAGCTGCAGTTTGGTCTGATTAACTATGAGAACCGCTACCTGACCGCTGAAGCCTTTGGCTTCAAGGTGAATGCCTCAGGCATCAGCCTGAAGAAGAAACAAATCTGGACTTTAGAACAGGATGACCAAGATGGACAAGTTGTTTTCCTCCGAAGCCACTTAGGACGCTATCTTGCTTCTGACAAAGCTGGAAAGATCATATGTGGGGCAGAGAAGCCTGACCCTGAGTGTCGTTTCCTTATAGTCCCGCAGTCTGATGGTCGCTGGGCACTGCAATCAGAACCTTACCAGCGTTACTTTGGAGGGTCAGCGGACTATCTGTCCTGCTTCGCCCAAGCCATTGGGGAACAAGAGCTATGGGCTGTTCACCTGGCTTTACACCCACAGGCGAGCCTACTCAGTGTGGCACGGAAGCGTTATGCTCATCTGTCTGCTTCTGATGGAGAAATCTCAGTAGACAGCAATATTCCTTGGGGAGTGGACTCTCTGGTCACATTGGTATACCAGGATAGTAAATACAGTCTGAAGACCTGCGACAGCCGCTTTCTCAGCAATGATGGCAAACTCGTGAAGGAGAACTCCAACACAACCAGCTTCACACTGGAGCTGAAGTCCGGGAAGCTGGCCTTTAAGGACTGTGATGGGAAATATCTTGCCCCAGTGGGCCCCACAGGAACTCTGCGCTCTGGCCGATGCTCCAAACCTGGAAAAGATGAGCTCTTTGATTTGGAGGAGAGTCATCCACAAGTAGTTTTTCAAGCTGCCAATAAAAGATTTGTTTCAGTCAAACAAGGTAATCAACCACTTATGCTGTTGGTTTCATGCAATCATAACTCACTTTTATGTAATACTAGCAGAACTAGAATCTAAATGTAACTTCATATTAAGACTGATCTCTTAAAGAGTTTAAATGGTGGTAAATCTAAAAAAAAAGAAAGATGGGTCATTTGTAAAAATATTGACAAATAAAAATGATAAAAATCAAAAGTATTTGCTGAGCATGGCTAGTTTTATTATAATCATAATTATTATAATACTACTACTGCTAGTACTACTACTACTAATAATAATAAGTATGATTTTTATAAGTAGTAGTATTAATATTATTACAAGTGATAATTTTGAAATTACATACTACTACTACTACTAATTGTACAGTGGCTGTTGTGCAATAAAAAAACAACCATTAATTGTTTTGATATCCTGGGATGCTAAAAACAGGGGCAAGCTAAAAGTTTGTGAAATTATATAAACTGTTTTCAATGTCTTGATATGTTCAGGGTTATTTTTGCTGTTTTTCTCTTTATTGAACCTTAGATTTTAAGAACAAGTACAGTAGCTCAGATCGCTAGCATGAAAAAGGGAAGTTTTGCTGTTAGATAAATGCAGCTTTTTATTGACCCCCTATATTAAGCAAGTTCAAGTGTCATAATCATTATAGTTTAAAGGCTAGTTGATTAAAAGATTATGTATAGCTCCAGCAATCAAAATATCAAAGCAGGTTCAATTG
Organism: Valencia hispanica; assembly: GCA_963556495.2. Lineage (NCBI taxonomy): Eukaryota > Metazoa > Chordata > Actinopteri > Cyprinodontiformes > Valenciidae > Valencia > Valencia hispanica. The sequence goes on along the minus strand of OY747718.1, from coordinate 29,562,692 downwards.
CTAGCAGAAAGCTAACTTGGCATTTTGTACATGAAGGAGTGTTGATAGCCATATTGTGGAGGTCACCGTGGTAATGGGCTTTGTCATTTTCACTGTGTGTCCCATGAAGATTAAGTGGTGTGCAAATGACTCCAAGACCGATCTGATCAACAGGGGTGTCAGTTACTAGTAATGGGTTCTAAGCCTTGTAGCCACTTGCTTCTTTGCTATCAATCAATTCAATTCAGTTCAGTTCACACATGTTGTCTTAAGTCACTTCATGTGAAGTTCATGTGAAGGCAATGACTGCTAATATGGTAAAAAAAAAAAAAAAGTAGTGACAGACATACTCCAGGCTTTACCAGGGATATCACTTGAAAGAGTTTCTAGCCTGCATAAATTTATTTTACTCATTATTTTATAATGTGAAAAAAGCAACAAAGTATTTTCTTTAATTGAAGCCTTTTGGATTACAATTAAAGCATTAGCCTCCATGAATGTTACAAAAAGCGGTGTCACTTTTGGATGTGTAAACTTGCTCAACAATGCATATGTACAATAGGGAATAGATTAGACTAACCTTCTTGTGCAAGCATTATTATGCTTATGAATAAAATTCTGGCGAATAAAAACTAACAGGGTAACAGTTCAGCAAACTTCAACTCAGTCTTCATTAAACAGGACAAAAACCTACATTTTGAACTAAAGTATTTGGCCTTGTTTCACAAGGAACAAGGCACTGAAAGCTGCTTAGTGGCCCTACAGTGCAGATTTGCATTTTGCCACTCAGGGAATTACAGCATGCAACTGAACAGGAAGGGGTGGAGGGGGTGACCGAAGGGGATTAGCGTTGTAACGGGATTAAGAGAAAGGTTGAAGGATATTTCTGTGGCACCTAATTTATACTACAGCAGACACAGTTCAATTACAGGCTATGTGTCTGTGCATTCACAGGAACGGACACACCCCAGCAGTCAGAGTTTATACATGTAGATTACGTAGGCAACACTAGGCTGCCTGTAAATGAAGCATTTATGTGTAAAACAAACAAAAACAGGGGAGTAATTGAGGGAAAAGATGGGTGTGAATTTGCTTTAGCTTTCTTGAATAATTGGTTTTGCATACAAAACAGATCATGAGTTGATAACATGAACGTGTTCCAAAGAGCTATTCCTCAGAAAATAAAGCAAAGGTGGTCATTCCTTTCAAATTATTCTTTGTCTACAATTTGAAATAAGAAACAGACACTTTTAATATCATGTTTTTATGGTTGCAAATAAAAGGCAAAAACATCAAAACAGATCCACAAAAGAATCCACTTCCCAAAATTAAACTCATCTGTATTTTATATTATAACACAAACAAGATTTCTACTTATGAGGTCTTCCCTCAAACAAGCATGAACGTTTAATACTTATGTCTTGTAACATTTTATACTTTTGCAAAAAATGTCGAATATGTACAATTATGATACGTAATTCCCACTAGAAAGATGAAGCTCAAATTTAGCAATTTAAACCACTAGATGTCACCAAACTGCACAAAATTGACCTGTTAGATTTTTTTTAAGAATGCCACTTTAAAAGATGACTTTGCTAATCCAGAGTACAATTGAAAGTAAATTGGGGGAGTAAAAAAAAAAATTTTTTCTTTGCTGTTTTGCTTTCTATAAAAACTAGAGAAGCCCAGCTGTTGAAAGACAAACATGGATGGAGGGGAAAAGGGAAAGAGAAGGGTGTGAAATTTGACAAGTGGGTGTAACTAGTAGTGGCTTATGCATAGTCTTTTTCCCAAAATGTGAATTATTTCACAATTTCACTAAAACCTATTCAGAAAACTGTAATTTTTTTCAATAAAATGCAATTCTTCCCCCACCACCGTGTTGTTATAGCTGTTTGGGCTACCTTATAGCCTCCAAATTAGGACCTGTGAATGCAAAATTTCTTACATTTTCTGACACTTTTTCAAAGTATTTTTAACAGAACTGGTCTCACAAAATAATATGCAAAAACAGCAGGCTACTGTGCTACTATTATTTAGTCTGTTCCTAATATTGTCCCATCCAAGCACTTGAACTGTCTTGTAAACGTATGAAGTGATACTTTATGCACTTTCTTGTTTAATAATTTCAACATTTTGTTAAAATTTCATTGGAAAATATATTACGGCACAGAGGACATATCATGGGGCAAATGGACCAGTTCTGTGGTCTTGCAAGGCTAACTAAAAGTAATTCTAAACCTTCGGTAATTGTAATTTTATTTGTTCTATCATGCCTAAATTGTAAGAAGATTGAAAACGTGAGCCCCATCTTCTAAAAACATTTATCAAATCAGCGTAAATAATAAATCTTTATGGGCTGAAGTAATAAAACAGTGTTGGTTATAGGAGTAAGTTGTTGGTTCTATTTGTACTCAAGTATCTACTCTACTGAAAAATAGGATGAGATGCAAATGGCAATCAGGAGGATGCTGCACTTCTAATCCTCTCTAAAAAAAAAGCTTAATTATCACGGGTGTCTTCTTTTCCTTTGTTGCCAGGAGTGAGTATTTCAGCGAATCAGGATGTGGAAACTGACATGGAGACTTTCCAGATGGAGATAGATAAGGAAAGCAAAAAGCCAATGTTCAGGACCAATGGAGGGTCCTACTGGACTTTAGTAACTCACGGAGAGATCCAGTCCACTGCCACAGAGGTGTAAGTAGATATTTAAACATTAAAGAAAGCTTTCTTAAGCTTTTAACTACTTGAGAATAGTGCCGCACCAGTGATCCCCTGTTGCACAAGTACATATCAACTCAAACAGTTTGTAAAAAACAATTGATATTCTAGACTTTATCAGTAGGTTATCTATTACACTATTTAATTTAACCTTCAATTCAGACATTTTCCATGAATCCCACTTGTGCTTTTCCATCCGCCCATCCTTCTTTATTCCTTTCAGGGAGGTCAACACAATGTTTGACATTGAGTGGCTAGGACACAGGGTAGCACTCAAGGCAAGTAATGGAAAGTATGTGTGCACAAAGAAAAATGGGCAGCTCTCAGCGGTCAGCGACACAGTGGGTAAGTGCTTTTAGACTACTTACTTGAGATTTCATATTGTGTTTGTCTGAAATACTCACCACAAGCAGCCAACAAGCACAAAATGAACAAAATGTGTCATTCATTACAGGTGATGATGAATTACTTCTGATGAAACTTATCAACCGGCCAATGCTGATCCTTCGTGGAGAGAATGGCTTTGTATGTCACCACAAGAACTCCAACACTCTCGATGCCAATCGATCGGTCTACGACATCTTCTCGTTGCTCTTCAATAACGGCGCCTATCACATTAAAAGTTAGTGTTTTCATACCACATTGATAATCTTCTTAATAAACTTTTACGGTGATGGTATAAAGTAACAACAGTTTCAACCTTCAATCCAAAACTCGACATGCATATTGTGATTCTTTTTGCCAGCAAAAAGACAAAAACACAGCCCAAATGCCAAAGTAGCAAATGGAATGACTAATCTTATGAGTGAATTGCTTGCATTATGACATGTTTTATGAGCTATTCAGACTCTAAGATTATTAATAAGTAAGAATTATATCCACTGTTCTTTATTTTTTTTCTTTATTTTGTAGAGGTTTGTTTGTATTTTTTCCCATTTAGTCTTTTAAAAGTCCCACCACAGGCTTTTATTTGGGCTGAGTTGATTGGGTCATTAAACCCCTTCCTTTTTCAACCCATCTGTTGCAGATTTGTTGCAGCTCTTGGGAAAAAAAATCTGCTGCTTGACCCAGTTTGACCAAGTTTCAGCTGTCTGACAAATTCTCCAACATTTAAGTCTAAAATACCTTATGTAGAATAGTTTATGCTATACTTTGTAATTATAAGGTGCCAAGATCTTGAATGAATAAAACAAGCTCAACCCATTACTCTTGTACCACAATTCTTTAATGCATTATGTGTTTATGCCCATTTGCTGTGTTTGGTTTTCTTTAAACCTGACATCTCATCTGTCAAAAGGAAACCAAAGCAAAAGTCCCAAACCTTTTCCAGCAGCATAATTTGCAAACTAAATCTATGCTTCCAAGTTTTTTCATAAGACAAGAAATGTTTTTCTGACAACCCTTACAAGTAACCCATAATTGTTCTTGACTTCTTCTTGACTGCACTCTCCCTAACTTTTAACATGGGTACCCTAAAGACTTAAATGTAATTTGTCTTGTCATTTTTTCAGTTTTTCCCCCAGAGATTTCAACTCTTTTTCTTTTCCTGAAATTTTATAAGCACTCAACTGCTCAGAGCAGAGATTTTGTGATCTGGTTAATTGGTGAACAAGAAATTGCTTTAAATCTGAGATATCGCATAGCAAAGATCGCGATACCACGAGAAATTCCCAGGCCTTTTGCTCTTCTATATACTGTAGTGCTCAAACTTACTGATGATCAAGTCCATTTACATACAGCTCCTCTCTGCTGCTCAACATATTTGGCCCTATGAAAGCAGTATGAACTTACTTGTTGTCCAAACAACTTTGCAGTCTTTATTGGACATTTAAAGAGTACCTCTTTTAACTACTTTACTACACACAGCAGTCTCCACACCTGTTTTACACATAATTGTCTTGTGGATGTGTTAGAAAGCCTCAAAATAGATTATTCTTTTATCACTAGCATAATCTCACATAAAGTTCCAACCTTTAATTTGACTAAGTGCCACATCCTGTTACTCACTGCACAACCGCTGTGCTTACATTTGGTGGAAAGTAGATGGATTTGAGTGAGAGTCAATGAAGCTTCAAAGGTGGTTGGAACAATGAAAGTATAAAATAAGCAAACCAATCTGTGTTTTTTCAGATTTAGGGGCTTGGTTGTCATTGCAGACAAGTAATATTAAAGCATGACATCACTTCTGTCTTTTGATTTTTTGATTGAAAATATTAATGTAAGGGGACACTTTTTACATCAGCCTGTCTTCTGTCTAGCTCTTCATGAGAATTAAGCACCCAAAACCTCACAAAACACATCAGTTTGTTTATTTGAACTTTTATTGCACCAAACAGCCCTGAAGTTGAACTCACTATTGTTCAAATCCATAACGCCTACCTACTTAAATCAACACTATGTAGTTTTTCAACTTTCATAATATATTTCCAAGACCCTTGTGATGGTACATCGACTTACAGTAGGTTAAATGACTCACATGCCATAGCCTGACGGGGTCTGACTGTATCGCTTTTACTGGCACTACGTAACTTCGGGATGCGGGTAGTAACCCGTGCACAAAAAGAACTACAAAACTCGACTGTTGCTTTACGACATAACTCAACTCCCCCCACTATCCACTGTCAAATAAAGGCCCCTGTGGCCACAAAACCTTTAAAAAAAAAAGCATTAGGCAATAGGCTGCTATAATGACGCTGGCTTGTAAACGCGATCTACACGATCTTTTGGCGTTTGAAGAAAAAACCAACAACATGAAATTGTATTCATATGTACACCGGCGTAGAGCTGCCAGCCATATAAAAAAGAAATTAGACCGTATCAAGTTATAACGTGATAGTTTATTGTAAAAACGTGAATAGTATCACGTTATAACATGATAGTTTATTGTAAAAGCGTGAAAACAACGTGAAACTATGACGTTATAACGTGACAGTTTCACGTTTTTACAATAAACTACGAAGACGTGAAAATCTTAACGTTAGAGGGTATCGCTTGTCAATGCACGTGAATCCCCTGGTGTAACCATAACAGATTTTATGACAGTAGTAGAAAACAATACCTTTTTCCAACCTGTAGGGGGACACCGAGAGCAAAACTTACATAGTGTCGCTTTAACCCCAAATGATGCACAACTGTTTGTGGAAGCAAGTGTCGTGAAACTTTAAACATATACACCTGTGTTCATAGAAACATTGTACATTAACCCAAATATTAGCTTTTCCATTTGGGCCTCTAGTGATGCCTGGCTTACTTGGTGTGGTGCTGTTTGTGTAGGGCCTTGGACCACATCCTGGTGTGGTGGGTTCCTTGTTGGTGACTAGTGGCTCTAGGTTGTGGGACTAAGCCGGACTCTGGTGGGAGTTCCTTACTCTCGACCCCTGGGGCTAGCTAACTAGGTAGGATGGCACTTTGCCCTCCCTTCGTCCTTCAGAGTTGGTGTGTTGGGGGCTTTGGAGGGGTTTCTTGCTTGGCGGTATTTGCACTGTGTCTCCCTCTGTGTCTATTTTAACCTGGGAGCTACACCTTCTGAGCTCCATTGCCAGCCTACTTCAGTGTGGGGTGTATGGTTTCTAGGGGGTGGTGCCTGGGGCTGCTGCAGCCCTTTGTTGCTTTTGGGTGCTGGGTTTTGCAAGGTTTAAACCCTTACTATTTGTACAACTTCGTATCTCCAGATGACAAACACACACAAAAACAGACATACACGTACACATACATATCCACCCACTCAATCCCCCATATAAATAATCCAAATGATTGACATTTAAATAAGCACATGCCTTTGTTCCATCAATGTGCCTTGCCTAGTTTAATACCAGATGCAGTCTTCATTCAATTAAATCAATCACAAAATCTAATTGGTCCCCTTAAATATTCCTATAAAAGAACTGATGCATTTTTACCTCCGCCAAGGAGGTTATATTTTAGCCAGGGTTTGTCTGTTTGTCGGTTAGTTGGGAACATTATTCAAGAAGGTATGGACAAATTTTGATGAAATCTTCAGGAAATGTCTGCAGTGGGACCAGGAACACGTGATTAGATTTTAGGGGTGATCCACATCACCATATGGGGGGGGGGTACTGATCTGCCTTGCTGGAAGTCTGCGCTCCCCAAGGGCTTCCCTAGGTAAATTTATAGTGTAGTTTTCAAAGTTGATCAAAGCATCTTGGAACTCTTAATTAATAATCCCTACTCTTGGTTATAACATGATGTGACAAAACAACTGGAATAATGACAAGCCTGGAATGGTCAACTACTCGTGTTTATTTTACCAGCACACAAGGTGAAGCAGGGGAGGGGGCATCTTGGGCTCAGAGAGTCTCCATAACCACTATCAGATGCAATTTACTTGCTGTTTGTTTGTGAAAAAGGGTTTTCTCGTCCCTGAAATATAAAATGTTTGTTAATCTCTACAAACACTTTAAATGAAACCATGCACTTTTAGATGTGACTAAGACTGACCTTTTCTGTTGTATTTTTCTGTAGGTTCTTTTGAACAACTGACAGATTTTTTTGTAATTCTTTACACAGGTGTGAATGGAAAATTCTGGTATGTCTCAAGCAGTGGCCTCGTTTGTTCAGATGGAGAAAAGGCAGAGGACTTTTTTCTTGAGTTTCCAGAACATGGACGAGTTTCCATCAAAGGCTCCAATGGCAAGTACCTTCGTGGAGACCAGGGAGGCACGCTCATGTGTGACGGTGCATCTGTTGACGCATCTTCTCTTTGGGAATACTGATTCATTCACACCAGGTCCAGACAAAGAATCTGTGTTTCAGGTGCAAGACCCACTTTACCAAGTCAAATGACATGGACTGACATCATAACTTGCCTACTTTTATACTAGGTACCCAATCCCATGTTTTTGATGTTTTTTCTAATCTGAAAGAAGTGAATACATTAGAAAAGCTGCTTGGGTCTTTTTTTGTGTGAATTTTTGATGTTTTGTCCTTGAAAGGACAACAAATGCCAACATCAAATGAAACATGCTCTGTTGAAATATGTAATTTGATAACCAAGGTGTAGATGTGTGAGTTTTCAATGTTTTTTCTGTCCATATTTATTACATATACACATAAAATTAAAATCATTTTTTTGTTCACTTTTGTTTTGTTTAGCAACAAAAACGGGTTTCTGTTCAATACATTGCGCAGCTGCTGCTACACATTTGACATAATTGGTAATTGCACTAGGCATATGAATGCAAAAAATAAGAACATTATTATTTTTATTGCTGCTACTTTCCACTAACCAAAAACAATGGATGTTTTAAAGGGTATTTTAAAAATAAAGTCTTTATCTGCTTTAAACACAAGGCAGAGAAGTAACAATTCTGATTAGCGTTAACCAAACACTTCATATTATAAACAAAAATGTATGTGCATTTGTCATTTATGTAAAGACCTAGACTCTTAGGTGGGTATATTTATCTGGTTTTGAACTTCTAACTAATGTTCCTATAGGTGTTATTCTGAGAAGAACTGGTTACTGAAGAACCTTTTGAGTAAAACAGAAAATAGATGCATCAACGGTGCTTTGATTTGTCTTATGGATCATTTACAGCTTATATAAAAGAGCAATAAAAGTGATGAAAGAAATTACTTAAAGTTATTTAGCAGTTCTGAGTTCTTAAAGTAAATCTATGCATCAATAATTATGTTGCAAAAACATGTTTGTTTGATGAAACAATATATAGGACCAGAAATATCATACAGGCACATCAGGAACAAAGAAGAAACCACAAAGGAGCACACTTAAAGCATTTTTATATCCTGCTGAGAACTCAGAAAGTGCTTCTCTGGTGTTCTGCCTTAATCCACAAAACACTCTAGATCCCTTTGTACCAGTCTTTTGTGTTGGAAGGTATGTAGTAAGATAAGTACAAATAATGGTCTGTAATGGCGGATATTTTTTAAAAAGACACTGCAAAAAAGTCTTAGGAAAGCATCAGAGAACCTTTCAAGCCAAGAAAAGCAAATACAAATTAACAATATGCCTCAACATTTGAAATGACAGTTTGCAAGTATTTATTATCTCTCAGTTTTTCCAGGACCAGATGAGATAATTGCAGTCATAATGAGCTGGAAAACTCTGATTCATGTATCTTTACAAATGCTTGGTGACCATGATGGCAGAGCTGAGGGCTTTCCAAGCCAAGAGTATCCACACATCAATCATTCTTATCTTCTCAGCAGCTCTTCAAACAAACACTCCCTCTGAAAACACAATAATTAGCTTTCTGTTAACCCATGTCAAAAAAGGCCTTGTTTTCCAATTTAGAATGAGGTGAGGTTTTTACTTATTACTAAGCACAAAACACACGACAAGAGTTACAAACTAGAAGTAGATGTGCAACAGACAGGACAACCTGAAAATGCAAAAAAAGGGATTCTTAGTTTTCTCTTGGATAATAATGAATTTACACAGTAGGTTTTCATGTGTGTAATCTCCAATTAATAAACATAATTTTGGCAGCAAGCTCTAAATCGCTTGGTTAACTTGTATTAGCTCTGCACCAAACTTCTTGTCCTATATTAGAATGCATGTATTATGATCATGGATATTTGCTGTTTTACTGTCTTTGTTTTATGATATGATTTTGAAAATGTTGACAATAAAACTTGGAAAATAAATCTGAAAGTCATTAAGCTGAATGGGAAATGGTAGACAACACCAATGAGTTAAAAATATTTGAAAACCACTGTTTCATATCACAATTATGATGTCATTTGTGTGGGTCTATTATAAGAGTTATCCTTAAAATAAAAAAAACTTTGCAGTTGTTACCTAATGAAAGTGTAAAAGGGAATATGAGCAGAGCATGAATACTTTTGCATGGTATTGTTTAGAGTCATCCACAAGTAATTTAAAATAAAGTTAATTAAAGATTGATTTAAATGGACAGAAGTTCAGACATTTGTCAATCTTCCAAGGAGTATACAGTTCCAGCATATTTGCTCTAATGTCAGATCACTGAGAAATTGTAAAGCCCAAGACCTCTATTGCAGACTCTTTAGCCCTTGATTTGCATATTAAATAATAAAGTTCATGAGAGTTTGAAAGTAGAGCAAGAATTAATAAGTATGACTTGTTTTGAAAGGGTGGAATGAGAACTTCTATTTCATAGGTTGGCTTAGGTTTACAAAGCTCCATCGTTCAAACTACAAGATGCTCAGGTAGAGGTTTTCTGGGCCCATTACACACTGCTAGCTAAGTTTGGAAAAAAATCAAACAGTTTAAAAGATCACACACAACTTATACCGATTTTCAAGGACAGTAGTAAAGGGCTGATGATTTGGGCTTGGTTTGCAGTTAAATTAGCCACGTACTTTGCACTCATTGAATCGAACATGATCTTCTCAATCTAATGTGAGAAGATCTGTGAGACAGGATCAGCAACACTACAATGGTACTTAGAATTAGAGCAATAAATCAAGTTGGCTCCATCAAAGGCCAGCCCTCAACTCAGTTAAAATTCTCTGGTGTGAGCTGTGCGTAAACAGTTTTTTCGCAACTGTCAATGAACTAAAGCAATATTGTAAAGAAGAGTGGACAAAAACATACCAACAATGTTGCAAAAGATGGATAAATTCATACAGAAAATGACTATCAAGTAAAAGCTGGTAAAAGTGCTATACAAGCCACCAATCTGAATGAATGGGTTGTACTTAGTTTTTTTTTGTAATAAATGTATTCGTTTCATGACGTTATGTCTGACTAATATTCAGGGCCTTTTAATATTTACAGTTTTATGGAGAGGGTTTTTCTATTAATACATACTAGGTGGCAATGTGCAGCTCTCTTGGTTCACTATGTTCACTATGAAACTAACATGCCCTGCTGCAGTCAGCACAGTAGTTTTTACATGGAGACTATAACATAATTTTAAATCTGTGTGTACGGCAAGGGATATTCTAACATTTGTAATATTTTCCATTTTAAAAATGAATGAGTTGCCATTTAAAGAATATAATTATGTAAAATGTTGGATATCATAAGCAGTCTGCAAGGTTTCTTTGATACAAGCCTCACATACTGTAAATGTAACTGTTTGTTCTCAACAAGCTGTTGTTTTCTCAGAGCTTTTGCTGTCTCCTTATACACTCAAAAGCTACATCACCATTCCTACAACACAACAGTTTAAACAATGATGAATTTATATTCTGTTATCACAACAAATTTCTTGTTTTAAGAATCAGAGCCCTTATATTTCCTGTTCTGATATATTCAACACAGCAAACTTGCTACCTTTAACCTTTACTCCGGGTTTCACAAAGTAAAGTGACAGTAGAGTGTCTGTAGCAAAAAATCTATGAATTCACAAGAAAGGTCCTCATGAACACCAACATTATGCTAAAGGTTTGGTTTTGATTAGGCCTTCTATCGTTAGCAAAGAGTGTTTGACTCCATAAATGTCACTGGTATTGTTTTACAGCTCTGTGCTGTGCTGTTTGGTATGCAATAAACCAACACAGAGTACTGCATGAATTTAAGTGGAAGCAAATAGATTTTCTAAAAAAATATGTGCATATTAATGTTTTAAATAGACAAAATGTCAGCATCTTGATCTGCAAAGCTGGTAGAGACATACCTCAAAACACTTGCAGCTGCAAGTATAGTGAGGGATGCAAGATTTGTTAATTTATGTTCTCTGAGAAACATCTGAACCTCTTCAGAACAGCTGCATTTATGCTGAGACTCAATCCACACAGGCCGACTATTTACTTATTAGGTGACCTTTGAATGCAATTGGTTGCAATGTTTTTAGGTGTAATAGAAAAAAGGGAGCTCAGTGCAAATACATTCAGAACTTCTTTAGATTTATATTTCCAAACAATGCAAAAATAGTGGCCATATGCACGTTTGAGTTGATCTATAAAATACAATACACATCAATTTCTGGCTGTAACAAGATACAATGTGAAAACTTTTGGAGGTGTGAATACTTTTACAAAGTAAGCCAACATTCAAATTAAGAAAAAATGCCAGTTTGTTAACTGTAAAAATCAGATATCAAAATATAACCAAAAAAGCAGCAAATTATTAAGTAACTGATGTAAATAATAATTTATCGTTTCCTGTCCTGCTGTGAACCACTTCCCAATGATTATATATTCCGGAATAGCGCCGCTCAAGGTGGCAGCATGTTGGAGTAGCTCTGTTACTTTGGTTCATATTTTTTTCTTTTTTAAAACTTTAATTCTTCCATTTCTGGTAGAAACATTGTTTTTGTGGACAAGTGTTCTCTCTGGTTTTGAATGCTGTGCTGGAAGGATTTTTGCTGATACTTTATATTTTTGGACATTTGTTATGATGCATAACCATGGCAACAAGGTGGTTTACAACTGGCAGCACCTGATTAACATCACAAAAGCTCAAATAATACCTCAACTACAGCCACAAAACCCTGATGAGTTGAAAAGAAGACGCCATAGATCCAGAGCATCCTCTACATCAGACTGTCATACAACTACAGAGCGTCTTCAGTCAGAGGCTTCTTCAGATCTGCAAACTGCTACAGGAGATCATCCCTACCCACAGCCATCAGCATATACAACAAATCTTTGAAGGAACTTGCATAATGAGTTACAACAACATTTAATTTCCCTTTGGGATTAATAAAGTAATTTTGAATTTGAATTGAATTTGAATAAGATATGAATATGCATATCCCCATTTTCAATAGACTCAGAAAATTTGAAAAAGAAGAAACATCTAACTTCCAGTCAGTCCTTTAGTTCAGACAGGCAAAGCCAAGAGAAACATCACTGGGATCCAATGCATATCAGAAAGCAAGTAAATATGCATGATAAAAAGCTGGGAATTGAGAGCGGTAAACATAATCTCTCCTCACCCAGCCAGACAATCTGAGACAGAGCCGGAGAAGGAAAATAGGCAGGCATATTGATTTCAGGAGTAGCAAAAACACAGCAGACAGAGACAAATGTACTTCTGTTATCAGGTACAAATAACAGGTCATTTTTTGTTGTCTGCTTTTCTTGCCTTTCCATGGGAATCCTGGTGAATCACACAACTTTTCCGTCTTTTCAGCATTTTTTAAAACTCTGAATATCATATGAATTACTCAATTTTAAATGAATCTACTTAGACAGAAAATCAGTTGAATACAAAGTTAATATTTTCTCTGAAGTGTTGTATTGATGTCTCCATGTAGACATGTCTGTAGCAAACCCTGCAAACAGAGAAAAACAAGAGGAAAGATTGCTTTACTTGTTCTGAGCATGTGTGCTGTGTATGTGTTGATGCACAATAAGGAATGAAGGAATGGGTAAAACCTCTTGGAAACTGCGATAACAAGAAGCTGAAAATTAAATGTTCCTGGTAAATTAGAACCAGACCTTTATATCATTAGAGAGAAAAGGAAATCACATTTGGGAGAAATTAAAAGTATTGCTTAGGTTTTTTCTATTAATTAAAACAAGTTAAGAATAGCTTCTAATTAAAGGTTAGACAAAATTTTAAATTATTTATTAGAAATCTAAACAATGTAAATCTACAATGGGTTAACAGACATCAAACTGAATATGATTCTACTGTTTTTGGCTGAAAAAAAATGTGTAGAGAGCATTTAATCACTGCTTTAAAACCAAGGTTGTATTTATATACAATCTAGAATTGTGCTGTTCTGGGTGGCTGCATGTTGGAGTGGCTCTGTTGGCTACATATTAAGTTTTGGTTTTATGTAAATTGGTTCCTTTTTTTCTTTTTCTTGAGGAAGATTGCATTTTTTTGACCTGTATACGCTCTAGTTTTTGGTGCTGTGAAGCTGGAAGGATTTTTGCTGTAAATTTTTCACTTTTTGACAACTTGTTACTATGCGTAACCATGGCAACAATGTGGTTTACAGCCGGGAGCAGCTGATTAACAGCGCAAAAGCTGAAATAATACCTCAACTGAAGCCACAAATCGCTGATGAGTTGATATCAGGGATATATTTTCAGTCACATGACTGAGTGTGTGACTGACTATATAACATCAGACAACTACAGAGCGTCTTCAGTCAGAGGCTTCTTCAGATCTGCAGAGCACTACAAGAGATCATCCCTACCCACAGCCATCAGCATCTACAACACATCTTTGAAGGAACTTGCATAATGAGTTACAACAACATTTAATTTCCCTTTGGGATCAATTAAGTAATTTTGAATTTGAATTTGAATTGAATAAACTTCTGTGTGGACAACATCATCCCCACCAGAACAGTGAGATGCTTCCCTAATAACAAACCCTGGATCACCAGTGACCTGAAGGAACTGCTAACAAGAAAAAAAGAGCCTTCAGGGAGGGAGACAGGGAATTACTGAGGAGTATACAGAAGCAACTTAAAGTCAAGATCAGAGACAGCAAGGAGGCATACAGGAAGACACTGGGGAACAAACTACAGAGGAACAAAATCAGAGATGTCTGGTCAGGAATGAGAAAGATCACAGGTTTTAAGGACAGGAAGGATTGGATAGATGGAAGTCTGGACAGAGCCAATGAACTGAACATATTCTTCAACAGGTTCAGTTCAGGAACTAGCTCAGCATCCCCCTGACCTGTTCCCAGCCAAACAGACATCCCACTCTCCTCTGATCAACAGCTTTCCTTTTACACCTCGGATGTTTTATCCTTCACCTCAGCCATGGACTCTTCTAATTCCACAAGTTTGACTTCAACCAAGTCAGGAAATGCTGCTACCCCCTTTGCCTCCCCCTCCCACTTGTCTGTCTCCAAAAGTCAGGTGAAGAGGCAGCTGGAGAAACTGATCCGGAACAAGGCTGCAGGTCCAGATGGTGTCAGCCCCAGAGTCCTGAAGGCCTGTGCTGAGCAGCTCTGTGGGATTCTGCAGCACCTCTTCAACCTTAGCCTAACTCAGGAGAAGTTTCCAGTGTTGTGGAAGACATCCTGCATTGTTGCAGTACCAAAAGAACTCACCCATCAGTCATCAATGACTATAGACCCGTTGCCTTGACATCCCACATCATGAAGGTCCTGGAGAGACTCCTGTTGGCACCCCTGAGTAAGCAACCAAGAACGTATCAGGACCCACTGCAGTTTGCTTATCGCTGTGGAGTTGGAGTTGAAGATGCCATCATCCACCTACTTCAACCAACCCACTGTCATCTGGACAAAGCAGGCAGCACTGTGAGGATCATGTTCTTTGATTTCTCTAGTGCATTTAACACAATTCAGCCTGATTTGCTTTGTCAGAAACTCCTGAAGACACAGGTGGAGCACTCAACAATCGCCTGGATCAATGACTACCTGACCAACAGACCACAATTTGTGAGACTGAAGAATTGTGTGTCAAACCAGGTGGTCAGCAGCACAGGAGCACCACAGGGGACCGTACTCTCACCATTCCTTTTCACTCTGTACACTTTAGACTTCCAGTACAAATCAGAGACTTGTCATCTGCAGTAATTCTCAGATGACTCTGCAACTGTCGGGTGTATCAGAGATGGACAAGAAGCTGAATACAGAGAGCTGGTGGACCGCTTTGTGACATGGTGTGGAAACAATCATCTCACCTTGAATGTGAACAAAACAAAGGAGATGATTGTAGATTTCAGAAGAAACAGGGATAAGTCAAACACTGTTTCCATCATGGCAGAAGAAGTGGAGGTGGTTGAGGAGTATAAATACCTCAGAGTTCACCTTGACAACAGACTGGACTGGAGACTGAACAGTGAAGCCGTCCACAGGAAGGGTCCGAGCAGACTGTACTTCTTGAGGAAGCTTAGGTCCTTCAAGGTTTGCAGCAAGATGCTGCAGATCTTCTACAAGTCTGTTGTGGAGAGTGTAATCTCTTCAGCCGTCATCTGTTGGGGTAGCAGCATCAGAGCCAGGGATTAAAAAAGGCTAAACAACCTGATAAAGAAGGCTGGTTCTGTTCTTGGGACGACTGTGGAACATCTGGAGATGATAATGCAAAGAAGGATTATTCATAAAATCAAAAAAATTATGGGCAACCCTGAGCATCCTCTTCATGAGACAGTCATACAACAAAAGAGCATCTTCAGTCGGAGGCTTCTTCAGTTTCACTGCAATACAGACCGCTACAGGAGATCCTTCCTGCCCACAGCCATCATCATCTACAACAACTCCTTAAAGAATTAATTAAATGAGCTACAACAACACTTATTTCCCTCTGGGATCAATAAAGTATTTTTGAATTGAATTGAATTGAATATTATTTGACCAAAAAAATCCTCATACTTACTCTTATTTCCAGGTGGAGTTAAGAAAAGTTGAGTGATTTCAATTGTATCTTCTTTGATTGGAAGTGATCAGTATTTCAATAGATTCATCATGTGTATTTCTTGTCAAACAACATAAAAAATCAACTCGGTACAATCAGAAAAATTTTTATGACTGTATATGGATTGTTTGGAAGAGTTGCTGGGAGGAAGCTTTGTTTGTTGGAAAGAATATGACAACACAACCCAGGATAACAAATTATATCTGAATGAACCACGAATGTACTTAAACAGAGTCATTTGTGTCAACATAGAAATGTTTTGTCATGATTCACAGGTCCATGTTTGATGAAAACCAAACAAAACTTAGCATTGCAAATTCCTCACATCAAAAGTCAAGCAAGGTGGTAGAAGGATGATGATTTGGGCTTCTCTTTTGATTCCGCACAGTCATTGAGTTGACCATTAAAGTATCTTCCTACAAAGTAACACGTGAACCAAATGTGAGGCCAACTATTTACACAGAACTTTTCATTACTGCTTTCACACCAAGCTGGTGTTTGCATTATTCTCATAAAAGAAATCAGAATACGTATTACTTACACCTCCAGTAAAGACCAAAAACCTGTAAAATTTCCAAAGCTACGTTCGTTGATTAGAAAAGTTTTTTTTTTTTTTTTTTACACAACCTCTCATATATTTAATAAAAGACTGGCTTAAATGGTTTGGTTTTAACAGATGGTTTTGAACACCAATCAGTTTAGCCATTTCAACAGAATGGTGATATCTATTTTCGTCAAATGCTGTTAAAAAATAAATTTAAATATTTGTCAAGTGTGACTTGTTTGGAATGATTACCATGATGTATGTCTCCAAGCCTGCTTGTGATGGAACCTCAAGACTTGGCGAGGTGTAAAAAAAAAAAAAAAATTTACTAGTAGAAATTTCTGCATGCAATTTTTTTTTTTTTTTACCAAACAGAGCAACAAAGAAAAACAATGCAGAGAACGTCTCATCTTTGCTTTTAAAACCAGATGATATTTGCATTACATTAGTAAAAGAAAATGTTTAAAACAACATTACATGTGCAGTAACATTACTCAGATTGTATTAGTTTATTTGGATTGGAAGTGTTTTAAAAAAATACAGCCACCATTATTTATAACAAAGACAGCAGGTGCAGCTCAGATGGTGTTGGAAACATGACAGATTTATTAACAGCTGGATTGAGCATTAATCAGTCCTGCAATATCCGTCTTTGAAAGACAACATGAAAAATTACTGTTCCAGATCATTTACATAAAAGAAAAGATTTCTGAATACACGTCTGTGTTTTTGAGACGGAAATTGTGTTTTATTTAGTGTTTCTGTGATAAAATCTTTTTATAATCTGGATTTCTGTTTGAATTGAAGAGAACTATTCTAAGTGGGTTGTGCAGTCATATAACTGCAGGATTGTTATTAGAATAATTATTATTTTAAAACCATCTCATGATAGAAACAAAGAAAATCATCCACTTAACAGTTGTGATGAGCACACAACCTTTTTTAAGATAGAACTGACGTGTCACGGTCAGTACCAATAAATGAAGAGGCAAATGTGAGCCTCCAGTATTACTTTTCACACACTGGGTATCTGTTTCTGTGCTCACTACTCAGCACATACATTAAGTTGATTCTGTTTCAATGCATGGCTAAACTGTTTCTATTATCAGACATAACATAATCATATATATCAAGCTCTTTAATTAATCCATTTTAAATCGGGGGTCCAAATTTGGTGGAAATGATTGAAGCAAATGTTCAAAAAGAGGTTGTGGAAACACATTTAACCTAAACTCTCACATTTTCAGGAGGCTGAGGAGGCTTATCAGCCTGGCAAGGAACGATAAAATATATGAAAATATATGGATTAGAGATAAATCACGGAACTACAAAGAAATCATCCTTTAATGGTTTCATACGAATTTTTAACAAAGTTGCAAATATGCCAATATTTAATTATAGGATTTGATGATAAGTCTTGTACCTGCTTTCATTTAAAAAAGGCAATGGACAAATATACCCAGCATAGAATGTGTACCAGCAAAAACTTTTTAGTTGAAAAAAAAAACTGGCATCTGATTACAGCTAGTACATGTAAATTAACCTCTAAAAATAGGCAAACATTGTGCACTTACTTAACTTCGGACAGTTCTGGGAAATATATAGGATAAAATATAAGTTCAATTCATTTAGATAGGAATACTTGGGATATAATTTATGTCTACTTTTTTTCAGATATAAAGTTACAACCACAAACTTCAATGTAAGTTAATGTTATTAAGACTAAACAACACAAAGCAGCGTTGAAGTGTAAGAAAAAAACAAAGACATTTGTAAGAAAAATAATATATTTCTTAAATAATATACAAATGAAGATCTGAAAAGTATGGCGTGCATTCAGCTACCTTTGTTCTGATGCCCTCACATAAAATTCAGTGCAACTGTTTTCAAGTCACCTCAATGTTATATCAGGATAAATAGATCTGGTCTGTAGGTGGCTGAGGTTTATTAGAAAACATCTTGTAGACCAAGGAACTTACACATTAACTGTACACTCCACATTTCTTCTTTTTTGGAACAGTGGTATTGTGGAAAGAAAACCATAAAAATTCAGTTTGCTGGAAGTAAAGCAGGAGACAGTAAGTAGGTTGAGGAATGGAGAATTTTGGCCAACATGCAAAATACAGGTGGAAATACTGTGAACACACCATGCCCACTGTGAAACATGGTGGTGACAGCATCATGTTGTGTGGGTGCTTTTCTAGACTAGAAAACTTGTTGGAGTTAATATGAAGATGGATAGGGCAAAATGCAGGACAAGGCTGGGGGGGAAAATGAGAATAGAGTGCACCAAACACTTGTGATTGAGTTAAAGGTTTGCCTTTCAGAAGGACAACGACCCTAACATACAGTCAGAAATAAAATTGAATGGCTTTCAACACAGCCTTTTTATGAGCCAGAGTGGCCTAGTCAAAGTCCAGATCTAAACCTAATTGAGAATTTGGGGTTAGACTTTTAATATGTCTTTAATAGAGTCAGTCTGACTAAACTGGAGGTATTATGTGAGAAGACTGGGCAAGACTTTGCAATACTGGTACAGGCATATTTCAAAAATGTTTTTATTTACAAAGTTTGAACACATGCAGGCTAAAGTTTTCTGATTTTTATTTTTAAAAGTGTTTAAACCATGTATTTTTTTTCTTTCACGGTTATGCATTATTCTGTGCTGTTCTGTAACACAAAACCTTAATGAATAATTTGTAACTGTAACATGACAATATGTGAAAAAGTTTTAGTGAGAAAAAAGAAATAAAAAGTTTAAGCTGTTAATACTTTTGCAAGGCACTTATTTTACAGGATTAATTAACCAACTATCAAACTTGGAAGGGAAATTGTTTCATTATTTTATTTATTTATTTTCCATCCCTTCTGGATCTTTTTAGCTTGATGTTATAAAGACAGCTCCTTAATTCTTCACATACAAATGTTTTGGGATAACATGAGGCAATATGTGCGTAAGGTGAGGACAAAGCTGATATTTAGCCAGTTGAAAACACCCTGACCATGAAAGCATGTTCAGAAAGCAACTGGTCAGAGAGAAGAAACCAAGGAGTATGGCCAATTCAAATATTTCATTTTACTTGTTGATGGAGGTTAAATAAACCTTGCAAAAACAACTGTGAGTGTGCTAGATAAAATCAGATGGAAGAGTTTTTAAAATCTTCTGAGCGGTAAAGGTTCATGAGAGTCAAGAGAACAATGATGCAAAAGGCCAGTCAAACAAGTGCGGGTCACATCCAACCTCATTTTTCTTTCTTCTGCTAAATGA
Source organism: Valencia hispanica (assembly GCA_963556495.2). NCBI lineage: Eukaryota > Metazoa > Chordata > Actinopteri > Cyprinodontiformes > Valenciidae > Valencia > Valencia hispanica. The sequence goes on along the minus strand of OY747718.1, from coordinate 29,542,921 downwards.
CACAAACTTTTAAGGACAATGATGTTTTCCCCACACCTATCATCAGTGACAGTCTGACTTGAATTCTTCCCTAGAACTTTTACTGAATCATTTATTTGTGTGGTTGGATTCCACCAGTCATACACTGTAAAAAATAAAAGTTGAACAAACTTCAAAAAGTAAGGAAACCAGGTGCACAAATTTATGAGTGGGCTAAACGAGTAAACTCAACAAAGGGTTCTGGTGTTGTTTGAAAAATAAAACTCCCAAGGCAGTCATGTTTACAGGCTTGATATTTTGAAGTGTAATAACCTTAGTTACAGCTTCCCTGGTTTTCCTATTGATGTATGTTCTTTATTTCCATGTTATTATTACGGCTTATTATTATTATTATATGGCTTGATTATTTACTTTGTACATTTTTCCCACGAATGATGGACAGTGCCACCATTGCCACCAATATTCTAGCTGGCGCATTCTCTGGTTATATTATTTGTAAAATTGCTGCCAAGCAAGCAATAGGGAAACTTATTTTCAAGGTTTGAATTACATAATAGTATGACAGAGTAATATAATCGTGACATTAGAAAGAGTTGAGAGCAGTAAATTAATGTATAAACTAATCTATTTATAATAATTTTGTTCCATCATTTCTCTTGTGATTGTCTTGAATACTTCAATTTATTTTTAGTGTGGTTATTATTGTACAGTTTACAAATAATTATTTTTGGCTTACAATAATTGCTTTTATTTTAAGGTATTGATTTGTCAACTTGTCAGTTGGACAAACTTAAAATGGTATATGGTCTAAACTTATATAGCACTGTTCTAGTCATACTTGCCCCTCAAAGCACTTTACACTGGAGCTACATTCACCCATTTGCACTCACAAACACGCAAACATTTATGCACCGATACGCAGATCAGCGGGCAACCTCAAGTTAAGTGCCTTGCCCAGGGGCACATCGACATGTGACAGGCGAAAGCTGAAATTGAACCTACAAGGATTCTAAGCCAACTACTCTCCCCTTCGAGCTACAATCACACAAACAAAGAACAAAAGACTTTAGGTCACAAAAATGAAGTATTTTCTTTCATCTTTGTTTGTGGTCTCACAAATTGAGTGAAAATGATTTTATGGTTAATGTAGCTAATTTGCATCATACTTAGATTTATATCTATTTTTTTACTTGTTTTTAAATTTGTACTTACACTGGACCTAAAGAACTGAAGTCTTTTGTTTCTTCTTCGCTTGTGTGATTGTGGCTCGGTGGGTAGAGTAGTTGGCTTGTAATCATCGTACGTTCAATGCAGCTTCTGCCTGTCAGTTAAACTCTTCTTAACCGCATTTAACCCCAAGTTGCCTGCTGATTGGTGTATAAATGTGTGTATGTTTGTGAGTGTGAATGGGTGAATACAGCTCCAGTGTAAAGCACATTGATTGGTCAGTATGACTAGAAAAGTGCTAAGTATTAGTTCAGTCCATTTACCATTTTAAGTTTGTCCCACTGACCAGTTGACAAACCAGCTTGACAAACTGAAGACTTTGGGTCACACTTACTCATATCAATGAGTCAAATGTCTACATAAGTTCCCTCAACTTCTCTCTTGGTATTTTAAACTTAACACGGGTTGTTTCAACTCAAAGAAAGGAGTAAAACTGAATAGCTATTTTATATTTGTTCAGCTTTGGATTTTTCTTTGAGTTCACTTCTTACAGTTTTTCTCAGGCGCTAGTGCATTTTGCACAACAGAATTAAACTTTGCACAACAGTTAGAGCAACCTCCACAACATGTAGTGTGGGCACAACCTAGTGGCAGTTTCATGTTCATTTCATCCAATGGCATATACTTTTGGACATGAAGCAATTAAGTAAATACAAATATCTGAAAAATGATAACTTTTGACTTGGTTTTGATCACTATTAACTTGCTTTTATCATGTCTGTCAAAATTAACTATACTTGTACAGGCTGAACAGTCATTGTTCATACAATTAATAATTTTCATTTCATTGCTTGCGTCATTGCACACAAAATTGTTGAACATGTTAAACATTTTTTACATCCATTTAAAAAAAATATTTTTATTGTGTTTCCATGAAAATGTCCATAAATAACTGTTCTCAGGTGAACCTTATCTTACATTGATGAAAAGGGGTGTGTGAACTATTAGTTGCAACCAATGATAAGCCTCTTCGTCACAGTCACTTACAGTTGCATCACATGAGCCCCCACTTTACAAGTATGTATAAACCAGGACACAGGATTGGCATGAGGTGCATACTGCATTTCAAAAAAGCAATACATGGAAGGTCGGCCTCGTGGAAGAGGGGTGAGGATGTGTGGAGGAAGGGGACAAACCTGGGGAAGAAGAGGAAGAAGAGGCCAACCTCATAGACAAATTCCTGATTAAATCAGGGCAACACTTGTGAATCATGTGGTAAACCATGGCCTCACAATGGCTAAGGCTGGTCGAAGGATGCAGCCAAATGTTGGCAGAACCACTATCACTATGTTCTGGAAAATGACAACATCTTTGAAAAATATTCAATCAATATCAGTTTCTACAATAGACCGAGTCTTCAGCTGGAATGAAATGTACATGAAACAATTGTACAATGTACCATTTGAACGGAACAGTGACCGAGTGAAGGATCTCCGTCACCAATATGTAAAGGTAAAAATTGTCTTCATGCTTTACTCTGTTTAGTGCTTTACTGTGAAACTTTTATGCATTACTATGCACTGCACTTGCATTACAGTGTCATGCATGTCACTGTAACTATATTTAAAGGGCATAGTGTACAATTTGTTGTGCCAAATGCCCTGTTACACTGACTTTTTTTTTCACCCTCTGTATAGCGTATCCTGGATTTAGAGGCCAAGGAACCACTGCACACATTCGTATAAATTGATGAAGCGGGATTCAGTCTAGCAAGAGGCAGGCGGCGTGGAAAAAATGGCATTGAAGATAGAGCCACCATTGATGTCCCCGGCCAACGGGGAGAGAATATTACAATGTGTGGAGCAATCTCAGAAAACGGCGTCCACACCCATATTGCCCGTCTTGATCCGTACAACACACAACACCTGTTCACTATTTTGGACGCTCCTTATAGGGACATAATCCCTGAGAATAAAACGGATAAACCTGGTGACAATCTGACAAAGTATGGAGTAGTTTGGGATAATGTAAGCTTCCACCACTCTGCTATGCCATTCCTAAATCCAAATGAGAAGTTTCTCTCTTCATGGAGGTGGAAGGTATATGACTGGCGTCCACATACCCAAATGACCCTGCTAGCAGCCATGGATGCAGCTTGTAATGACATCACAGCAGAGTCCTGCATAGGGTGGATTCGGCACTAAAGAAGATATATTCCTCGGTGCATTGACAGAGCTGATATTCGCTGTGATGTAGATAAAATTTGTGGCCAGACAGACGGGAGCGTCTAGTTGTCCATGATTGATTTGCAGCCCTGTCTGTTTTACTGCATTTTCAGTTTTAAATCTACTGCAGTAAGTTTTACTGAGGCAAAGGAAGTTTATATTTGTTGTAAATGTTTGATTTTTTTGCACAATGCTGTGAACAGTTGCAAATATACAGTATAAAGTAAAGTGCATATTCAGTGTCTTGATTTTTATTTAATACTAGTTTTTACATTGGGAAACACTTCCAGAGTAATCTGTCACAATGAAAACATGTTCAAACCTTTTGACCAGATTGTTCAAAGATGCTGGTGTCATAACTTGTCATTTTGACGACACTGACACTTTCATTGACATAAATACTTGCTTTTGAAGAACAAATTATCCATTTAGATTAAGTGACTTACTTTTGAAGCACGAACTACCCATTTTGAGGCACTGACTTGCTTTTGTCCAATGGACTTTCCATTCTGAGAAAGTGACTCGCTTTTGCAGGTTATCTAACATGTTTTGCAGTTTGGACTAATTGATTTGAGAAACACCTTAGCAGTGGTGCAAACTTTAATACTGTTGTGAGAATTGCACCAAAGCGACTGAGAAAAACTGTAATTATGATCCAAACAACACCAGAACCTTTTGTTGAGTTTACTCGTAAAAGATGTTTAGCTGGTTGCCTTATTTTTTTACGTTTGTTCAACTCTTAAACTGGGAATGATAAAAGCTTGTGCTATAATGAAGACTATTAGGTCGGTTCCCATATGTTCTCCATAGTTATTCACATCCCAAGCCATTTATTTAACTTATTAATGATCTTGATTGTACTGTAAAAGAACACTCCAGTTTGATGAGGTCACTTCATAAAAAAAGACCATGTAAGTTATACCTTGATGTTTGTGGTAAATGGATATAAAAACAGAGAGAGATTTTGCTGCAGAGTGAAGGAGAACCTAGTTAAATATTTATTTTTCCTGTGAGATTAAAGAAACAACCATAGCCACAAGGCCATGAGGCTGGAAAAGAAAGAAATTAAAATGTACTGTAGAGTGTATTCCAAAACTCAAACTAAATCAAATTTGTGGCAGGGTTGAAAATTGCCTTTCACTCACCATCCCCATGCAACAAGGCAGACCATTTTTAACAATAGTAAGGGGTAAATGTCTCCACATGAGTCAGACTGACTGACCTGCAGTGACCTGAAGAAAAGTTCAAGATATTGATGTTGTCTCTGATGTGTGAAAACACGAAGTGGATTGTTAAAGTTGACATGGGGTTATGTTTTTGTGGTTACGTGGTAGGAAGACCTAATTGCACTGAAAAATTGCAGTATTGAGTCTAAGGTTACAATAAGGTAAAGGAGCAATAACCTGGTGGCATTAGTGTGCACACGTTTTGGCTAATACTTGGCTGAAGCACCTTATGATTAACTTATGTCTATCAAGATACCTCTTCTTGGTAATGTTTTCCCACTTGACCTTACAAAGGTTTTCCATATCAATCAGGTCATACCTTGTCCTAACCCATCCTCAGAATTTTCTGTCACATTTAGATGTGATCTATGGCTAGACCATTTAAAAAATGCTATTTCATTTTTATTAACCAATTCCACTTTTGTTGAATTAGAGATATGTTTTGTCTCAAGGTGATGGTAAAAATAAATCCCCTCTTCACTACAACTTTCTTACCAATAACTTAAGGTTTTGGGTCAGAACTCACAGTTATTTGGAGCTGTTTAAAAATTCACCCACCGTCACAACTGGATCTGAGGTCATCCCTGAGCATGATGCTGCCACCACCACGTTTCACTGTGGTGGGCTTTGTTCTGTAACCAAAGCTGAATTTTGCTTTCTCACAGGGTTTGGGGAGGCATTAGGCAGGGCTTAGGAAGAAAAGGCTTCTGTCTCGTAACTCTTCTGCTTAGTATAGGCATAAGGTTAATTCAATTCAGTTCAATTCAATTCAGTTTATTTATATAGCGCCAATTCACAACAGATGTCATCTCAAGGCACTTAACAAGAAGTCATTTCAATACATTTATACAAACATTCCAATCAGTTAAAAAGTTTCCTATTTAAGGAATCCCAGCAGATTGCGTCAGTCATTGGCGTGAGGTTGGGCCCCGTTGATGCAGACTTTCCAACCACAGCAATCCTTCAGCAATCCCTCATACTGAGCAAGCATGTAGCGACGGTGGAGAGGAAAAACTCCCCTTTAACAGGAAGAAACCTCCAACAGAACCAGGCTCAGTAGGAGCGGCCATCTGCCACGACCGTCTGGGGGTTTGAGAAGACAGAGCAGAAACACAGAAGGAACAGAAGATCTGATATAAGAGAACTTTCTATGTTACAGAAAGTAAAAAGTTAATAACAGGACACAGTGGATGTTCAGCCACTGGGAGCACCATCCCAGTCGATGCCCCCCGTCCAACAGGGCATTGCAGCCAAGCAGGATACCAGACCAGGTATATCTTCTATGGAGAGAAAAACACTGAGAGAAAACAAAGTTAACAGTCGAAATAACAGAATGTACTGTAATACAACTGGAGAGTAGTAGGAGAATAGGAAGTAGCAGAGTGAAGAAAATTGGTAAGTCTGTCCTCCAGCAGTCTAAGCCTATAGCAGCATAACTACAGAGATAGCTCAGGATGACCTTAGCCACTCTAACTATAAGCTTTATCAAAAAGGAAAGTTTTAAGCCTGGCCTTAAAAGTAAACAGAGTGTCTGCCTCACGGACTAAAGCTGGGAGCTGGTTCCACAGGAGAGGAGCCTGATAACTAAAAGATCTGCCTCCCATTCTACTTTTAGAAATCCTAGGAATTACAAGTAAACCTGCAGTCTGAGAGCGAAGGGCTCTGTTAGGAACATAAGGAACAATTAGATCTCTGATGTATGATGGAGCTGATTATTAAGGGCTTTGTATGTAAGAAGAAGGATCTTAAATTCTATTCTGGATTTAACAGGGAGCCAATGAAGGGAAGCTAAAACAGGAGAAAGGTGATCTCTCTTTTTAATATTCATCAAAACTCTTGCTGCCGCATTTTGGATCAACTGAAGGCTTTTAATGGCATTTTGTGGACTACCTGATAGTAAAGAATTACAGTAGTCCAGCCTTGAGGTAACAAATGCATGGACTAGTTTGTCAGCATCACTCCTGGACAGGATGTTTCTAATTTTAGCAATATTCCGGAGGTGAAAGAAAGAAATCCTAGAAACCTGTTTAATATGGGATTTAAATGTCAAGTCTCGGTCAAAAATAACGTTGAGGTTCTTTACGTTATTACTGGGGGCCAATTTAATGCCATCCAGATGAAGTGATTGACTAATCAGTTTCTGTTTAAGAACTTCTGGTCCAAAGACAGCAACTTCTGTTTTGTCAGAATTTAAAAGCAAAAAGTTTAGGGTCATCCATGTTTTTATGTCTTCCAGACATGCCTGTAATCTACCTAACTGACTGGGTTCATCAGGATTTATGGATAAATATAGTTGTGTATCATCTGCATAGCTGTGGAAATTTATCCCATGCTGTCTAATGATTCTACCAATTGGGAGCATATATATGGTGAACAGAATTGGTCCAAGCACAGAACCCTGTGGAACTCCACAAGTAACTCTTGAGAGTGAAGAAGATTTATAATTTAGATGAACAAACTGGAATCTATCAGACAAATATGATTTAAACCAGCCTAGTGCTGTTCCTTTGATCCCTGCAACATGTTCAAGCCTTTCTAAGAGAATATTATGATCGACTGTGTCAAAAGCAGCACTGAGATCTAACAAAACCAGAACAGACACAAGTCCATTATCTGAGGCCATGAGAATATCATTAGTAACCTTCACCAGTGCTGTTTCAGTGCTATGATGAGCTCTAAAACCTGACTGAAACTCTTCAAACAGCTCGTTATTGTTTAAATGCTCACAGACTTGATTAGCAACAATTTCCTCAAGGACTTTGGATAAGAAAGGAAGGTTTGATATAGGTCTGTAATTCATTAAGTCATCTTGATCAAGGGAAGGTTTCTTGAGTAAAGGTTTAATTACAGCTATTTTAAATTCCTGTGGTACGTATCCGTTTACTAAGGATAGATTCATCATATCCAAAATGGGGCCAGGAACCAAATGGAACACTTCTTTAAATAATTTGGTTGGAATTGGGTCCAACATACAAGTTGAAGGTTTAGATGAGGCTAATATTTTTGATAATTCCGAAAGCTCGACTGAATCAAAACAGCCTAAGCACAACTGAGGATCTACAGTTCTTTCCGATACTGCCTCATTTACTGAGGAAGAAGTAAACATGTTTGGGAGGATGCCAATGATTTTATTTTTAATAGAATTAATTTTATTTACGAAGAATCCCATAAAATCATCACTGCTAAGAGCTGGGGGAATAGTTGGCTCAACAGAGCTATGACTCTGTGTAAGTTTGCCAACTGTACTAAAAAGAAACCTAGGATTGTTTTTATTCGCCTCTATTAATGATGAAAAATATGCTGTTCTAGCTTGTCGAAGGGTCTTTTTATACAGCAGTAGACTGTTATTCCAGGTTAAATAGGAATCCTCTAGGTGTGTAGAGCGCCATTTTCTCTCCAACTTCCTAGTATTCTGCTTTAAAGTATGCAACTCTGCGTTGAACCAAGGAGTCAGCCTCCTATGGCTACCCACTTTCTTTTTTAAGGGGGCTACACTATCTAATGCCAAACGCAATGAGGACGTAACGCTGTGAACCAGATCATCAATTTCTGAAGGGTTAGAGATAGAATTGCTGCCATCCACTGTGTTACCCTGAGACACTAAGGAAAGTAAGAATGGAACAGATTCTTTAAAAATTGTTACAGCATTGTCTGATAAAGCTCTACTATAATGAAATTTTCTTTCAGATTTAAGATGGTCAGTTAAAGTAAATTCAAAAGTTATTAAGAAGTGGTCAGACAGGACCAAGTTATGTGGGTGGACTGTTATTTCCTCACACTCAATACCGTATGTCAGTACAAGGTCCAAAGTGTGTTTGCCCGAGTGGGTCGATCCCTGTACTTTTTGAGTAAAGCCAATTGAGTCTAAAATAGCACTAAAGGCTGCATTTAGGCTATCACTTTCAGTATCCACATGAATATTAAAGTCCCCCACTATAATAACCCTATCAGTATTTAATACTAAATCAGATAAAAAGTGTGAGATCTGATCCAAGAATTGAGAGTAAGGGCCTGGTGGACGATACAAAACCACAAATAAAAATGGTCTTAATGTTTTGCAACTTGGATGAGGAAAATTAAGGGTTAGATGTTCAAAAGCACTGTAGCTATCAATTGGTCTGGGACTAATTAGTAAATCAGAACGAAAAATGGTTGCAACTCCTCCTCCTCGCCCAGTATTTCTAGGAATGTGAAAATTTAAATGACTTGAAGGAGTTGACTCATTTACACTGACATAATCCTCCTGCTGCAACCAGGTTTCTGTGAGACAAAGGAAATCAATGTGATTATCACAAATCAAGTCATTTACTAACAAAGTCTTTGAGGAGAGAGATCTTATGTTTAATAAACCACATTTAATAGATTTATTTTTCTGTTCAGTCAAAGTTGTATTTATTTTTATGAGATTTCCATTATTTGCTTTTGTTGGCTTAACTTTTAATCCATTTAATTTTGGCCGTGGGCAAGACACTGTTTCTATAGAGTAATGGGGGGGGTAACAGTACAGAAGCAGCAGAGAGGTGGGTTAAACTACGACTCTGCTTCCTGGTCTGGACCCTGGGTTGTCAGTGTTTTGGAGGACTAATAAATTCGGCCATATTCCTAGAAAGAAGAGCTGCTCCATCCAAAGTGGGATGGATGCCGTCTCTCCGGATCAGACCAGGTTTTCCCCAAAATGTTCTCCAGTTATCAATGTAGCCCACATCGTTTGCAGGACACCACCCAGACAACCATTGATGGAATGACAGCATGCGGCTAAACATGTCGTCACTGGTCCGATCAGGCAGGGGACCAGAAAAGATTACCGAGTCTGACATTGTTTTGGCAAACTTACACACCGAAGCAACACTAATTTTAGTGACCTCCGATTGGCGTAACCGGGTGTCATTACCGCCAGCGTGAATGACAATCTTACTGTATTTACGCTTATCTTTAGCCAGCAGTTTCAGGTAGGATTTGATGTCGCCCGTTCTGGCCCCTGGCAAACATTTGACTATGGTCAATGGTGTCTCTAATGCCACGTTTCTGACTATGGAGCTGCCAATTACCAGGGTCGGCTTCTCAGCGGGTGTGTCGCTGAGCGGGGAAAATCTGTTAGAAACGCGGACCGGTTGGTGGTGGCCCGGGGGCTGGGTCCTAGAACTATGCTTCCTACGTACAGTCACCCAACCGGCCTGAGGTCCCGGCTGCGCGGGCTCTACCGGAGGACAGCTAGGGGGTTCTATCCTTGTTGGCTCCGCGCTGGCTAATGGGCTTCGGCTATCTGCTGGTTTTTCAACAGCGCGGAGCCGTGCTTCTAATTCTGATACCCTCGCCTCCAAAGCTACAAAAATATTACATTTATTACAGTTACCATTATCACTAAAGGAGGCAGGGAAGTAACTAAACATCTGACAGAGAGAGCAAGAGAGAAGAGAAGAGTTAGAGACAGGAGAGAGAAGAGTAGCCATAGCCGCAATGAAGCTAAGCTAACTGAGATAGCGAGACCTTACCACCCCAAGAAAAACTGGGAGATGCTGGCATCAGTCAGTGGTTATTGTAAATTTTTGGAGTTTTAACAGTGTTGCTGTCAATGTCTTGGCACTGTCGGGTTAAACATCATTTTTGGAGATGTGTCAATTTTTTTTTAAACAACTCTATTATCCCAAGGTTTCCCCTATCATTGTTGATTCTCTTTCACATGCCAGGCTTTATATATAGTGAGCTGAAGAATGTATAACACCCCACTGACTATTCAGTCACTCCAAAGTAAATATTCATATTGTATGGTATAATCTTTTTTAAATTATTGTTTATGGTTCTCTCAAACAGAAATTTCTAACCTTTTTTTCCAACAAAAGCATATATTTTAACTGAGCAAAAACATAGGTTGTTACATAATTATATGTTAATACAAGATGTATGTTGTGGAATGTTTTTCTACTCTCCTATCTGACATCTTTGTGACAAACAATAATCAAAATGAATGAAGTTCTATTCATCCTTTGAAACCTCTTTGCAAACTATGGTTTAAGTTAGAGGATACTGATAAGAAAAGGCCAGAACAATCCACAAAAAGACATTACAGTCGTTCTGATTTAATAGATCTGATGGCAGGCATCAATGGAAGGAGCCTGAATGCAATCAAGAGGTGATTAACCAAATTATTAGTTAAAGGGCTTACACACGTATCAATCCAGTTTCTTCCAACTTTTTTATCCTTTACTATTTCTCAAAGACAGATGTATTTGTTTTACAATGTAACTGTAAAACACATTAAACATTAAAAGTGATGACTGTTTTGAATTTATTTATCATGATCCTATGTTTTTTCATGACAAAAAATCTATTCCAACAAGGGTGTGGAACAGTTTGCAGACTAAGCCCCGTTAAACACCTGGAGCAAGAGGTTATCTGATCATACTGCGTCAGTATTATAAATCTTGGCTCATTATCATGCGGTGATAACCTGTTGTTTGACCACCCCAAAGGCGCCCCCACCCCCACCGCCTCTGTTCTTATTAGGGAGCAATGGCAGGCAAGTTAAATCAAAATTCCTAACTCAGATATTCCTACCTCAACAGTAATTAATAATGTCAAATTTGAGATCACAATTAGTTTTTAAGTCCCAATTGCGCTCACCTTTTTGCCAAGATGTACTGCAGTCAGAGATAGATGTGTGCGTTTTATTTTGTTAAAAGAGCAAGCAGCCCGATTTAAACGATTTTCCTGAGAGGTGTATTATTTTGAAAGTACAAACCAGAAGTTTGGTATTGTATTCCCTTAACTTGATAATATGGATTAATCCAGGAGCTCCATAGATATCAAACAGCAGTCGCTGCCTCACAGTGATGAGGAATGACATAAAACAAGGCAGCTCACATTTAATTTATGTGCTTTTTCTTTTTAGTTCAATATCTATCAGGTGGATATAACCAGTGGGATATTTTGTTGTTTCTTTGTTTTTAGTTTTCTTGCTTTTTGAAACGTCTTATTTATTCACAACTGGATTTTAGAATGGAGAAACAACACTTTACATGGATTGAGCCAGCAGGAGAGCTTTTACGCGGCGCATATCTAGGAGCGTCTTCTCAGACACAGTGAAATATTTAAGCGGTCTCTGCTTTGAGGTCTGAACAATGAAGTACGGACCGGTGGTGCTCTCGGCTGGGTTTACTGGTTTACTCAGCTTCACATTCCTTGCTGTGGCCATCGGAACTGATTACTGGTACATCATAGACGTGAAGAAGCCCAACCACACAGGTCCAAATGACTTGAGTTCACACTCTGGATTGTGGAGAATCATTGAAGGTGTGGGTATTTTATATTTACTTAATGATAAATCGTAAATGTATCTTTTTTTTATATCATTCACTTGTTAAATCTCTACCTTCAATTATCATATGCAACTTTGTCCAGCAATCTGGGGGAAATATGTCGTTAATTATGATTCAACCTCTTTCTAATCAAGTAAATATGAAACAATGCAAATAAATAAAAATACATCAATAATAGCCTACGTTACAGGCAGTATGTTTATTTTTGTGCTGATGCTGCTTTACTGCTATAATCATCATCAGCTCTCAGCAGCTCCCGATTAGACCCTCATCCGCAGGCTGTGCAAAACCCAGGTGCAGAATCAACCTGACGTGAATCTCAGATCACGACAGTGAGTTTTTTAATACGGCCGAAATAAATCTAAAATATCCACAGATGTATGTGAAATACTTAATTAAGCCAAGTTAGAGTTGATTAAAAATAATTAATTTAATTAAAACCATAACATTTACGACTCTATCTTCCCTATCAATATCAAGAACCTCTATGTGGGAACATAAAGGAACTTGTCAGGGATGTTTTGTGAATGCGGTTATGTGTTCTGCTTTTAGTCTGCACCATTTGAGGTCCTTAATGTGTTTAATTGGTTGCTGCACCCACAGTTCTTACAATAATTGTGAATTAATGCAACAACGTGAAGCTTTTCATCTGATCAATACCTGAACATCCAGTGAGAAGAATTCTCGGTGTAACACATGCACACTGGGAAATAAATAAAAAATGGAGGACATATTCCTTCTCTTTTGTTTTTTTTCTTTCAGTTTTGTGAGGTCCGCCAACTCTGTCACCTGTAACCTTTCCCTCTGACATTTTCAGGTGCAAATAGGAGTTCAGTCATCCCCTCTTTTACAGCAAATATGTCCAGCCTGCCAGAGACAGACAGATATCTTCTTGGTGAGTGTTTTTTTTAAACAACTGACAAGAGTCAGAATTCAAGTGTTTGTCACACATAGGTGCAATATCATCAAAAAGCTCATTTATTTCAGGTAACATTATTCTGTGTCCTCTATTTCTACTAATTTTGATGATTACAGCTCACAGCTAATGGAGACCCTGACAGTATGGGGGGTGCTAAGTGCTGCTGGATGATGAAGTCAACCTCTCCATAAAGCTAGTAGGCAGCTGGAAACATGAAGGGCCCAAAAACTGCAGGTAGACAGCTGTGCTGACCTTGAAGTTGTTAAGATACATTGGAAAATTACCAGCAGATGACTTGGCTTCTCAAAGTCATGACTGAATGTGCAGTTTTCAACCTGGGCCTCACGCAACTGATATTATATGCCTCCGCTCTCTTCTTCCAGATTCTGGGATCTTCATTTCCATATGAAATTGACCATTTAGCCACACTTCTGTTCTTTTTCTCCTGAACCTAGGTAGGATGCTTCTGAAGTATCTGGTCATGAACTGGATATGCCTGTATGTGAAGGCCCTTGATACTCTATCTTCACTAGGGTAACCATATTTTGATTTCCAAAAAAGAGGACACTTGGCCCAGTCCTGAAACACTTTCAGGACTGTGCCAATACTTTTGATTTTAACATATTTAAAGCGTGCATTCTCCATGTGGTTAGAATGAACAGCTGAATAATAAATTTAAGATAGGCTTTCACAAGTGCAAAAATGACTTTAAAATCTCTGGAAGTTAATTAATAATAGAAATAATTATTCTTCCAAATTAGAAAATTTACCAGTAACAATAATAGTTCACTTCTTAAGTCATGGACAAAAATGTAACAAAAATCTGAAATAATATTCTGAAAAAATTGGTATTATTTTCTTTTCAATGTAATAATAAAAGTAAAGAGCAGCAGTCTCAAATACAACAATAGGTCTACTCCAGTCTTTAGATTTCATCTTCATCCTCCTCAGTCGATTTATTTATAAACTCTCACTTTGCACAGCATTATTAGTTTTTGTGTCCATGTGAACCTACTGGATCTTTGCCACTTTTGTCACACAGAGAAACACATTTGCCAGTTAGGCTAGCTCTGTTCATCTGTAAAGCTGCACTTGCGCTTTGATATATTGTAAACAGTCGCAATGGCATGCGCACAGCGCGGCGCAAGGCAAAGCTGTGCAGCGTATCACTGCCCGCTGTCTGTTCAGTCTTTGAACGGATCAGAACTATCCACTAGGCATCAGCTTGGTGAGGACGTCAGATGAGAGAAAGGGTGTCGTATTGCAAGCATCGCTCCAGTCAGTTTAAGTATGCTTATTAGTCCCCTTAAAAACTATGAAAACCCAGACATTTTCATCAATCTATAAAATCCCCCCGACAGCATGTGGAAAGTCAACATGTCTGGGAAAAAGAGAATGGTTGGTCACCCTAATCTTCACCAACAGTCCATATCTTGTAAATCCCCTCCAAGACTCTTGATTTGACTTTCACATCTCAAGGCTGCAGTTAGCCCTGTTGCTTGTATGTTTTTCTACCTCACTTTTTCCTTCCAATTAACTTTCCATTAGTATACCTACACGAAGACTTCTATGAGCTGCCAAATTTGACAAACTTTACTTTGTCATTGACTTTTTGCTGGATACAAACTCAGCATTCTGCTCAATGATTGTGGGAACCATACCATTTCAGTATTGAAATCCTTTTTTGTTGTTATTTGTCTAATGTATTAGTCTAAGTTTATGATAAACTGAATTTTGGATTTTAATTAGCTATAAACCATAATTATTAATAATTTATTTATGAAATGTATTACTCTCTGCATTATTCGTAGTGAATGAGTTTAACTTTTGAGATGGATTATTGAAATACCTTTAATAATATTCTTATATGCTGATATGGACCTAGAACCATGTTAACCAGACTAATAGTGAGCGTACTTGGACATTTTGTGGAGGAGTAGTGCTTCACACTGGTCTCAGATTAAATCAGGGTCCATAGGGGTTTCAAAGAACCCTTGCTTACAAGCTTGCAAGAAATACAGTTAAATCATTTTCTGAAGAAAGGGGGTATCGCCGTCACGTCGGCAAGTTGATTATCCTCTACTGATATTAGAAATAATAGCCAAAAAGGGTCCCGAGATAGTTGAAATCAATTTGGAAATTTTGAAAGCATTTCCATATGATTGTACACAGCATTTCTGTGTAATACAGCTAAGTTGTAGTTCCCACCCTCTAATCAAGCCCCATATGTTTTCTTTGTACTGTACATGTGCGTTTTTGCAGGCTTGCACAAAGTGGTGGTCATCGTATTGCCTCTCAGCCTGGTCCTGTTAGTGTTCGGATGGATCTTTGGACTTGTCAGCTCATTGGCCTGCAGTCCCAAGTTGCTGTCTGCATCGGCTTCATACGTTCTCCTCTGCAGTAAGTTCACACACAGTTCTTGTTTTCTTGCTAAGCTTGAATTCAGGATGTGTGCTTTGCATGCAGGCAGGACTAGAGACAGATAAAAAAAAAAAAAAAACTTGTTTGTTCATGTATAAAGCACATATTGTTGCATTTATGAGTGTGGAAACCTTGAAAATTCTGTTTCATCTGTTCTCACGTCTGATTCAGCTCTGAATAAAACCACTACTAGTTTAACATTTTAGCTTTTGTTGTGTGACAAGTACACTTGAGTGGACGGACTGCCATGAAAAAAAGCTGTTTTAGTGGTGTAAGGGTGGTATATGTCGCAGTAGTTGGTGAAATACTGTTTCTGAAAAGCCATATGGGTAATTTGCACACAAAGAAATAATATCTTATAGTGACATGTTTGTTTTTGCCCTCAGTGTTATTTCAGTGGGTGATGATGATAATGGTGTATAAGGAAAAGAACTTAATGAGCAAAACAAAACAATGGCTTGATTTTGTGAATATATTATTTTCATTAGTACATAACACAATGGCTAGTCTAGATAAAGGTAGTGACAGTGATGTCTCCAATTTGAGTTCAGAGAGAGAACATTCACATAGTGATTTATCCAGTGATGAAGAAGACATGAAGAGAAATGCTGATTGTAGTAGCTTGGGAACCTAACAAACCTACACCCTACAGAAAGATTTAAAAGCATTCTGTAAGGAGGCCAGTCTACCAGTTTTTCCATACAGAGATGAATGTAACTCAGATCATCACAATTTTACCAGCATTCAGGTAGAAATTACAATTTCTGCCCCAGCATTATTACTCTGATGCCCAAAGACATCAGTTTCTCCTGTTCTCAAAAAATATCTATTACCAAAATAGTTTTATATACATAATATTAAAAATACATGGAGTGATTGTGCATGGCTCACTTTGCTCCAAGTAATCAGTCCATATGGTTACTCAACCCCTTCCTTGTTTTACTCAAATCAGTTCATGTTTTACTCTCAAGACTTTAACTGCACAACAGTGTACCTATCAAATGTGGAAGGACACTTCGTGTCTGCTGTTAATAGGCCTGTCACAATAAATGATAAATCAATTTATCGCATGATAAATTCAAATGAGCTCAATAATTTTCCCATCTCGATTTATTTGCTTGTTTGTTTTCCTCGTGTGTCTCCCTCTTTCTGCCAAAGAAATTGATTAAAAAAGGTGCATATAGTTCTTATATCTGTAGTCACTGGCCGAGTAAAGTGATCTTGTTTTATTCAAGCTGAATGTTTTTTTTGTTAGTTTGGACATTTTGTTTACAAAACTCCTAACTGGTAGTTTTCCCGGTTTTCCTTGTCTGAGCCAAGTGATAATTTTTTTGAAGGGCAATTTTGTTTAGAGTTCATCCATTTTCTAAATAGTTTTGTTCATTTTTATTCAATATCAAAAATGTCATCCAGTTGCAGTGGTAAATGTTCTTTTAAAAAAACCATTTATTGATTGTTCAGAGGGTGGACATGCATTATTATTAGATTAGTTGAAAAGGGTCTCAAAACAACAATATTGTTTATCGCAATAATTTCTGGGGCAATTTAGTCCAGCAAAATTTATCGGGACAGGCCTAGCTGTCAATTTCCCCAACAAAAATATATAGTTTATTCTAAAAATGTTACTTTGTGTAATGTGAAATATGTGGTGGATGGAAGTAAAGTTAAAATACTTACACAGCATCTTGAAGCAAACAGGTTTTAGGGTCTTAGATACTGGGAAAAGGGATTCTCTACTAATTTAATTATCTGTAAAATAAAATATTTTCTGACTTTATGCTCACAAACAACACTTGCAGTTGCCTCGATGGTCTAACTGCTGATTTTTTGCTTGACCTATTCGCTGTAGCGGTGACTTGAACTTTATCTGTCCTGTTCTGTTTGGTTTTAAATAATGTGTCACTTAAATCCAGGATTTAATTTTTTTTTTTAATAACTTATGGGAAAAAAGCGTTTCAAACCAAGAGACTGTGGTGTTTGATGAGATTTGTCCTTTCTACATATGTTTATTTCCTAAAAGCTCACCCACGGTTCTTGCATTTGTGACACTTGGTGCAAGTGCTCACATCATCATATTTCTATATCACCAAATAAGCAGCCATATCTTCATTAGACATATCACTGTTAAACTGTGTTTTTTTGTCAAGAAAACAATCAAAATGTGATTAGGGTGAATTATTTTTAGAAGGTGTGGTTCCAAAGAACTTCTCATACATATGTGGAAATGCCTTCCAGTCCTATTTTGCTTGACTCCAAAGCTTTTAATGTGTCAAAAAATGTCTTAAATGTACGTGTCTGCTCTTGAAGCCAATGCAAAGGTTGAACAAGAATCAATGTTATCTTATTTTTGCATGATGTCTCCTAATGATGCTGACCAATTACTTTAAGACCCATTACTATCAAACCACCTCAGCATGGATAACGGCTCAATTGACTGTCTTGATGACAGTGCTTTCACAGTAATACTTCACAATGAAGCTGTGTGAAATCCCAGAAAAAAATATTTTTGAATAAAATAATAATTTAGACTTCATTACTGTCCTTGTTTATTATAATTGTTATACCATGAATGACTAATTTAACAAAAGCTGTCATGATCCCATGGACTTTGTGATTTATTTTTGTCTGAGCTCTGTATTTTGGATCTTGCATTTTTAGATTCTGCATTGTCTATATTAAACTCTGCTTACTTCATTGTTCTTCTAGTAGCTATTCCGGTTTCAGTAATGTTATTAGTCCAAGCTCTTCAGTGCCTTACCCTTGCTCCCCACAGCTGCCATTCATTCTGTTGACTGTACTCACCTGGTTTCAGTGACATAATCTCATCTCCACAGTATTTCCATTGTTCATTTTTTCTCAGTGCTAGAGCCTTCTGTTGCTATTGCCCTGGTTCGTGTGTGTTTCCCTTATGTTCTGTAAGTCTTCAGTTTCACCATTAAATATGATATGCATGATGCTAATGCCTCTTCCTTGTTTCAATTTGGGTCCTCCTCAACACACGCCAAACATGATAGGAACACCTTTAAAAAATTCCTCTGGACAGATATGTGTTTTTTTTTTACACAGTAAGGACTCTTATTTTACCTGTTTGTGAGATGGCAGAAGGGCATTTTTTCCACTAGCCATTCTGTAAAAAAAAAACTTCTCACTCTTGTGGTGAATTCTATCTTTGAATGGTGGCAATAAATATGATATCAGAGTGCAAAAAAGATTGGGTCTAAATACCAAATGTCCATCCTGGACACATGCAGAGACATGTCCAAACGATAAAGTACAAGGGCTCTACTGAAAATGAGTAAAAAAACAGCCACTGTCTGAAAAGAAACGAAAACAAGCATTGAAGGACCTTGAGCAAACCATAGCAGTTCTCAAGATTTGTTCCCCCTATTGTGTAACTTCAATTCAAAAATACTTTATTGATCCCAGAGGGAATTTAAGTGTTGTTGCAGCTTACACAATTAATTATTTAAGGTGTTGTTAATATTAGGTTTTATTTAGTGCTGTTAAGAGATGAAAAAAACGTTGAGATGATTAGTTATGATCTGTAATTAATTAATCAATCTAATTAATCTCTTTTTTTATTCACACCTAATAATTGCTGAGAAAAGCCCTCATCTTGAGGTATTTTCATTTAAAGTCATTACATTTTTGTGGCAGAACAAATATATAACAAAAATAGTGGCTTTATGAAGTCCTTTACTGTTTTTAACAGACTTGAACAAATGCTGTCCCAGGCATTTACATTTCTCTGTTTTTGAGACTAGGCCAAGTGCTGAATGTAACTTCGTCTTCGAGCATGCGTGATTCGTTTGCATTCTGGACTCAGTGGGGTAAATATCTGCTCTTAGTGAGTCCAACTGGACCTGGACGGGTAGGCGGAGCTGCTTCGCACGGACTTGCTGCCTGCTGTGAGCAACCTGTCCACAACACCACCGCTGCTCAGTGAGAGTAACAACGATACGTGCTTCACCCAAAAGTCTCCAATAGCCCCAGAAAGAGTCGCCAGATCACTAGTTGCTTTTTTTGAAGAAGAATCGCTAGAGGGGTCCAAAACCTCTCCAAAAACGGGCAACACTGTGTGCAACTCACTGCTCCTCCTCTCTCCCCTTACCCTCTCCACTAAAGCAGAAGCATCAACTCAAGCACAAGAAACCCAAAGTATAAAAACAGATTTCATTTAAAGGCAACTCGCATGCAGAAACGGTAAAATTAAAAATCAGATTAACACAATTAAAAAACATAGCGGATTGAATATGGCTGTAATTAATTAATAGCAATTAATGTGATAATTTGACACCCCTAGTTTTATTATAGGACTACACCCTCTCTTCTAAAATACCTATCCTCAGTCAGTGGCGGCTGGCCAATAAAGGGCGATAGGGCACCGCCCCCCCAGTGTTTCCCAAGTGTTTTTGATTTAGAGTTTTTTAAAATGAACAATAATCACATATTCTAAGTTAATTGTGAAATTAAATTCGTAACAAAGTATCATATATAAAAATATATATCTTTTTTGGAGAAAAAGCTCCCGCTTTGATTTCTCTGCCACAAGGGGGCGCTGCTGTAAGCTTTGTGTGTAAATTTTTTGTGTAAACCTAAGTTATTTGTTTCTAGTTTGGTTCTAAACTTGTTTGTGAAATATTGTATTTATGTTTAGAAAAAGAATGCCTCAAGTTGTTTAATATTGGCATTAAAATAATCAGTATTTCACATAGTACCCTACTGGTATCCAGCCGTTTATGTTCAATTGTTTTGGGATGATTATTGAAAATGACTTGATAAACTATATGCACAGCTCCATTACTTCCTGAACTAAGTATAGCCCTTTTATTTCCTGTCTGTATTGGACAAACTGATCAATCCAGGTGTGTCTGACCTCAGTAGTCACAACAACAATGGTCAGACACACCTGGATTAATCTGTTTGTCCAATGATGTAAGACAGGAAATAATAGAGCTGTACTTAGTTGAGGAAATAGTGGAGTTGTGCACAAAGCTCAGAAAGCACAAGTTTGATTTAAAAAAAAAGAAAAAAAAAGCACAGCCCCACCAAGAATATTTTTCACCAGCCGCCACTGCTAAGAGTAATGTTCTATCCACATTAAAAGACCTGCTAATGCTGAGCTCTCCCTCTTTCAAAACCAAAGTAAACACAAAAAAGAGTGAGGTAATGGATTTTGTGCTGCTATTATCAATCTTATTTAAAGCATCACATTTTGATATTTTGGTATCAGATTTTGGGGTTTTTGTGTCTGTAATCCCTTTTTTTTAGAACTGTCATCATACTCAGGAATATCAGAATATCTCTAGATTGTATAGAGGCATCAGTGACCATGAGATATGAAAGAACATATATATTTTTTACTGTGCTGCATAGTGCAATTTGTGCACAGTAGAAACACACATAATAAACTTTTATTAGTACTAAGTAGTGTTGTAATGCTTTGACCTGCATACTTCCACATACAGTATTTGCTGTTTTACCTTCAATTATAAATGTTTCTTCTTCCGTTGTTTTACTATGCCTAGATTTTACTTGACTGAGAGAAAAAAAACAAAAAAACTAGCAGTTGTGAATTTAAATATTAGTAATTATCAAAAGTAAATACAGCTCAAGATGGTGGGCGTAAAGTACTTTATCCTTCCAGCATGCCATACTAAAGGTCAGTTGGAATTGCTCATTCAATGGCTGAATACCTTAGATGTTTTCCTCTGGACATTTAATAATATTCTTTCTGGCACACCCCCGGGGGAAACTGTCAACAAAGACAATTCCTCCGTCTGCTGTATAACAAAATAAATGAATAAAAGAAAATGATTCAAGACACATTATAGAACATCCAGATACAAAACTACAGGCATCTTTACAACACTGCTCCCTTCTGTGAAGTCAATGATCAGATTATATTTTTGTTGGCAGCATACTGGGATAATTTGCATATGACTGGGGAATAAATTCACAAAAGCTTCTCTACTGACCTATAATTGCAGTAGCCACTGTTGCCTCACAGCATAAAGATTTTGTTTGTGTTGTTTACTCTAAGCCAAAACAATTTTACCTGAAATTACCCAGAATTATAAGCAATATAAACTCTATGTAATTTTAAAATTTGTCTTTTCCTTCTGCTAGTTCTCATTTTCAGGAAAACAGTTTTGGTTTTTTCTTTATGGAAAATTGATTGGTTAAGAAATATTAACACAACTCGAATACAGTTAAAAACCCCTCTGATGTTTATCATTGTCGACAAAACTGGTTCATTTTACAAAGCTTTTTATTTTTAAGTAAAATTTAAATTGAGAATGTGGAAAGTGATTTCTGATTTTCATTGGAACTGACACCAGGGATTATTTTACAGTTGTATTTTATTTCTAGCAGAACGTCTCTTAAGGTGCTGATTTTCCAACAGGATTGCTCTTTAGTTATAAAGATGTTTCACAGTTTGTAATTAGTTTTGTACCCGGAGCCACTACATAATTACTAAGCATGGTAAACTGTTCATTCACCCCCTTCAGGCAAAATTATAAGGCTCATGATTAGGCATTTCTAAAGAGAGAGACAAAAAAGCCACACAATCAACCCTTGTTCTTTTACCCTGCTATTTTTTTAGCAAAGAAATTTGACTTTTAACACAGTTTTAGCTTTTTGTTAATTTCATGTTATCAAGTCATCTAAAAATACAAATACAATGTTGGAAAATACAGCTTGACCGAGAGGACAACACAGCAAACAGGTCAGGGATAGAGTTCCTTTAAAAGAATCAAAGCAGGTTTAGCTTTTAAAGAATACCCCAAGTCTTTAACATTTTATATAGGATTGTCCAACTCATAATCAAAAAATGGAAAGCACCTGAATTTCCACACTGTAGGACAAATTATTTTTCTATTTTATTCTATAAAGGCAAACTGTGACATGGTTTTACCACCAATATATGATAGCCTGAGAAGGGGAGCATTAATCAGTAAATGAGCCAAGAGGCCTGTGATAACTCTGGAGGAGCTGCAGAGATCAACAGCTCAGGTGAGAGAATCTGTTGAAAGGATAACTATGAGTCATGCTCTTCACAGATGTGATCTTTATGGAAAGATGGCAAGAAGCCAAATATTGTTGAAAGAAAACCTTTAAAAGTTCTGTTTGGAGCTTGGCATAAGCCCCATAGTGGACAAAGTTAACATGGAAGACTGTGTTCTGGTCAGATATAATCAAAATATAACTTTTTGTTTTACTTCCAAAGCATTTTGTGTGGTGGAAAAATAAACACTGCACATTATCCTTAACAAACCACTCCTGTAATGAAACACGGTTGTGGCATCATCATCATGCTGTGGAAAGGTTTTACTTTGGCAGGGAAAGAAGAGGTTTATTACAT
Source organism: Valencia hispanica (assembly GCA_963556495.2). Taxonomy (NCBI): domain Eukaryota; kingdom Metazoa; phylum Chordata; class Actinopteri; order Cyprinodontiformes; family Valenciidae; genus Valencia; species Valencia hispanica. The sequence goes on along the minus strand of OY747718.1, from coordinate 29,520,302 downwards.
AAAATCTGTTGAAAATATTTTGAGGTTTTATGTTGCAATGTGACAAAATGTGTTAAGGTTTAAAGGGTGTGAATACTTTTGCAAGTCACTGTTATATAGCAACAATAAGTTGGACCCAACCCATCTTCAAACATAGTGCCTATTTTGTGTGGTTGTGACTTTATCATGCCTGCTGACCCCATCTGTCCATAAAAAGACAGGGAAATGTATTAACACCTGTCAGGGGTCTCAAAGCCAGTTTTAGCTGCAGAGGGTTGTGCTGTGTCAAGCTAGCTTCAAATCTTCATGGATACACACACCCACAAACATCCTACAACAGCAGGTACAAGTTTGAAGAGGGCAGAGTGACTCCATGCCTATTTTTCTTTTTCATTTCTACCATATTGCACTGAGACAGTATTTTGAAATGACAGTTGGTCTTTCTCTGCTTTTGAATGACATTTCAAAAGCAGACTGATTTTTTTGGGAAAGAAAAATCATGTTTGTGAAAAATACATCTCTCTGACCAGGAAAGTACTCCATCATTAATGTATTTTTCATGCTCCACAACAGACTTAAAATGTCTTACTTGGCGGATACCTGCATAGCATCTGGGCTTTTGTTTATTTTTGGATTTAACTGCATGTTATACATTTTGTAGCATCTGCACAAGAACTTAGCACAGCTTGAAACCTATTAGGCAGATAACCAAGTTAAGCCCGCTACTGGTTTTGAGAAAAGGTCAATCGACAAAAACAATATAAAACCAGTCGTCCACCTGCAGTCTGCCACCTAATAACTGGAAGTGGGTAGAGTAGCCAAAAATATTTACTCAAGTAAAAGTAGCACTACTTTAACATATTTTTACTCAAGTAAAAGTACAAAGTGGTTATCCAAAACATTACTCAAGTAAGAGTAAAAAAGTATTTGGTAAAAAGGCTACACAAGTATTGAGTACTTGAGTACTCAGTACTGAAATCACAGCATATGATTTATTCAAAAATTATGTAAATGGACAAAAAAAGTGTTGTTTGCAAATTCTAAAGACTTAAATAAACAGAAATACATGACATGATTGTAAAATAACAAATTTGACTAGAAGAAACGTTTTTCCAAATCTTTTTTAAAGGAAAACCCAATGAAACCAATACTTACAGTAGGTAATGTATATATGTTAAACCAAGGTAAGGTATCCCCTCTTGACCTCCAAATGGCACAACAGCCTCAGCAGATAGAAAATAACGTTAACATGATGAAGATTGTTTACAAACAAGAGGTCTCACTTCAACATAAACCGGATGTATGAGCCTCATGCATTTATGGTTGAAGGGGGGGTATTATGCTTCTTCCAGGCACATATTACCCTTCTATAAGCACACTCCAATAAAATTGTCACCTTAAGTCTTTTAAAAGTCCATCATATATCCAAATCCACCTTGAAAGAAATTTACTTCCGTATTGGACGCATTGACGCCTCTCTAAGACCCTCCTACTCTTTCTGACACTCCCCCTTCAGTTCGTCACATACCGTGCATCATCGCAGCATGCATGGAGTCAGAAAAAAATCCCACAAGAGACTCGCAGCTGCAGCTGGTGTGTTATAATTACTGCACCTGGGACTCAGCCGGAGTTGTGTGAAGTGGGGAGGGATAGAGGAGCTCTGCAGGGGTGAGGCTCTCGGCTGAATACGTAAGGTCGGAGGAGGAGATGGGTGGAAAAGGCGGGGATAGGTGGGAGCAGGCGTTTCAGCAACCCGTAGAACTACCAGCAGAGACTGGCAGAGACTCAAAGGTTATCCTAACATGAGTGAATGGGTCAGAGCAACACTTCAGGTATGTTTTTAAGGAGGGAAAGACAGGTTCTCAGGATATTAAGCTTCAGAAAGTCCATTTTGCATAATACCCCCCCTTTAAACAAGCATTCAGTTTCATTCAATAAAGTTACTAGCTGTGGGTAGAGTAGCCAGAAACTTTATCCAAGTAAGAGTAGCAATACTAATACTATAATAAAAATATTACTCAAGTAAAAGTAAAAAGTACAGTCTTCTAAAAGTACTCCAAAAGTATATTTTTTTTCAAAAAGTTACTCAGGTAAATGTAACTGAGTAACTGTAACCAGTTACTACCCACCTCTGCTAATAGCCTCTTTCTTTTTTGTTTTGCCATCACCCCAAAATCCTTTTAGCATCTTTCCAAAAAGGAAGTTACAACATGTATAGAGACGTATTCAAATAAATATGAAAACGTTTAAGTTTAGAAACTCAATTCATTGAGATGCGTTATATTGGTTATTTACACAAAGACAGACTTTTTTTCTGCAAACTAAGCTAATGAAAATACAACATTTAATATTAGAATATTAGATCAAATAACAAATAGAAATAATTTATTTAGAAATGTGGGTTTAATGAAAAGTATGTTTAATACCTGGACACAGGTTATTATTTTCAAGGCCTCATCGTAACGCATGTTGTAATTTATTGAATATGACTGTAAAAATTTAAATGTATAAAGAAATGCATACAAAAGTACGTATTTTTGTTTTGATGTAAATTCTTGACAGATGGGATAAAACGGCAAATTATTTTTATTTTTTTAAGTGAAAACAAAAATCGTTTTTTCCACAGTTACAGAGGGATTAATTGCCCATTGACATGAACGTGAGCTCCTGTGTCTGTGTTGTGTTGTGTGATGGACTGGTGTGCTCTCACCTCCTGTCTGCTAGAATCGCCTGCACTCCATCTAAATTGGCTATGGAAAATGTATCCATGGACAGTTTTATATAATAAATCACTGTGATTACGGTGTGCAATGATGAAGCATAAGAATAACCTGTCCAAACACTTTTTTCCACATCAGTGGGGTGCGTGCAATTCTTTGTGCCCTGAACAAAGGAATGTGTTAAAAATGGACGGATATGATTTTTTAAATGCAGCTTTCTTTTCTTTTGTGTCTTGCATGATAACAGGTATTTTCACCCTGTCAGGGGTCAGCATCTACATCAAATACTCTAATCAGGCCATGGAGGAGTTCCAGCGGAATGTCTCCCCTGAAATTCTTGTCTTTGTGCACGTCTCCTTTGGCTGGTCGTTCGCCTTGGCGTGGCTCTCCTACAGCCTGGAGGTGGCAACAGGTCTGCTGCTGTTGCTAGCTGCCAGGATAACTCATATAAAGGGACATTATGATTCTGGTGTTGCCATAGCTATGTTATAGTGAAACTATTTACTATTTTCTGGCTGTTGTAGTTTTATTTACTAATAGCTTGAAAGCTTGCAAGATAACAAAAAGGTCAAGAGCCAAAACCACAAAATGTATTAAAGCCAGAGAGAGAAGCTGAATTTAAATTACATTGCTGAACTGCTTTCATCTTTTGAAAATGAATTTCTGTCCACTGACTCTGCCTAATATTGTGGATGTGCTTACAAAACAAAAAAGAAGCTAACAAGCTGATTTATTCAATATTTGTTCTTAAATGTATTTATGCTGTATTCTTCTGCCTGCTTGCCACTTAACTAAGTTTTTTTTTTTTCTTAAGAGTTATCTAGCTTACAGAAGGTCCAGCAGGTCAAGATCCAAAGAGAAAATGTAGTGCAGGCTAGGGGGGGGGGGGGGGTGGACTGAGGTGCCTTGGCGGAGGTCTGCGCTCTCCAAGTGCTAGTTTAAGTAATCATCTTATTTGATTAAAGAGGATATGAAACCACCTTGGTCCTATATGTGAAAAGTAATTGCCACCTAAACCTAATTACATTGAATATGTTTTTAGACTTCAGAACATTGTTCTGTTCCATAACCAATGTGTACTTGAGGCTAATGTTTGATTGTGTGATGTGCTTTTTCTGAAATGCATTGCACACCTTCACCCTCAGAATATTCTCTCAAAAGCCTTGGAGATCATCAACGTTTTTCAGCCAAATGTGAGGCAGTTCTTCATGTCCTTTTTGGTCAGTAGTGGATTGACCCTAGAAATCTGTGGCTGCCATTTTTGAACCAGTCCCTTTCTTATCATTGGTTCATAACTCTGACCTTAGCTAAGACTGGTGAGGCCTGTGGGGCTTCAAATAATGCTATGGGTGGTTTTTGACTTTCAGAATGAGCTGTTGATGCCCCATTGGAGTAATTTTGGTAAATATATATATATATATATATATATATATATATATATATATATATTCCATGGAACAGTGATGAATCTTCCTAGGAAGTGGAAGATCTACCAAAATTTGTCTGTTGTTGATCTAAAGCATTTAGGTGTTAAAAGCAAAAAACAGAAGAAAGATTTAAAGGGATTACACTTGTTTCCCTGCACTGTAAATATGTTTTCTTTTTATTATTCACTGCTGTCTTCGAGGCTAAGCCCTGCCGTTTGAAGGCAGGTTGAGCAGTTTTGCTGAAAGGCTTTTTTTCCATTTTGATGTATGCAGGCTTTTAGCCATAAAGAGGGGCTGACGTTTCCTCTACCATGTTTTCCTGTTTATATATGGACTGCAGTGGTGCGGAAGTGTATTTTATTGGAGTTAAAACATTGCTGACTCTGCTGGAGTATACCATCGCCTAGGATATGAGACCCTCACTGGGTGAGAAGGGATATACTCACAGATCTTTGCTAACAGAGCAAGTGCTACATTGCTCTTACATGTAATGTTGGAAACCTGAACATCATCCTTTTGGAACGTCTTCTACTACACTGAGAGGATTCAGTGTGGAAGCTGATGTGCAGACACCTTCCCCTTGCAAACTTATACAGCTTAGCTAACAGTAGATTGCTAATTAAAATAGTGGACGAAGAAGATGCTTTATTTAGCAGAACAAAGCATGCATGCATAACTGCCTCCTATACATGTTGGTTGTCCTGTAGACTAATGTTCTTTCTTCCAGCAATAAAACATCTGCAAGTTGAAAAACAGGGCTGCAAACCTTAAAGCATTCAGCCCTGACAGTATATGTGTTGTGTACTTGTAAAAATCCCAATCACTGTGTAAGTTATAGTAAATAAAGATTCTGAAACATCATTGCGTCTACGGAGTACAAAGGATTGCTGTGATCTGTGAAACTTTTAGATGATCTGAAGCTCTACGTTATTGTCTGATTTATGCACTTTATAGTTGTTCTGCATTCTGTTTACATTGTGCTATTCTCAGGCAACAAAGATTACAGTCACATTTAGGTCTGTTTTGCTTTGGATAGATTGAAAGTCTGAATGTCAGCCTGTGACTGTAAATAAGGCACACTGGGAGTCTGGCAGCAAAGAAATAGCTATATGTGAATAATTGCTGCTAACAGCTCAGGGTATCTTTCAGTATCTTTTAATGTTGCTGTCTGTAAAATTAATTAATTAACCCATTTAAAAAAATAAAAACCTTGACAAAAAAAAATGTAATGTGGAACAACACTGAAGCATTTATTGCACAGGCATATAAAACTGTTCCAGACATTAAAGTAGTATTCTTGTAATCTGCTTGCAACTAACAAAGGAAAATAGATTAATAGAAACAGAAGCATAAAAATTAAGGTATACACTAGCAATAGAAATTAGTAATTTATCCTGAGGTTGATTTAAAATATTTTTAGGATCTACATCAACATTTTGTTCAACAATACAGTGAGTTTCAAAAGCTTTGCTACCCTTTGAACTATTTCGCATTTTATCATGTCCAATGCCACCGGTTATCTTAACCATCATCTTTTCAAGGGGCTTTCAACTGTGTTTAGGAAAAATAACAGTACATTTGTTTAAATTTTTCTCCTTGTTTGTTGATTAAAGCACAGACAGGGTGGGACTAATTTTCAGCCCTGGAATTTCATGCCTTAGACTGGCCCACTTTAAATCACAACCTATTATTTTTTAAATCACATAATTATGGTGTTAGTCTAAATGTTAAGTCTACAATATCACACTCTTCTGCAGAGCCTTAATTTAGTTTGTTTTTCTAAAATGTATCCAATTCATCGCAAATAAGGGTTGCTTCACAATATAGATTTATTTCAAGATAAGCGCACTTCTCCAACATTGTTCTTTACAACCCATCCTTTTCAACAATATCAATATATTTATATTCTGTTCACATACAGTAAGTGTTTACAGATATCTGAACCATGACGAACTAAAAGAAGAATAAATTACATTTAAAAACTATAAATCAAAGGATGAAAGTAAAATAAAAAAATTGTTACTCTTACAAATAACACTGGAAGGAAACAGTTTTATCACAAGTTACATTTCACAAATATGAGGATATGTGTTAAAGAGCAAATCTCAAACTTTTTCGTTACATCAGAATGTCATTTTTTGGAGTATCAAATATTAGGAATGATCTAATTGTTGTGAATAGAGAATAAAAAAATGTATTGCACTGCAGTCTACAAATTTGTTATTCAATGTATAACATTACTTTCTTCTGATAATGCCATTATCTTGTTTTCCCTCTGTATAACAGGAGTTTCAAAGAAACATGTCCAACCCTTGTTTGCTCAAATTGAGTGGTTATATTGAAACTAAGGCTTGCTTGTTCACAACAACTCACCTGTTCCTTCCATACTAACAGGAGCAATCCTCTCATCAGTACTGGCTCCTGGCTCTGCTTCTGACACTAAATCACATTTTCAAAATGGTTATAAATCTCTGTACAAATATCCCCTTTTCACAAAGCCTTCTGAATCAATTCAGGTCAGTTTCAGTAATGTACTAAATTATCTTGCATCTCAGGACACTTTTTATATACAGCAGGCTTATATCATATTATGTATTATATTAATTATAATAACATTCACTTAATGAGAAGTACTACCATCCCAATCTGGACATTTGGGCTCATAGCTGGTTCTTGGTGCTGGATCTTGCTTCTGAAGAGGGGCTACAAGACAGTTTCCCATTTATATGGCGTCGCATCATGGTGTTACTTATATTATTTAAAGCTATGATATGCCACACAAGTTACTGAATTGATCAAATCAATTATGGTGGTTGCCTCACAAAGTTCAACGTCTTGCCTTGCCTGTTTTTTCTTCCTCATTTGTTTTTTCAAACTGCGAGCTTGTTTTAGTAATGAATTTGCCAATCTTTGTTAATTTAGCTGCGTCTGTTTTCTTTTTGAGTCTTATCTGCACCAGCCTTACTCTTTCTCCTTTTAATCTTTTAAACACAACTGACTGAATGTTCAGGTCGGGATGTGTATGCGGACAGAAAGAGAAAAGAAAACGAGAGCTAGTAGAGTCGGAGGCAGCGGAGTGACAGCGGGAGCAGCGGATCAATCCAGTGTATGGCATGCCGTTTGTGTGAACAAAAAAAGAGGGTGAGAACACCAGTCCTTGCGGCCCAAATATCAGACTGACCCACCGGTAACTGTCCCAGTCCTCCTGATTAGCCGCTCCAGGCCTGGGCACAGACCAATGGTCTTTTTTTGTTCCGGGCTTGAATACTTGCAGAAAAAAATATCCCACTACAAACAAACCTATTTAGGGCCAACCAATCATTAGCAAACTTTTCGGCAATGCTGAATATCCAGCCACTTGGTAAAAAGCCTGAGATTACACAACCACATGAGTTCTTGCTCTGTGATGTCAGAGATTTTAAAAGATGTGCAACTTTAAATACAAGTTTTTGTTTTTAACAAAGTTAATGCAATTTCAAATATCTATTCTGTTCACTGAATAAAAACAGTTTTCATTCATAACTTATATAATAATTATTCAGCATACATTTTTACTGTGATGGGGCCCTACAGCATAGCAATAGAATATGTAATCCATAGAGGAAGGCTATCAAACCTTGACGCAACTACCTGAGTTTTGACTCCTCACCTCACCCTTTGCTGCATGCCTTGCCCCCCTTCCTGTCTCAACACTGAATAAAGGCCACTGGTTGTCCTCAAATGATAAAAAAAAACTTTACAGTGACTAACTTTAAATTATTTTAATTAAAAGGAAACAAAATGATGACCTTTATATCTTGTTTTGCGTCTTTTAGAGGGAGGTTCACACCGGTCAGCGCACCAGTCAGGCAGCAGGGCATCTAGATTACATGCAAAGTCTATGGTACCTACGCATCAAGTGGGCATCAAGCTGCCCCGCAGCAAGTCGTGTGGGTCGGCGCAGCCGGCATCAGCGCTTCCACGCTGCTGCTGCTCGGACGCGTTGACCGACCGTCTGAGCAGCTGCTGCGGGAAGTTTGAAAACTGAACTTTGGGGCAGCAAACGCGGGCCATCAACCAATCGTAGGGACTCTTTGTACTGATGTCATTACGCCTTCCATGTGTGGATTGGCAAGTCATTCATTCAAAATGGAGGATCAACTAATCGTAGCTGTCTATAATTTCATGGGGTGTATCCACACACGTCGCAAATGAGTCTGACGACGATGGCTTTATTAATTAAATAAAGCCAAGCAACTCTCTCGACAAGATCCACCATATTGTAAAGAACTAGCAACAGAGAAATCCCCGCCTGCATGCAGATCTGCTAACGTGCTGAAGTACTGATGTGACGCGCCAACGAGCCGACACGGACTACAAAGTGTGCAAGGAGCTAGGTTTTAATTTTAAAGCATCAGCTTTTGTCCGTTTGAGCGATTTGACGTCTGGACGCGCTGACTGGTGTGAACGTCCCATAAGAGTTACATGCAGACATTTAAACAGAAGGATACAGTCAAGATCAAAATGAAAGTTTCAGTTTTGAGAAACTTACTATATTGAGAAAGATGCCTTATTTTGTCTAGACTTAGTGTTAATTTTGCCAGAATAATAAACTTCTGCTGACGAGCTGAAATTGTCATGGTAGCGATAACAACTACAAACTTCAGCGTATTTTTTAGTGCCCTTTTATTTAATCTACAAAAGCAAAGTAGCACATAATTGTGAAGTGGAGTGAAGAAATATTTTTAATTTTTCTTTAGAAATATTTGTATTTAGATCCTATTAAACAAATATTCCTGAATAGAACCTAGAGCAACCTGGTGTTTTCATTCACATGTTAGTCAGATCTGTAAGAAAGCAATGCTTTTAAAGACCAAATATCCTTACTAGGCATGACAGAGATAAAAGCAATAACATCAAAATATTCCCTTCTCCTAAATGTGATGTGCAACATAACCTAATGAAGCTCAGTCAGTTAATCAAAGCCCAAACTCTGAGACATTGTGTCCACTCAGCTGTTTGTATTGCAGCTTCTGGGTTAGTAATCACATCTCAGATTGTACTGAGAGGAGAGGGTTATAAAAAACAGGCCTCAGCACAGCGGCTTACTCTTACAGACCACCTTTATAAATTAGACCTGCTGAAATCCCATTAAACTTTTATGAAACATAGTAATTCAATCCGCTCGGGTACAAGTTGGCTCTGAACCATCAGTCTGCAGTGTCTGCCCCTCTCTTTGACAGAGAACTATAAATGTGACTCAGACAACCTCTAGCCTTGTTTTAAGAATTTATTTTACTTCCTCAAAACCAATTTTTCCTGATCAGAATCTTCAAAACTCAAATATAATGTCAAGAGCATTTATAAATCAGCCACTTGTGATCTTCGAGTACAACTACAAGTACAGGCCATTTCTATGCCCTTCAGCTGTCTTTGTAATCAACAACAGAAAGCAAAGTTATTATTGTGATCAGTACCCCAAAATTCCCTTGTTAATGTTCTGCCCTTTGCTTTATCACCGTGGGGGAGTCATTACTTATTCTTACATTCAGAAAGAGAGCTCATGAAGTGCATTGAATTTTTGAGTTCATATTTCAAAAATCTTAGTCTGACAAGAAAAGCGTTCTTCAACTGTTGGTTTAAACCATTAAGCATGAATCAAATAGATGCAATAGATTTCCTGTACTCTAGAAAATTAACATGCTGCACCTCAAGTCATAGCCACCAGATGTTGCTTTTTCTCTGTTGTCGATCATCTTAATGAACAAGGCACCAGGGTCTTAGAAAGTGAACGCAACACTATCCCCAGGGACAACAATCTCTCTCTAACGTAATGTAAAATAGATTAACGCAACACTCAGACAGATGTTGCAAGTGGAAAGAGCAAACTCTCAGAATAGAATAACATTCAGAAAGAACTGTATGATGAGACTGAAGGGGGGTTTAATGTGAACTGAGCTGGGCTACAGAAATACAGTCCCACAGAAGTTGAGTTCTTATGCTTCATTTATCAAAAGCCTGTTTTTATTTGGGTGATTCAAAACAAAAAGTTAAAATAAAAAATATACAGATACAGTAGCCTATATACAGAGTGAAATTTTTCAAGCATTTTAAGTACAGTATGTTTCTCAACTAATGAAAACCTAGAATATTACATGAGAGCAATTAAAATAATTTTTAATGTAGAATTGGCAGATAACAGAAATTTGCATCGATGTGCTGTACAGCATATGTACTCAATACCTGACCAGGTCTCTTTAACCAACTACTACTGTGAGAAGGATCAGGTGACAATGTTATGAAATATCTGGTTTAGGAGTTACTTAACACCAGAAATGCAACATTTATAACCTATGTTCTTGATACGTCTCCTTCCCCAAATTCAGAAGTGGGCTTTACTTTGCTTTGGTATCCTCTCAAGACTATGGTTATACCTGCTGTGTGTGCAACCTTTTCAACATACGTTTTTCTTCTACTAAACTTTCCAAGCAAAATGCTTAGATACAGCATTCTGGGGAAAAAAAATCTAATTTCTTAGCAATGGCCTCTTGTGACTTGCACTCATTGTGAAGGGTGTCAATGATGCTTGACAACTGTCAAACTGTCTTCCTCATGTTTGTGTAGGTTGGCTATAACATATCTGTTTTTATACTGTAGCAATATAACACATTTTCAATACAAAGTTATGTAGTAACAATGATGGTTTCGTTGTTGATCTCAAAAACCAACAAATCAAATCAAATCAAAAACAACCCATAGCATAATTTGTTGATTTCAGTAAACTGAATTTAGGGTTTTCATTTGCTGAAAGCCATATTCTTTAAACACTTGAAATGTATTTCCCTGTGTCTAATAAGTTAAATAGAATATGAGTTTTACATCATAAATTTTATGACTGAGATAAGTTAACTTTTCAATGATATTTTACTCTGATATGCACCAATATGAATAATATGTAAACCCTATATAGTTCAACCCCTCAAATAAAGAATTCAAATTAAATTGCATATCTTTTATTAGAAACTAGGCAGAGTATCTAAAAATATTTCACTTGCATATTTTGCTCTTTTTAAAGTTATATTTCCACACAAGTTTGTCTCTGCGTTATTTCAACAACCTTTCTCTGGGTTGAGTTAACTCCATTTGGACACCTGTTCCATATTACAGTGCTTCTTTCTGGTGCTGCCACCGAGGAGTGTGCAGAGCTGGAGGACCTCAGGATTGAGTGGTCTCATAAACCAAGGAGCGCCTTTTTCCCTGGGGGAACGTGAATGAGTCGTGTTTCTCTTTCCTAGGAACCACTTGAAAAGTTAATTAGACCTGTGGCTCGATGCTTGAGCACTAATGGTAATTGCATCACTCAAGAAACTAATATGCCCTCTCATTTTCATTATTTCCCTCTATGACGAATGCAGTTTGTCTAGGTAAATTATGAAGCAGGAGGGAAATTAACCACAAGCTATCACTGGACCTGATCAAGGAACATTGCAAAAATCTTTTTTTTTTTCAGTTTAAAACATGAGGTTGTGAAGTTACACAACACTTCATTAACACAGTATTTCCAAACTGAAAAAATATTCATGCTTACTATTCATATGTTTCCCTAAATATACTCAGAAGCTTGAACTAACAAGCCGATATATTTTTCTCTTAACGACGTAATTGCTTGCAATCATCTTTGCCGTAATATACTTCCTCAATATGTACATTAACAATTAAATGCCTGCACTCCTCTTGTGATGAATTTGTCATCTTTGCAGGATGTGTATGTTTTTGCTCAGTATTTCAGTTCCCGTCAAACTTATTTATACTCCTTGAAATTTTTCAAAGCTCGCCACCCTACATCCACAAAATTCAACGTTTGTTTTTTTCAGGGGTTTTCATGTCAGTAATCCATACAAGGTTGCACATAACTGTGAAGTAAAATCAAAATGACCCACATTGCTTTCAAAAGGTTTTGCAAATAAAACAATGAAGGGTTTATATTTATTACCCTTTAACAGGTAATCCAAAATAAAATCTAGATTCTAGAACAACCAATTGCCTTTAAAAAAATAAAAAAACAGCTAAAGCGAGTCAACACCTGTTTGATTTGTTCAAATTATAGATACAACTTTTCTCTGAAAGCCTCAGAGTCTCTTTTATCAATTTCCAAACGGCATCATAGTGACCAAGACAAAGAAAAGTATAAGGAGTTGCATGCTAGGTTGTGAATCAATATCACAAGCATGGAACATATTACTGTGGACTGTTTATATTCGGGAGTGTATAGAGTATGACGCAAATGCAAACCAGCTAATCGACCTAAAATGACAAGAAAAGCACCAATTAGAAAAGCAGCGTAGAGAGGCATTGCTTACTCTGGCAGAGCTGCTGAGAACCATAGCTCAGGGTGGGGATTGTAGGGGAAAGTTATAGTCATGCCCTCCGCAAACCTGACCTTTAACAAGGATTGTTAAACCTTTGCAAGGTGCTGTACTTTAGATGAGGGACCAGCACCCTCAATATCTTTTGATACATAGGTTTGAAATAAATAAATTAAGATAGAGTGACTTCTATCCAAGGACATTGATCAAACTGAAAGAAAACAAAATAAATGTTTGTCTTCTACAATAACATTTTACATTCCCGAGTCAGATTTTATTAGACTCTCTGATTCTTTTATTCAATTATATATTTTGTATAAAGCTTGAGTCTTGGCTTTTACATATTGTTTTTTGGCCTCTTTATTTTCTTTTGTACATTAAAGGGGCTCCTGACTTGTAAGACATTTTACTTTGACATCATCACACACAGCAACCAGAAACGAAATGCCTGTAGATAAAAAATCTTTACATTGCACAAAGTTTGAGTCTTTATTGTGAATGTTTTGTGCTGTTAATCAATAAGGCTATTTCTCATTGTGTCGAAAAACAGAGGTAGCTCATTTGTGACTTCAAAGGTGTAGTAGTTCTTTGTTTTGATAATAATAAACCTATAATGTTGTGAATTATTATTTTCTCTGTTCTCTATCTGTTCTCTTGTCACTCGTGTGCTTTTGAAACAATCTTTTATCTGATTGATCTGTAAATAAGGAGCAATAATAAACTTACATGTTTAGAGCTACCTTTGATTAATTGAATAATATCTAGAATGTTATAACAGTAGTATGTTTCAATGTTCTTTATGTTTCTGATGTTGTATTTTTTTTTATTGTTTTATTTCTGCTTGTATTTTCACCCTGTTACCCCCAAAGAACCTTGAAATGCCTTGTTGCTGAAAGGGTGCCATACAAATAAATGTGCCTAGCCTTGCCTAATATGCTGATTTTCATTACGTCTGGGATGAAAATGGTCGTGCTGCATTTTATGCGATATATGTTTATGTGATATATAAACCACTAAAGCTTTAGATCACTGTTTCTATGGTATAAATGAGATGACTGAGATAGTGCTGAAATGATAAAACATTTCCTCTACCTGTGTATAGCATTGTCCAGTTGAATGATGTCCCTCCCCCACCCGCTGGTGTGTGCTGCTGGTCAGCTGGCTACAGCTGGTCACTGAAAAGCTCATGGTACCGATTATTACAAGATTTTGTAATGGTAACCTAAACCCAAGAATGTATCTATAAACACTGGAATCCCCAGACCTGTGTGTGTGTATGAGTATGCTGGTACATGTAACGTTTCTCCATACGAGTGTTCAATAGCTTGTGTGATGAGCCATCGATCTGCCTCCCAGGAATCGAAGTAGACACGAAGGAGATTGGAGCCATAGAAATCCAAAGGCCCCCCAGAGCACAGGAACCCCACGCAGACCAATGCAGGGCTGATCGCACACCCAAGAGAGGAGCAGAGGAGAACCCTCTGCCAAGAGAGGAGCAGAGGAGAACCCTCTGGGAACATCCAACAGCTACAATGTCGGAGCCCGGGGGCCGCATTGACGAGCCCACAGGCTCTGCCGGCAACGCCAGGACCGATCCAGCCTCGCTCCCGAATCAAACTCCCGCACACCACCGAGCACCAAGACCAAGCATCCAATCAAGGTCAACCAAACCCACCAATGAACTGACCAAGCACGAAACATACAGAACAGGAGACCAAGTGGAGATGCCGGACACGACCCCCAAAGCCTTCTGACAGCTATCACCAAACAATGCCCAGGCCGGTTGGGAGGGGCGGCTGACCGACACCCCGGTTCACCCAGGCCTGGCCAGGCAGGCACCAGGGATGAGCTGGAATGCCACCCGAGCACCAAGCCTCGGACACAGAAAGCCACCAACACACAAGAGGGTAGAGGCATCTGTCACCAGCAGGGAGTGACGGAGGGGAAATAGGCCCCTCATTTGGTGGGGGGTCTGAGATGCGCCAGGCCAGAGGCCAGCCCAAGACCCAACCTGACAGATACACAGGAACAAACAGACACAGTCATACGTTCACTCCCTCTTACACACATACATTCTCATCTGCACACTAAGACACACAAAAAAGGACTCTATGCACCTAATCATACTCGCCATACACACTCTATACTCCCAGGTCCAGGTACTGATACCCCAGCAGAGCAACCAGCCCCCAGACCCAGGAGATGGTCCCCCTACCCTCTAGGAGGGAGACAAGCAGACCGCCAAAGCCCACACAGTGGCAAAGCAGCTCACCAGCCCAGGCCCCGACCAGACAACATGTTCCTCCTCCCGGACACCAACCCCTGATGGCCAATACTGAACAGGGGTGTGGAAAGACTCCTAGCCTCCCTCCTCCTTCTCAAGTATGGTGTTGATGCTTGTTGTTTAACGGTGGGCATTGGCACCATAGGTGAAGCTGATTGAACAGATCGTCCTCTGGATGCCGAAAAGCCTGCCCACACCAAAGTCTCTACATGTGTGTCTGTGAATGTTATAGGTGAGAGTGTCTACGGTGTACAGTAAAATTGGGACCCAGGCAGCCACTGGGTAGCGGAGATGGAACCCCCGCACCCCTGTGACTTGGCTACACCCCAAGGACCTACATGGCTGGTAGAGTGATGGAGTGGGCAGACAGAGGTGTCCGGAGATAGGGAGGGAAGAACTGGGAGACAAAATGTTTTCCCATGGTGCCAGCTCCCCCACTGACTCCAATACCACCCCCGTTAACCCCCCGCCAGTGCACCCCCTAGGGGGAGAGCACTTGCAGCTAGATAGTAACAGCCTCCTCACCAATAAAGGAGGCCCCCAGCACCACCCATGCATCAAAGGCCCCCGTGCCCAGGCAGGA
Source organism: Valencia hispanica (assembly GCA_963556495.2). Lineage (NCBI taxonomy): Eukaryota > Metazoa > Chordata > Actinopteri > Cyprinodontiformes > Valenciidae > Valencia > Valencia hispanica. The sequence goes on along the minus strand of OY747718.1, from coordinate 29,504,964 downwards.
ACCCGGGGTACGCAGTGGCCCAAAACCCCGGCGATATGCCCACCCAGACCAGGAGCAGCACGGCTAGCAGGCCAAGGATACTGAGTTTTTGCACAAACGGCTTGCCATCCATATGTTATGTGGTTGACTGCTGGCTATCTGTTATGTGACTAGAAGGAGTTGAAAAAAATGTTCTTTTACTTTTATTTTTCAAGAATTTTTTATTTAGATTTTTATTTAGTTGTTTGTTTTTAATCTATCCCTTAAAAATAGACAAATAAACACTATATTGTCTCTCATGGATCTAGAGCACTTTGTTATATCGAACTTTATGTTTTGAGTCAGAACAAATGTATTCTTTATTGCATCCTTTTTAGAAAATTATTATATAAATATTATATTACAAATGAATATCAGAAAATTTTTTCTAAATATATAAATTTAATATCTGAATATGTGGAATAGAACTCTGAATGAATGAGTCATTATGTCAGCATAATATAAACACCCATACTGAATAAATTAGAATATTAAAGTTTATTTATTTGATCAACTCAATTCACTAAGTGAAAAATAGATTATATAGATAAATTACACTCAGACTGATGGTTTCAAAACTTTATTTCTGTTGATTATGATCATTTTCCACTTACAGCTACCAAAGACATGGCATTTAAAATTATAACATTACTTCAGACTAATAAAAAATCATTTTTATGACAGAAATGTGGACTTAATAAAAATTATGTAAAATACTTGCCTAAATGTTATTTTCAAAAGGTACTTTTATTTGAACAAATAAGTATCATTGGAACACTAATTTGAAGTTACTGAATATGACTGTACGTTTCATATATGGATATATGTGAATCTGTTTATGTAAATGGAATAGAATGGGAATATTTGTAAGACTGTAACTCCATACATTCAGGCTTTTATTCCATGTGTTCAGGCATTTATTATAGAAAATAAATAAGAATACCCACATCTCTCACATAATTTGTCCAACTTTCTCATCTCGAATGGTGCATAAGACATACGTCTATTCATCACAAAGGAAGAGAGCAGTCTTAACACTCTGGCCCTAAATAAGGATGAAATAAGAAAGAGGACATGGATGCACAGAAGAAATTGTTTTTTTTTTCTTCACAGCTCTCCCATCCCTTATTTGCTGTAATAAATCTTCTCTGTCTGATTTTTTTTTCCTTCAGGCCAACAAAGATGTATTGTTCCAAATGGAAGTGAAACATATTCTTATCTTATCAGTGCAGCCCTTGCTTCATAGGAGTATTGAACAGCTGGTGAGCACAATCCATGTGAGGTTAATAAGGGTAAACGAAGGCAACAAATTATGCAGAGAGGACATGAGGTTAAATTATGTGTGAGACAGTCTTTTTCAGTGATTGCTGGTAATATTATGTAGTGTGTCTGCAGCAGCTGTGGTTGGAGTTTTCCCTCCCAGGCAAAGGCTAACCTAATAAACCATGACATGCATAACATCTAATTGGATTTAACATCACCTGAATCTTTTTTTGCCATTTTCTTCCCAATGTGTACATAAAGATATCACGGCAAGATCACGTCATTCTAAAATTGGCCAGCCTTTGTGGGTGGAATCATTCCTGGTAGTTCCAAGAATAAAACACTGTCAAATCAATTAATGTCGCTGTTAAACACAGCTATGTTAAGCTTTAAAGGACATTCTAAGAGAATTATGATTTGCTATTTTTTCTCAAAGGAAATTATTATGATGCTCAGAGCTCAGACAATTCATTTGACAATCAACTATGTGCCTGTCCAGAAGTCCTAACAAAGGGAATTTTCTCAAGAAATGTTTTACATTTTACTAAAAATAAAACTAACTTGCAAAAAAACAACATTCATCAGAAACATTGGTCCATTTTAACATGAAAGCATCACACAGTTGCTGTAGATTTGTTGGCTGCACATCCATGATGTAAATCTGCTGTAACACCAACTCTTAAAGGAGGTCTGTTAGGATCAGATCTGCTGACTCTGGAGACCACTAGAGTCTGAGTCAGTCATGTTCATGTTCAATAAATTATCTTGAGATTATTTGAGCTTTGTTGTATGCCACATTAACCTGTGGTAGATACTCATCAGAGGATAGACAGATTTTAGTTATCAAGTGATATATGTTCCAACAATGATCAGGAAGGCTGCAGTGTTTAATCAAGCCTTGGTTGGTACTAACAGGCACGTAGTGTGCTCATAACATATACCCCAAACTTCTACACCACCAAAAACAACTTGAACCATTGAAACAAGGCAGCATGGATCCATACTTTAGAGGTGGTTATGACAAATTCTGAGCCTACCATCTGATCACCTCAGATTTGAGACTAAAATGACCAGACAATGTTTTTCCTGTCTGTAATTTCCCATTTCAGTTGCCTGTTTTTGCTTGTCTGACTTGTGCCCCTCTTTCCTCTTCTTGGCTGACATTCAGTGGCACCAAGTGTGGTCTTCTGTTGCTGTAGCCAATCTTCTTCAACCTTCAACGGTATACAGAGGTGATATTCCGCATGAATTGGTTGAAACAAGTGGTTATCTGAATGACTGTGTCCCTAACATCCACAATTCATTTTCGTCCATGCAATCACTGGATATTTTCTCTCTGTGGCCCATTACCTGCAAATCTGAGAAGGTTGTGTTTACCAGCCTCTTTTCATGCAACAAACATGTCAAGTTCAAGTCACATAAATCTCCCTTTCCTATTTTGATGCCTTGTCTGAATTTCAGCATTTTCAGTTGTCTTCACCAGATGCCTAAATGCATTACCTGCCAAGTGATTGGATGTTAACAAGCAACTGGAAATGTGTGATTAATAAAGTGAACTGTAAGTACAAATGTTTGTGGCAAGCAGTTGACTGAGAAAATATTAATTAATGTAGCTTTTTTTTTGCACCCAAACACATTCTGTCCTGTGACTGCGTGTTTGTTTTCTCCACACTTCCTCCAGAGGGATGAATCAATATTTTTTTGTGAATACATTCTCTGGCATGCCATTAGCTTCTTTGCTGTTTGATCATTCAATGATATGTGCAGCAGGCTTTTCTGTGTGTCACTTATTTTTTTAAACAAAAAAATGCAACCCACTGGAAAACTAGGTGTTTGTAGAAAAATGAGAACTGGGGGGAAAGTGTGAATTGGAACAATAAACTCAAAAGTGTTAGCACCACAACAATGAGCTCAGACAGGCTAAATTATTACACAGCTAACGAGACGTGCTAACTTGGACAAGACATCTTTGTTGATGTGACAGCTGAACACATTCATTTTCTCGGTTCTTTATGGCAGCTTTATGCTCTCTGTATACAGATTTTATTCTTGGTTTCTAGTAAACCTCTTATCATATTTGGAATTATCTTTCTGAATGTCTTGGGAATTTCACAACTAATGTGGATCCTATCTCGTGCACTAAGAAATAAAATAATAATAAAGTTCTGATAAAAAAGGGACCCAAAATTGCATATTATTTTAAAATGCATAGAATAGTTTTAGTTTTGCTTATAGATGAGCCGATAAAGTGTGGTAGTCTCCTGTAAAAATATTGAAAGCTTGAATGTTTCCCATGTGACTCCCTAGTTATGAAAAGTGGCATATTCTGTATCACAGATTTATTATGAAAGTATCGAGCCATCAGGTCACACACCAGGATAGAACATCTCCAAACAGCCCCTCTTTCCCAGCCCACCTTCAAATTTATGATTTTTTCAAACCAAGTGACCACTAGGTGTCATAGGTTTACCATTTACGATCTAAGGTTGCTTCCTGCAGCTGCAGATCTTTTTTTTTAATGTAACAGAACTTTGCATTATGTTGCAAAACTTGGTCGATTTTAAGCTTTATGTCAAAAGTTTTATTCGAAATCTAAAAGATAAATGCAATCCTTTTGCATTTATGTGCAAACTCGTGTGGTATAAATGATGTCATTTAGAGATTGCTTTTTAAGACTTAAAATACATTTTGAATAAACAAATAATTGTATCCAAGCAACAAAATACTTAGACGCAATTGTACGTACTGTACAATCTTGTGAAGGAATGCATTCTCACTCTGTTGTGGATGAAGCTCCAGTCACAAAAGTTATCCTTGCTGCTATTAGATGGCGTGTGTGTCATGTGAGGAAACTCCAACAGCACAGCCCTTCCAGTAAAGCCCAGCAGGGCATGTGTTCTGGAACAGTTTCCTGCTATTATGTTCCCTTACAGCAGGGTCACATGCCCTCACTGGGGAGAAAGTTTCCTCCTGTGAAATTTATGCAAACACTTTTTGCTGTTTGACCAGAAATCCTTGTGTAAATAATGGCAAATATGTTACGGATGGCTTGCCATGTATGCAGGTCAGGTCAAGCTTTTTCTTACACTCATTGACTCATGGCTCTCTTTTTTTGGCTGTATTTACTGCATGACCAGACTTTGGTTTTATTGATGCACACCATTCTCCTCAATTTATCTGTATTCATAGATCAGTGTTAATACTAGAAATTGATGGCTTAGTTTTAAAGCTAAAAAGATTTGCAAGAAACACAAGTAAAAAAAGTAATCCTTATAATTATAGCAAAAAATGTTTTCTGATAAGTGTTTGTATATGTATCTTCATTTTATAGCAAAGTATTTTAGTGGAACCTTTTTTGTATAAATTTGAACTTCTAGCCTGATTGTTTTGATTCCTTAAACAAACATTAGCATTTTATGATTTATTTTGTGATTTAAAAAACAGAATAAAGAATGAACTAAAAACGTGTTTTTACTCTGCTTCACTGCTGCCAGCATTTGTTTATTATCTGTGAGACTCTCTAGGCCAGTGGTCTCCAACCCCCGGGCTGCGGACCGGTACCGGACCGTGGGTCATGTGGTACCGGGCCGCGAGCCACACAGAAAGAATAAATAACTTCCAGTATTTCCGTTTTATTTATTATCTGAGGGTGACCGCTGTTATATTTTGAAAAATGACCGGATATCCCCGTTACATAGCTCAGTCTTGACACATCAAGAGGCTTGTATTAGTCACGTGATAGTTACCGCTAAAATTAATCCCACAAGCTAGCAAGATGGATAGATAACAAATCCATCAAGTCCGGTCCGTGAAAATATTGTCTGATACTAAACCAGTCCGTGGCGAAAAAAAGGTTGGGGACCACTGCTCTAGGCCATTCAGAGGAATGTTAGCGTGAAAGGGTGCATGTCGCCACCTACCGTCATGGAGTCGAACATTCTTTCAATAATTCGATTTTCTGACTAACATGTAAACTGGGATAACGACTAACTTTCTGGTTAAGCTGTTGGTCTGATTATTGCCTAAATTTGATTTACATTTGCATGTAAACGTACTGAGTAAAATATTACTTTAATTTAGCTCTGAACAGCCAGTTGCACTGTGGTCACATTTTCTTACAGCACCTAAGCTGTACACAATATAGAAAGATGCCCGTCCTCCAATGAATCAATACCAATGCAAACAACATAAAACTTGAGTTAACAGTTGACACCCTGACATAATGGTGCCCTGAGCAGAGAGCCTCATTGCCCATGTTAAGAAGAGCCCACGTGCATTTTGTTAGGATATGCTTAGGTATCACTCTAAATGAAATGTTCCTGTGTTTACCTTTTTTTATTAGGTTTTGTCATTTCATTAATGAACAAAAAGAATGTCCTGCCACTTCTCACTTTTTCTCTGGGCCGATTGTCATCACCTGTTCCTGTATGGCGTCTTGCCTTGTTTGCTTGTTAGGGTGTCTGGCTGCTGGTCGCGGCGGCTGGGTGGCATTTCTGGGCCTGATCAGTCTTTTTTGCAGTGGACTGGCTGGGTAGTGGGCATGCAGGGCGGGTGGGTGGTGCGGTGGGTTTGATCGCTTGCCAAGCCATTGAACGGCAGTGGTCGCTCCACAAGGGCTGGGTATCGGCCAGGGAATGGGGGTGGTGGATGTCGGCCTGGTGGATAGGCCGCCCGGGGCATCGGTTTGCTCCTGGTCTGCGCAGGTATGTCGCCGGGGTTTTGGCCACGGGGGCCTTCGATGCGCAGGTGGCGATGGGGGTTAACCCTTTGCTGGCGGGGAGGCTGTTGCTATCTAGCGACAGGTGCTCTCCCCCTACAGGGTGCACTTGGATGGGGGGGGGGAGTGCAGGAGGAGGGGGGCTGAATTCAACCTGGGTGTCTAGTGTCTTTTGATTTCTGATAGTAGGGTGAATGTTGGGGTGGGTATAGCTCTCTGCGATGGGACTGGGGGGACTGCCTTGGAGTCCATGGGGCTTGGTGGTGCTGCGGCCGTGGGCCCGGGGTTGAATGTGCCAAGGCCTCCCTCCCCTGGTGGATCCTGGTGAACAGCGGTTGCTTTCGGGGCCAGTGGGGGAGCTGGCTCCCTGGGCAGGCATTTTGTCTCCAAGTCCTTCCCTCCCCATCCCCGAACACCTCTGTCCACCCACTCCATCACTTTACCATTCATATAGGGTCTTGGGGCATGGGCACGTCACTAGGGTGCGAGGAGGGTTTTCCATCTTCACCATCCTGTGGCGGCCTGGATCCTAATTTTACTATTCAAATTAAACACTCCCACTTATAACATTTTCAAGAGACACACATGTAGGGACTTTGGGGTGGGCACACTTTTCGGCATCCAGAGGGGGAGCTGTTCAATCAGCTTCACCTCTGGTGCCGGTGCCCACTGTTAAATCTCATATAGACACTGAGGGCTCGGGGTGGGGGTTGGGGGATGTGTGGTGGCCTTCCCCACATCCCACCCGTCTGTTTTAAATGCACATTATAATAACACGCATCAACACCATACTCGAGCGGGAGGATAGAGGCTAGGGGTCCTTTCACACCCCTGTTCGCTATGGGCCATCAGGGGTTGGGGTCCAGAAGAGGGGCAGGTGGTCTGGTCGGGGACCTAGGCTGGTGAGAAGCTTCACCACTGTGGGGCCCTTGGGGGTCTACTTCTCTCCATCCTAAAAGGTAGGGGTCCATCTCCTGGGTCTGGGGGTTGGTTGTTCTACTGGGGCATTGGTACCTGGACCTGGGAGTACAGAGTGTGTATGGGGTGTATGATTGAGGGTACAGCATCCTTTCTTGGGTGTCTTGGTGTGTCGTGAGAGTGTATGTGCTTAAGAGGGAGGGAACATATGACTGTGTCTGTATGTCTCTATCTACCTGTCAGGTTGGGTCTTGGGCGGCCCTCTCCCCTGGCGTACCTCAGGCCATACATCTAATGGGGGGCCTATTTCCCCTGCATTGCTCCCTGCCAGTGACTGATGCCCCTGCCTGCTGGTGCATTGGTGGTCAATCCGGTTCGGACCTGGTGCGTGCCTGACCAGGCCTGGGTGGACCGGAGCTGGGCTGATGTTTTCCTTTTGTTGGTTGGGGCACCTCTTTCGGGGGTACCAGGTGGGGATTGTTGGGTGGCGTCTGTTCAGTGGCTCGGCAGGATATGGATCCAGCGTTTCTGCTCGTTCGATCACCTTTTCTGTGCATTTCGTGCGTGGCCGGTTCATTGGCGGGTTGGACTGGCCCTGGCCTTTGTTGGATGTCTGGTCTCAGCGCTCTGCATTGCATGGGATCAGAACTCAGGAGCTGGTGTCCAGGTGCTGGCTGGGCTTGGGCTGGGGATGCCGCCGTCCGTCTGCTGTGGCTATCGGTGTGGCGGCCCAACGTGGGGCAGGGGTGGAGCGCTGGGATGTTGGCAGTCGCAGTGGCGGGGGCCACTCGTCGGCCGATCCCCGATCGGGTCCCTGTCTGGGGGTGGGGTGCCCCTGGGCCCCGACTCTCCGGGTCCATGGATGGGCCCGCCCTGGCGCAGCCGGTTGCCGGTGGGGCCAGTGGGCTGTGGCCGCCCGGGCCCCTGCATCGTGGCCGCTGGATGTTCCCCTGGGGTTCTCCTATGCTCCTCTCCTGGGGGATGCGGTCAGCCCTGCGCTGGTCCGCCTGGGGCTCTGGGGGTCCTTTAGACGTCTTGGCTCTGATCTCCTTCATGTCTGCATCGATTCCTGGGAGACGGATTGATGCCTGCTCACACCAGCTATCGAACACTCTTATGGAGAAACCTTATATGCACCAGCATGCTCACACACACACACACACATAGGTGTGGGGTCTCCAGTGTTTACAGATATATTCTTGGGCAGAGGTTATTGCTAGATCTTCATTAATCTGTACCATGAGTTTTTCAGTGACATTGTTGTTGTATTTTTATATTCATTTTTGTGTAATGTGGTTTTGTAGTTCTTAGTTCACAATGTTTGTTTTGTTTTGTCAATGTTCCCTTTTCAGTTTTTTTTGTTTTTTTCCCTCTCTCTGCTGTCCTGTCGGTATGGAGGCAGACTTTGATGTTTTCCTGTGTTTTCTTTGTTTGATTCCCCCTTGCAAAGCTGTTCTGAGACATCTAGGATAAGCAAAAGGTAAGCAGAAGGTATTCACGGGTACCTCTACCAGAGTAAACTGTGCTGTTGGATGGTGGCCATGCCTTCTTTGGCATCTTAATCCGGTTTACCTGCTGTGTCAAGCAGGGGTGCATAAGGTTATCTCAGCATGGTTCAACAAAACTATAAATCTAACCATACTGCATGTGCTACAGGGATGAAAAGTCAAGCCCAGAAGGGAAGAGCCAGCATTAGGTCATTGGCTGGAGCTCTGCCAACTCCCCTGCCCTCATACACCAGACCTGTTACACTCCCTTTCTCCCTTAAATCTCACTCTGTTTGCAATCTTCCAATAAAAACATCCTGCAGCTTGAAGGGGGTTTGATGAGGTAGCCACAAATTTAATTCCACTGAACTTCATGTTGAAGCCATGTGCCTTGAAAACAGATTTATGCATTTTTTCATTTCTTTTTTCCATTCATCCAGCCAACATTTTCTCTCTGTTTTTTCTTATTCTTTTTCCTCTCCAATCAAGTCCTCTCGTGTACTTTAACATAGCCTCACCTGCATGTTACATTTTTTACATAATCAGGGCACTTACTCTTCAAATTTACAGTTGAAGAACTTTAGATTATCATCAAAAAGTGGCGACATGATTACCAACATTTCAGGCCCATCCCTGTCTGACTCATATTTCCTTTTTCTCACTAATTTACAAACCACACATTACCACAGAGGTCGTATTAGTTCAAAGTTAATGATTAGCAACTTCACCGTCTGTTAGACTTGTACAGTGGGAACGAAAAATTGCTCTGAAACACCAGAAAAGCTTTTTACTGAGAAAGAGGAAACTGTTAAGACAATCATTCTTGTTGTGTTACAGGAGAAATTCCAGGTTATATTTAACCATGAAGAACATGGATGATTCACAAGTAACTGCAAGCAGGTTATGAAAAGCACATAAAGATCTGGGACAAACTAGTTAGTCTTGAATTTAATAGATAGGCTGTTAACAATGTGCTGCTGGGAATATCTTTATATAAAAGTACAGCCATTTTTAACTTTGACATGTCAACTTCATGCTTAACAAGTTTATCCAGTTACTCTACTAAATTCCCATTGCTTTAATTTTGCTAAAATATACTCCAAGCCTCAGGACATAACACCATTTGCACAAGGATCTGGGTCTTAGATATATTTTGTTGAAAATAATTTTGTATTGTCTTTCATGAAATGAAGGAGTTTTTATTTGCTTAATCCATTTATTTAAATGACCCCCCCACCCCACCCCCAAACACACACACTTTTTTTATCAGCCAGCCAAGTGCTTTTTTTTCTTGTTACGAGAGAATAAAAATGTACACAACTGATTTAACCATTTCTAACATAGAGTCATAATCAGAAATCTTCAAGCAGTATAAGATATTGGGATATAGGAATTTCTCATTGAAAGCTCTTTCAAACAGCAAGATGTGATATTCGTGCATAATATTGCATCTTCTCACAATAGCTATATCTCAATTATTGATTACATATATATGATTGACATTTTCTAATCTGTGTGATTTATTTATTGCCTTTATGCCAAAATCATATGTGATCATATGTGAAAAAACTTTGACCCATGTGAAGTCCATGTGTACTACACATGTGGTTTACCAGATACCACATGGGATAACATGTGATCCCATGTGAAGAACATGTTCAACCCAAGTGACTTTTCGATAAACGTAACATAATAAAATATAGTCTTAGAAAACATAAAATACAAGCTAGAAAAATATATTTTAGGCATTCCAAAGTAGCACATCCATTACTACAACACCATGTGTAAAAAGTAAAGTCTTCTGAAGTGTTCTGCCTCATGTCATGTGAGCAGGAACAACTGCACCTTAAATAACAAAATCTTCTCAGATCTGAAGATTGCTGTCTGACTTACTTGGATGTCTTTCTGTGTTTTAGTTCAAACAAATAGCAGAATTTTCAAGAATTAAAGGCTCTTTTCTGTCTGGTCAACTTATCTCATTGTGGTTCAGACTTTTTGTTAAACTCTTTGTTAAACTTTAATTATATCCGTTCTTGGGCATTCACATCTTCTCTTGTTAATTAAATGGCTGTCACAGTTCCGCTTCAGCTTAAGATATGTGGAAGATGACCACCTTCAGAGTTTTCTGTCAGGAAAGTGAAATTCTCCCCTAATAAATGTGCTTAAATGTCATTAAGATTAAAATACCAGTTGTAAATGTTGTTCATGGACCTCAGTCACACCTTTCATCATAATATGTGCCTGTGTTTATTTATATAGGGCACAAATTAACAACAAATGTCATTGCAAGGCAATTTATAAGACAGGTTAAGTAAATTCAATCATACATTCCAATCAGTTTAACAGTTTTCTACTTAAGGAATCTCTGTAGATTGCATTGGGTCATTGACTTTCAGTTGTGCCCCATTAATGCAGACTCCAACCACATCAATCCCTCATACTGAGCAAGCATTTAGCGACAGTGGAGAAGAAAAACACCCCTTTAACAGGAAGAAACCTCCAGTGGCCATGTACCACAACCTTGTGAGGGTTCTAGAAGACAGAGGGGAGACACAGAAAGAATAAAAAGAACTGATGTAAGAGTACTTTCTATATTAAAGGAAGTACAAATTTGATAAAAGGACACTCGGTTGCTTAGTTACTGGGAACTTCATCCCAGTTGATGCCCCTCATCCAACAACACATTGCAGCTGAGCAGAGCGCCAGACCAGGTGTAGCTTCTATGGAGGGAAAAACACTGAGAAAAACAAAAGTTAACAGTTGAAATAACAGCAAATAATCCAACTGGAGAGTAGTAGAAGAGAAAAGTAGGAGAGTGAAGAAAAGTGGTCAGTCTGTCCTCCAACAGTCTAAGCCTATAGCAGCATAACTAAAGAGATAGCTTAGAATAACCAAGCCCGTTAGAATGAGAAATGCGAGAGGCAGAGTCAGGAAGAATTGTCTGTCTGGACTGTATTCCCCCAATCGGCTTAGGCTGTCGGCTACTACTCCTCCCCTACTCCACCACTCATCCAACGAATGGCTGTCATCACTGTGTTTTTAACTATAAGCTTCATCAAATAGGAAAGTTTTAAGCCTGGTCTTAAAACTTGACAGGGTGTCTGCCTCACGGACTAAATCTGGGAGCTGGTTCCAAATGAGAGCCTGATAACTAAAAGATCTGCCTCCCATTCACTTTTAGAAATCCTAGGAACCACATTAAACCTGCAGTGTGAGAGCAAAGTGCTCTGCTAAGCCTGCCGCACACGAGAGCAATCTGCTGAGAAAAAGTCATTCTTTTTTCACGTCAAAACAATAAATGAAACAGAGACAGAGATGGATTTGGAGGAAATGCCGCTTCTCATTTTGTTGATGAGGCGACATCGTATAAACAGGTGTAGTCTGGCCAAATTTCCATGAGTTTATCTTCTAAAATGTAATCTTCTCCATGGGCTGCCATTTTGGAATCATGTGAGCGGAGACTGCGTTTTGATTGGTCACTTGAATATTTGCCCTCAGCACACAGCTCACGTAGAGCGCACACAGTGAGTTTTTCGCCTCGCGAGACGAAAAATATCAACCCTGTTTGATTTTCACCTGAACAGGCAGAAAACTCACCGAAAATTAGCCGCACACAGCGAGCTATCTGCTGAGCAAACGGCCTTGAATGACTTTTTGCTCAGCAGATTGCTCTTGTGTGCGGCAGGCTTTTGGAACATATGAAACAATCAGATCTCTGATGTATGAGGTGGCTTGATTATTTTACTTTATATGTAAGAAGGAGGATCTTGAATTCTATACTGAAATTAACAGAAAGCCAATGACGGGAGGCTAAAACAGGAGACGTGATCTCTCACATTTGGTTAAAAGTACCTATAGGTGCTTTTGTAGCCATCAATATGCTTCTGGTGTGATTCAGGCTAAACATTTGTACAAATGTTTCCTGGCACAGATCCAGCATAGTACATTTTCAAAATGAGACAGTGCTTTGGGAAGGCCATTCTAGATGTTTAATATTAGCCTTATTTAACCACACCTAAATTTATTTGTTGTGTGTTTTGGATCATTATCCTGCTGTGGACACTGTTAGAACACTATGTCCAAATCTCAACCATCTAATGGAAGGAAACTGTACGAAGTTCAGGGATAATAGAAAACCCATCAAGGCATAGGCTTAGTATGAACTGGAAATTGATGGAATAAGTGTCAATTTCTGACAGATTGGCAAGTTTTTCACTAGCGCAGACTGAGCTTGAATGAAATTTGCGGCTGTCCATATGGAAAACCCAACTTTCTTCTGATCAGACAAGGCAAACATTGAGCTAATTTGAACCAAAAATCTTAAAAGTGAGTGTGTTAAACCTGAGAACCCTGTAGCAACTTTTGAGCATTAAAATCTACTGTTTATACAAGCACTGCTAAGCCACCTCATTTGCTTTTCCTGCTCCTCTTTAAATCTCTGTCTGCTCATATGGTTAGAAAGCTGGGCAGTGAGACATTGGAGTCAGGGATATGATCCTTGTCCATTATTATCAATGGAAAAGATTGTTTGAACTTCCTCCTCTCTTTGCTCTTGATCCAGCTCTGCATCTTTCAAGCCTCCTTCACAACTCCTCCGGGATTTGGGGTCGTAGTTCAGGTATTATTTGAGCTTTTAAGATGCCAATCAGAGACTCCTAGTTGTAAAAATACCTTATTGCTATGGTTATCCAGTTTTACAACTGAAAGTAAAAACGTAAGCGCAAAAATCCTTCCTGCTGCACAGCATCCAAAGCCAGAGGCAACAATCATCCAAACATGAGATGCTTCAATCTTAACGACCATGAACAAAAATCTACATAAACAACAAATCAGAACCAATTCAACAGAGCATTCACCATAAGTTCATTAGATTGAAAAAAGAAGACAACCACCAAATTTTTTTACTCACCATCCATCAACAGCTGAATTGTTGAAACTTAGACAACATGTTTGTTTCAGCGGAGCAATGAAGGCAAACGAACATCAAAACCTGTTTTGGATTGGATAAAGGACTTCAACATGTACCATGTTACAGAATGGTACAAGGTCCTCTACTCAATCTTGCCAAAATCTTGTAGACAATGTTTAATTAAGATTTTAAATAGAAAAAAACAAAGCATTCCATGCCTAAGCAGGGTTTGTGCCAGGAAACAACCAATTTAAATAAGCTCAGGGCTGCAGAAAGGGTGAGATTGAGGTACAGTCTGCTAAGTGTCATCCAACCAAAGCAATTTCAACTTTATGAAGTAAAACAAACAATAGTTGCTGAGGACAAATTGTGTTTCTGTAATGCTGAAGTAACCTGTGTCGTCAATCTTTCTGTCTAGAGTCACAGTTCACAACTTTGCACAGTTGCAGCATCAGACAGCTATAAATAAATTAGATGTTGATCCAACATTCATACAGTCATGCATATGTGTTCCTATGAGGTTTGCTTTTCATTTTAAAAGTGCCTTTTGAAAATAACAACCTTTAAGCAAGTATCAAATGCTTTTCATTAAGCCCACATTTCTGTATCATTGTATTTTTATTGGTCTGATATAGTACTCTAATCTTAAATGTAATAAGTTATAAATAATGTAAATGAAGGCTTGAAAACATCACTGTGTAAAATTAATATATATGTTTCATTTTGTGAACTGACTGAGTTACTGAAATAAATTAACTTTTCTATATTACTGTATTTTATTGAAGATGATAGAATAGAAGCGCACATGTGTGGTTTTAAACTCAATGTTTAAACAAAGCTTCGCTTATGTTTTCTGAAAACAAATGGTCAGGCATTAGCTATTTCTCTTTTTTGTCCAAAAAAGAAAAGGACCTGAGTTTCTGACTACAGCCTGTGTAACTGTAAAAATGCTTTCTCATTATGAAATACAGAATAGTTTCTGACGAACACATTACACATTATCCCCCACTTGAACTTAAATACTGTTTTCTTCCTTTCCACATAATCAGGAAAAATGTCACCTTTTCCACTGAAAGTAATGTAGTCATCAATGACATCTTATTTGCCTACTTGAACTTAATTAATTTGGACTTAATATCCCTCTGGGATCAATAAAGTATTTTTGAATTTGAATTGAACAACAGTTGTATTTATATTATGATTATGTATGTTATGTAATATGTGACTCATTTTCAACTGTATACTATATGTTGCTAATTTGTTTCAAGTAATATAAAGAGTTAAAATGATGCTAATTTAACAGTGAATGCTGCCTGTGTAATCTAATATAAAAATAAACTTCCCATATAGTTGTTTTCTGTAGCATTTATTCTCTCTTTTTTCTTTCTTTTTTTACAATTTCTCACATTGCAATCATATGTTATGTATTTTTAGGGATTTTATGTAATGGGCCATCGTAAAGCATTAGATTTTAGTAAAATGGAAGAAAAATTATTAATTTTTTATCTTCCAGCCAAGTGTGGTGTGTATTTGTATTCTGCTCTTTTAAGTAAATACTTTGTAGGATCCGCTTTCATTGCAACTATTGTTACAAAGTCAGAACTGGAAATTGACATTTTTGTTCATTCGTCTTGGAAAAACAGCTCAAACTCGGTCATGCATCATTAGACTTTACATCGCCCACTTTCACTCAGTATGTGACATGGCCCACATGAGACGTTAAAACACTGGACTTACTGTAGGCCAACATAGAAGATGCATACAGTTTATCATCTCCCCTCTCCTGGGACGATCTGATCACTATCTGGTGCACCTTGTTCCCGTGGACAGGGTGCCTTAGGTCACGCGCACAGTACAGAGATGGCTGGAGGAGAGCGAGGAAGCTCTTGTCAAATAAGAGCTGGCCGACACAACTTATTTGTGCTCTATATCCATCTGTATTTAGTCTGTCCCAGGCAACACGTAACAACTGTGTATCTTCTCAACAGGCTGCTGAGTCTCCTAGAGACTCCACCCACAGCTCATCCTGGATCTCTGATTGCTTACATCGGGTGTCAGTTACCTATAACCGAATACCTTGACATCTCCCCCTTAAATCTTATTACCCTTCCAGTAATACAGTTACAACAAACTATTTAACTTTAGCTCAGAACCTTAACTTGTAAAGAATGAGTGTTTTGCTGAGCAACTCCTAATATACTAAATTTCACAACTTATAAATTGCAACCTTCAAATTACATTAGAACATCTCTTTTCTTTTTCCTGAACAAACACTATTCTCCTTTTGACTCTTCCGAACACAGTTTGATAGTTCCAACCTTAATCATTCCTGATAATGTTACATTACACCTTACATTACAGTTACATGTTCATTCTTATTACCGGTTTACACACTCTGCCAAACTTAGTCACAACCTGGCCCTCAGGTGTGTTTGGGGTAACTTTCTTAGAGTCACTTTGTGTATGGCACAGTGTCTGGTGTTTTGTTTCAGTTCCTTCTAACTCAGAGTCCGCTTCCTTAGTGTCTGAGCTGAGTGATGCTGCTCTTGGTAGTACCAGTTGAAGGTGTCGTCTGTTCCTTCTCACCACTCCTCCCCGTGGGGAGTTCACCTGGTACGAGCGCTGTGTACCACTCTCCTGCACAACAGATGCTGGACCTTTCCATGTCTTGTCCTCATCCAGTTTCAGTAAGACCTGATCACCTTGATGTAATGGTGGCAAGTCTCTCACCCCATGTCTTTTGTTAAAGTAATATGCCTGCTGTTGCTTGGCCTATGCATCTCTACGTCTAATAAGAGCTCTATCAGGCCACTTAGGGATCAGATTTCTTTTAAGTGAGGGAAGTGTGGTCTTAATCTTCCTGCCCATGAGCATCTCAGCTGGGCTTATCCCAGTGGCAAATGTTGGTGTTGCTCTATAACACATCAATGCTAGTAGAGGGTCTTCCTGTTTAAGAATGCGTTTTGCTGTTTGAACTGCCCTTTCTGCATGTCCGCTGCCTTGTGGGTTATGTGGACTAGATGTGTTATGTGTGATGTCATACTGTCTACAAAAGTCTTTCCAGGCCTCACTTGAGTATTGTGGGCCGTTGTCACTGACTATCTGGTCAGGGATGCCAAATCTTGCAAATGTAGATGTTAACATCTTAACAACCTGTTCTGTTGTTGTGGTTGGCAAATGTAGGATTTCTATGTAACATGAGTAATAGTCTGATATCACAATGTAATGTTTACTTTTGTATTCACAAAGGTCTGTGGCAATCTTCTGCCATGGCCTATCAGGTAGAGGTGTAGAATGTAGTGGCTCCCTGCGCTGTGTGCGCCTGTTTACCTGACAAAAGTGACATTTTTCCACTCTGTTCTTAATATCTGCAGATATCCTAGGCCACCACACGGCTTCCTGGGCCCGTTGTCTACACTTCGACAGGCTCTAGTGTCCATCGTGTAGTCAATCCAGTATTTCCTCTCTCATTGACTGTGGTACAACAATGCGACACCCAAGTGTAATAAGTCCTTCACACACCGACAATGAGTCTTTCATTGCATAAAAGTATTTTACGATGTGTGGAATGTTGCACTCTCTTTCTGGCCATCCTTCTTTGATCAGCTGTCTTATGCACTGTAGCTGCTCATCTTCCTGTGTCGCCGCCCTCATCACTTCCAGCTTCTGCTGTGATACTGGCCAACAATGTATGACAGTATTAACATGACAGGCAATGACAGACCCTGTGTTGTTGTCGCTGTCCTGAACTGGGCTGCGTGACAGTGTTTCAGCTATAACCGGAGTCTTTCCGGGTGCGTACTCTGCTTTGGCGTTAAACCGCATCAAGCACATCAAAAGTCTCTGACATCGCACTGGAACCACATCTAAATCTTTACTATTAATCAGCGGCACCAGCGGCTTATGATCTGTAATGAGTCTGAATCTGTCCAGCCCTACCAAATATTTCTGGAACCTCTCACAAGCCCATTCTCCTGCCAAACACTCTTTTTCGATTTGTGCATACCTGGACTCTGCTGATGTCAATCTCCTGGAGCAGTATGCAACAGGTTTCCAGCTTTCGTCGTGCAGCTGTAGTAGGACACCTCCTAATCCGTAACTGCTTGCGTCTGCTGAAACAGATGTCTGTCCTTGAGGACCATAGTGGGCTAAAACAGGTGAGGTGACGAGGGCTTCCTTGAGTCTTTGGAACGCTCGCTTTTGTGGATGATCCCAAGTCCAGGCAATTCCTCCCTTGAGCAGGTCATACAGTGGACCTGCTGCTGATGCCAAGTCTGGTATGTATTTACTCATGTAATTGATCATGCCCAGAGCTCTTTTGAGTTCATGAATGTCTGTTGGTTCTAGTAGCTGACTGATGGCTTTTATCTTTTCCGGGTCAGCCCTGACTCCACTGGCATCTACTATGTGACCCAGGAATTTCAGCTCCGGCTGTCTGAACACACACATTTCTTTGTTGAGTTTGAGACCTGCCTGCTCCATCCTCTCCAGTGTGTTCTGTAGGCAAGCATCATGTGAGCTCATATCCTTTCCGTGGACAATGACGTTATCCATATACACCGCTACTCCCTCTAGTCCCTCCAGCAGTTCATTCATTTTGCATTGGAAAATCTCTGGAGCAATATTTATCCCAAAGGGTAACCGTTTAAAACAGTATCTCCCAAAGGGAGTGATGAAGGTAGTTAGCAGGCTGCTATCTTCATGCAGTGGGATCTGCCAAAAGTCGGAGGCTGCATCTAAAGATGTGAAAACCGTAGAGCCTGACAGCTTAGCCAGAGTCTCTTCTGTGGTGGGCAGGTGATATCGCTCTCTTTTGATGCTCTCATTTAGCTTTTGGAGCCCTACACAGATTCTCACTGCACCTGTTGGTTTCATTACCGGCACCATTGGGGCGCACCAATCTGTGGGTTGTGTCATTCTCTCTATCACATCCTGCTCTATCATACGTTTCAACTCAGTTTCGACTTTAGGAAGAAGAGGTAGGGGGACTCTCCTAGCACTATGTACAGCGTATGGTACTGCATCCTCCTTCAAGTGGATCTTAACTGGTTCTGTTTTAAGAATCCCCTGGTGCTCTGTTCTCTTAACCTGCTGTACTCTTTTCACTAACCCCATCTCTACGGCTGTCTCTCTACCTAGTAGGTTGCCAAGTGTATGCCCTTGTGCTACGTATATGGTGAAGATATACCTTCTCTGTTTATGTAAGGTGCTAGCTGTGAACTGTCCCACAGTATTTAATGCGCCTCCGGGGCTGTCTAAGGGTCCACTACTACGGACTAGTTTTTGTTTCGACTTGAGCATCCTGAATGTCTTAAGGTTCATTACAGTAACATCCGCTCCTGGATCAATTCTGAACTTTACAGGGGTGTTTCCTATATTTATATGTTCTATCCAATGCTCAGCACTGCCCTGATTTACTTTACTCACTGCCCCAAGATAAAAACTGTCCTCCCCATCTTCACAGTAGCTAACCTCTCTTCCTGACTTGGAGAAGCATTTTCTCTCCCAGTGGTCCTTTTTCCCGCACTTCCTGCACTCTGAGTCCAATGCTGGGCATTTTGCTGGGATTTTATGTCTCTCTTTTCCACACCTGGGGCACCTCGAATCCTCTGAGCGGGCTTGCTCCGGTCCGTCCGTTCTTTTCCTCGCGTGCTGTCGCCCACCTCTCCTCGCAGGTTGCCGGTACGTGACACCTCTTGCACGTTGAGAGTAGTCTGCTGCTCCTGCTGACTTATCTGCTGCGCGACGTCCTCCGCTTGGCGAACCATCTGTACCGCCATCTCCAATGTGAGGTCCGACATGAGCTGAAGTCTCCTCGACAGCTCTTTGTCGCGGATACCGACGAGCAGTCCTTCTCTTATGTGCTCGCTCTTTGTCTCTCCAAAGTCACAGTTCTCGCTCAGTTCATAGAGAGCTCTGATGAACGACTCGGCCATCTCGCCTGACTTCTGTACTCTCTGATAGAAACACACTCTCTCGTGGATAGTGTTTTTCTTCGGTACAAAATATGCATCGAATTTAGCCAGAACTGTGTCGTAGTCGTCTTCACTCCCCTCTTCGACGAAGGTGAAAGACTTAAAAATATTCTCGGCTTCGTAGCCCATGGCGTATATCAATGGGCTATCCTGGACCTCGCCGTCTTCATTACTTAGCTTAGCCATGAGCCTGTACCGAGAGAATCTCTGTCTCCACACGGGCCAGTCGCCAAGCCGCTCGAAGTTGAAGTTTTCCGGCGGGTTAAACTTCGCCATATCGTTGAGTGTGTTTCTTTCACAACACTTCTGACACCATGTCAAATGAGCGCTGGCCGACACGACTTATTTGTGCTCTACATCCATCTGTATTTAGTCTGTCCCAGGCAACACGTAACAACTGTGTGTCTTCTCAACAGGCTGCTGAGTCTCCTAGAGACTCCACCCAAAGCTCATCCTGGATCTCTGATTGGTTGCATCGGGTGTCAGTTACCTATAACCGAATACCTTGACAGCTCTAAAGGACTGTTTTGAGTCTACTGTGTGGGGTGGACATTGACACACTTGTGACCTGCATTACAGACTACATTAATTTCTGTGTGGAAAACACCATACCCACCAGAACTGTACACTGTTTTCTAAACAACAACAACCCCTGGATCACTCCACAAATCAAGGTAGTCTTTTAACAGAAAAAGAGGGCATTTGGGAAATAAGGTGGAGTTTAAAAGGGTGCAGAGAGAGCTGAAAAAAATTAATCAGAGATGGAAAAGTTAGCTCCTGGCAGAGGATGGAAAACCAGCTTCAGCAGAACAAAGTCAGCAGGGTCTGAAGAGGCCTTAAAAACATATCAGGCCACAAAAAACATAGCTCTCTGCCAATGGGGGATTTGAGGTGGGCGAATGAATTGAATCAATTTTTCAAAAAATTTGATTCTATGCCTCCTGCTTTTCCATCCATTCTGCCCTCCCTGATGCAGTCCCCAACCTCTGGATCCACAGTATCCAGTACATCTCCGCCACGCAGTTCCAGCCTGTTTGTCTCAGCTATCCAGGTTGAGAGGAAACCGAAGAGGAAGAACGCCACAAAGGCAGCAGGTCCAGATGGCATCAGCTCAAAGGTTGCCAAACTCTGGGCAAATCAACTATGTGGGGTGACGGCATACATTTTTAACCTGAGTTTGAAGCTGGGCAAAGTACTGCAGCTATGAAAAACCTTGTGTGTGGTACCTGTCCCAAAGAATCCACATCCAAGGGACTTCAACAGCAACAGGTCTGTGGTCTGAAGACCCTGGAGCGGCTAGTCCTTGTGCAGCTTTGGCCTCTGTGGAGCTCATCACTGGACCCACTTCAGTTTGCATACCAGCCTGGCTTTGGGGTAGATGACGCCCTCATCCACCTCTTACATCGTTCCCTCTCCCACCTTGACACCATAGGAAGCACTGTGTAAATCTTGTTTTTTGATTTCTCAAGTGCCTTCAACACCATCCTCACTGTTATCCTGAAGGACAAGCTGGTGTGTATAGAAGTGGACCAACACCTCGCCTCATGGATCCTAGTCTACCTCTTTAACCAACCAGAGTATGTGAGGAATCAGGGCTGTGTGTTGAACAGGATTGTCTGCAGTACAGGGACCCAACAGGGAACGGTTCCTGCACCATTCCTTTTCACCATCTACTCTGCAGACGTCTCCTACAACTCCACAAATTGCCTCTTGCAAAAGTTATCTGACGGCTCCGCAATAGTCAGCCTCATCAATGATGGGGACGACAAGGAGTATAGAGAACTGACCCAGGATTTTGTTGATTGGTGTAAGCAGAACTACCTCCAGATCAACACGGGTCCACTCCTTAGGACCTTCTATGACTCTGTGGTGGCATCTGAAGCAGCCTCTCTGCTGCGGACAAAAAGAGACTGAACTGAATGATCCAGGTGAGTCAGCTCTGTTCTAGGATCCCCTCTGGACCCAGTGGAGGTGGTAAGTGAAAGGGGAATGGTGGCTAAGCTGTCATGCCTAATAGACAACATCTCCCACCCCATGCAAAAGACTCTGACGGCACTAAGCAGCTCTTTCAGTGGCAGGCTACTCTATCTTGAAGGTATTTCCTTCCAGCTCCTGTAGGACTTTGTAACAACGCCCTTGCAGCAGGCTGCTGACACACAAGACTAACAAACACAGACAGTTTTTAGTTATTTATAACAGTATTGTTTTATCCTGTTGGTCTTAATCTTTTGCAATTTTACCTTGAACTGTCCCCTTTATTCATTTCAAGAGTTTTTTTGTTGCCATTTTTCTGTTCCTGGCGTGGTCTGATCAAATCTGATTGACTTCACTGTACCTGCTGAAGAAAACCATCCCTACAGCGTGATGTTGACAATAACAGGCGGATGGTGGGGTCAATGTGTGATGTAGTGTTAGTTTTTTGCCTCCGTATGCGTGTAGACCCAAACAAATAATTTAATCTAAAGATAATATTTCCTCTTTGTGTTTGCTGTGTCCCCTAGTGTGGCTTTTTGCAAACAGGAAATCTTGCCCACAGACAAACAAAAACAAATCCTGGCGAAAACATAACCTCTTTGGCGGAGGTAATAAAACTAGTCAATTAATATTTTATAGTGTAATTATAATATAAAAAGTACATTCAGTAAAAGGCAATTAAAAAATAAAAACTTGTTACCCTGTATTCATCCCACACCCTTCAGACATTATCTAGGCAAGTAGAGTATAATCCAGTTTTATTATTTGTATGGTTGTCCTAAGAGGTCTTCAATATAATCCAGTTTTATGAAAGGCTTATTTTTACTGTCCACAGATTCTCCCACATGAGTTGTTTATCTCTGCTGCTCCTCCAGAGTCCCAATTGGATGCTTCTCTTATTATTGCTCTCTTTGCCAAGCCTGTCATATCAGATAAAATCAATCTTTATTTATAAAGCACTTTTGGTACAAAATTGCATCTCAAAGTGCTTTACAGAATAAAACTACCCCACATAAAACCACATTCCCATCCCTTCCCCACAGCATTAAAAATATGATCACAGTTATTCCCTCCTCCCCCCAAACCAACCCTCATGCACATACACTTAAATTATGTATGTCTATGTTTGTCTGTAGTTGTGCTGCACAGATGTTGAAAGCTGGATATTGTTTAATAACCTAATCCTGAGTTAAACGTTTCCACAAGTTTATCCCAGAGCTGCCTGCTGTGTTTTTCCAGACTTTCCAGAATAATCCTCTTACCCCTCCTTTCCACCGGACGCATAAGCGGCACGTTACGGCAGCAGCACGTTTCACTTGCGTATTCTGCTGCTTGGCCCTTTCCACCGGGTGCGTATGAGGCGCATAGCAGCAGGGAAGCAGCTGTCACCGAGAGACCACGAAATCACGCGAGATTAGCAAAATCACGTGTGGTTTTGTCAGTAAACACAACAACAATAGACATATATAAACATCTATGACAACAATAACCAGGAAAATACAACAACATGGCTCCAAAAGGTCTGTGTTTTATGTTATGTCCATTTTATATTCACCAATAAGTTTATGTTATGTCAGGGAATATCTAAAAATGCTCATTTGTTTGATGACACACAAATGAGACCCTCCCGCGAGGTACTGACTTCTCACCGGGCCCCACAGGTAGTGACCTTTTTTAAAGTAAAGCAACCGCAAAGCAGCACGTTTCTTTTATTTTGAAAATTTCCGGTGCCGAGCCGTTATATTTCCTTTCTTCCCCTATCCAAAATGTAGAAATTTACGTGTTTCAGAGGCGTACTGCGTAGAAAATAGGACTGCCGCGTATATTTAGAAAAATGCTGCGACATGACACTCCTGACACGCGGCAGACTTGTGCTGCTTTCGCCTCCGGTGGAAAGGGTTCTATTAACTACAGTGGTGGCTATCAGCTGCGTATGACGTGCTGCTCCTGTAACGTGCTGTTTACGCGTCCGGTGGAAAGGATTAGGGTTAGGGTTTTACAGTACAACTTTATATAGGTGACTTCTGAGTACAAATGGTTGGATTTAATTTTATTTAGGGGTAACAGAGTTAAGATTTGTAATTACATATGTATGTTACACTTTCAGATTTTTATGCATAAGAAAGTTTGAAAATCACATACACTTTCCTTCCACGTTAGAATTATGTGCTACTTTGTAATGGTTTGTAAAATATTTACAATGAAACACTGGCAAAGTGACAAAAATGTTGTTTTTAAGTTGGAGCGGTGTGAATACTTTTGCATAGCACTTAAAATACATATTTAAAGAATCCATATTTAGCTTTGCTTTCTGTGTGACATTTCACTGCGACATTAATACAAAAACGTGTTTGAAATAAAATCC
This sequence comes from Valencia hispanica, assembly GCA_963556495.2. Lineage (NCBI taxonomy): Eukaryota > Metazoa > Chordata > Actinopteri > Cyprinodontiformes > Valenciidae > Valencia > Valencia hispanica. The sequence goes on along the minus strand of OY747718.1, from coordinate 29,481,338 downwards.
AGGAAGTGGTTTTTATGGGACTTGATGTCTATTTTCAGCTCTGGGTAGGTAAAAAAAACAAACAAGTGACATCAAAGACAGAAAGAGAGGGACGGAGGAAGGATGTGTATGTGTGTGCGTGTGTTTGTGAGCTGATAAAAAATTAAAGTGCCTCTTCCTGGTCTGCAATTTGTCATTTGATCCAGTTCTGCAGTCTGTCTGCACACACACCGCAGCATTACCTCACACCAGAGGGGCTAAGGTTTCTTTAGAGTGGACAACAGACAGGATAAAATGAGTGTGGACCATTCACTCTTCCCCTCATTCTCCATTGTTCCCAGCATCATTCAAAACTTCTCTAACACAGTTAGTTAGAAGACAATCCAATATGTCTGTTATTTCAGTTATTCAAGCACATTTAGCTTAAATGCTTAATACCTATTGTTTTGCTCATTCATGCACTATGTTGTATGAGAAAATATGTGATGTGTAATATTTAGTTGTTTATTATGAAATGTTTACATAAGGTCTAATCTTTTTTTATCTATTTCGCAAAAAATAAGACCTGTACCCCCCTGATTGCTAATATTACCCCCTTTTGGCCTATATAGGTGAGACATTTCTGCCAAATCTAGTCTGGCCTTTTTGTTTTTTTCATAGAGCCCAATGGCTTCCTCCTTGCCACCAATGAAAATTAAACTTGTTCAGTCTCCTTCTAAAAGACAGGCATGCACATATAGACAGCAACAAGAGCCTGCTAATGCTCCCATGATAATTATATTGGGTTTTTGGGAAAATGTGCGAATGTTAGCAGTTGTTTTGAAAGTCTTTCTCAGGTAGACTATTTTCTATATATTAGGCAAAAGTGCATGGCATCTTTTTACCCTTCCTCTCACCCAATGACTGCTGGAGACAGGCACCAGCCTCCCTGCAGCACTGCATGGATTAAGCAGGTATAAATGGACAGATGGAGGTTCACATTTCCAAATTTGTTTGAAAAACACAGAGGCTTTCGTGTTCTAACTTTTGAAAGTCCCTTGCTTCTTGTTAGTGTTTTCCTGAGAAAAATTGTTGAATATAGAAACAAAACGCATGTCGAAAACTTTGATGGATGACCAAATGGCAGACAAATGGCAAAAATTCACTTTTAGGTGTAGAAAAGGCAATCTGAATGACTACATAATGGAAAATAAAATTATGTCCTGTCTGGAACCACATGTAAGCCTCTGCAGGAAAACAATCCTGGACTTTCTCTGTTCAAACTGGAAGTCCTCACCTCTGTCTTTCTCAGTTATTTATGTGCATTCAGGTGCATGAATTAGTTTGTTTTGCTGCGGAGTCATGCATGTGCATGACTGAATTTTTGTTCACTAGACAGGAAGTGCTTGGGTCAAATGCTTGCCTTCGTTTAGTCATTTAGTCAGGGCGGCTGTAGCTCAGTGGTAGAGTTGTCAGCCTGCAACCCAGAACTTGTGGGTTCAATTCCAGCTTCCACCTGCTACATGTTGTTGTGTCCTTGGGCAAGACACTTCACCTACCTTGCCTACTGGTGTTGGCCAGAAGGGCCGATGGCATGATATGGCAGCCTCGCTTCTGTCAGTCTGCCCCAGGACAGCTGTGGCTATAATCATAGATTGCTTCCACCAGTGTGAGAGTGAATGAATGATGGAGTTGTAGCCTACCATGTTACCTGCTTGTGATGGTAAAGTGATTCTTTTCCAGTAAAGAAATCCCCCATGACAAAGAAAAGCTGGTGTTCTTGCAGGATAATTATTCTTTGCGTTCAGTTTGTTTTTCCTTCAGCTTTCTCTTTCATTCCTCCACTTTTCTTTTTTATCATGTTTATAAGATAGGGGTTTTCCAATAACTTATCCTCCTTATGAGTGTCCTGGCAGCTGTTGAATAGTTGTTGACTTTGCAGGTGTAGGCCTGTGTTTACTGATCTACTTCAACAGTTAAAAGTTTTCGTGACTCATAGAGTTACAATAAAGCACACTCATACTTAACTTTTAACAAGTAGTTCCTATTTGACATAATCCAAACACTGTCAGGCTGTGACTTGTAATATATTTCCTCTGTAATAAAGTGTACTGCTATCTTATTGTCCTACATTATCGTTTATAAGCAGTACAATGCATTGTGAGCTTAAGTAAATAAATGCCGACATCTTAGAAAAACACGACTTCCTCATGATAATGAAGTTAAAGCAAATAACTCTGACCACTTTATTGTGTTGGACTCCAAGTTCCCCTGAAGTTGCCCATTATCATTTTCAATTGAAATGCTGAGCAAGTAAGTGATAATGACATATAACAACAAATTCCCCCACTCTTTGGGGTATTTTATTATAGCTGTATTTCATAATTTAGTTTAGATTAAGATTCTTTGTAATAAAGTAAGACTACATTTGTTTAAAGAGCTTCTCCCAACTACAGATACATGAAATTTCTACTTAAGTACAGTAACAAAGTATTTGTACTTACGTTCTTGTTTGCTTACTCAGGTGGGCCAACAGGAGTCTCTCCAGGAATTTTATGATGTGGGATGTCAGGGCAACGGGTCTATAGTCATTGATGACTGATGGGTGAGTTTTCTTTGGAACGTATCAGGACCCGCTGCAGTTTGCTTATAGCTGTGGAGTTGGGGTGGAATGTGCCATCATCTACCTGCTTTAACCAACCCACTCTCATCTGGACAAAGCAGCCAGCACTGAGAGGATCATGTTCTTTGATTTCTCCAGTGCATTTAACACAATTCAGCCTGATTTGCTTTGTCAGAAACTTCTGAAGACACAGGTGGAGCCCTCAACAATCGCCTGGATCAATGACTACCTGACAAACAGACCACATTTTGTGAGACTAAAGAGATGTGTGTCAAAAAGAAAATGTGGCCTGCATTTGTATTTAGTCCCCTTTGCTCTGATACCTGTAAAGACCTATATACCCTAGTCCATTCAGAAGTAAATAAATCTAGCTTTTTGGAAAACTAAAACGAAAAAGTCCTGTTCAGCCAAGTTCACCACAGGCCATGCAGTGCACCCACCACATAGGATGAAGTGGTCTGTTGAGATAAGACCAAAATAATTACAATTATTTAAATTGTTTTACCCTATATGCAAAAAACCTGTGTGTAGTGAAAAACTAACCCTGCAGATGCACATCATCCTAGAAAACACAAGTATTAGCTTAAAACATGATGGTGGTGGCAGAATCATGCTGTGGAGATGCCTTGTCTGCCATGATCATTTTATACTGTTCTTCCGACTCACAAATATGTAATTTTATTTACTGCTTTGTGTGTTAATCCATCACATAAATTACCCAAAAATAGATTGGAGTTTATGAATGTAATGTGAATGAATAACAATGTGAAAAAGTTATTTGGGTATGACTGAACCTTGGATGTTTTATCTTCCACTTCAGTTAGGGACTCTTCTGCTTCAAAAAGTCTGTCTTCATACAAGTCAGCAGATCCTACTGCTCCCATTGGCTTTCCCTCCCACTTGTCTGGCTCTAGAAGTCAGGTGAAGAGGTAGCTAAAGAGACTGAACTGGAACAAGGCCGCAGGTTCAGATGGTGTCAGTCCCAAAGTCCTGAAGGCCTCTGCAGAGCAGCTCTGTGGGATTCTGCAGCATCTCTTCAACCTTAGCCTAACTCAGGAGAAGGTTCCAGTGTTGTGGAAGACATCCTGCCATGTTCCAGTACCAAAGAGAACTCACCCATCAGTCATCAATGGCTATAGACCTGTTGCCCTGACACCCCACATCATAAAGGTCCTGGAGAGACTCCTGTTGGCACCCCTGAGTAAAAAAACTAGAAAATATCAGGACCCGCTGCAGTTTGCTAATCACATCGCATTTAACACAATTCAACCTGATTTGGAGCCGTCAGCAATCGCCTGGATTAATGACTATCTCACAAACAGACCACAGTTAGTGAGACTGAAGGATTGTGTGTCAAACCAGCTGGTCAGCAGCACAGGAGCACCGCAGGGAACTGTACTGTCACCATTCCTTTTCACTGTGTACACCTCAGACATCAGGTATAAGTCAGAGACCCATCATCTGCAGAAACACAGATGATTCTGCTTTCTTCAGCTGTATCAGAGATGGAGAAGAAGCTGAGTACAGAGAGCTGGTGGAAAGCTCTGTGCCATGGTGTGGAAACAAGCATCTTAACTTGAATGTGAATAAAACAAAGGAGATGATTGTAGATTTCAGAAGAAACAGGGATAAGTCAAAACACGGTTTGCATCATGGGTGAAGAAGTGGAGATGGTTGAGGAGTATAAATACCTTGGAGTTCACCTGGATAGCAGACTGGATAGGAGACTGAATAGCAAAGCTGTCTTCAAGAAGGGACAGAGCAGACTGTACTTCTTGAGGAAGCTTAGGTCATTCCAGGTTTTCAACTAGATGTTACAGATTTTCTTCAAGTCTGTTGGGGAGAGTGTCATCCATTCAGTCGTCATCTGTTGGGGTAGCAGGATCAGAGTCAGGGACTTAAAAAGGCTCAACAACCTGATAAAGAAGGTTTGTTCTGTTCTGGGGACAACTATGGAACCACTGGAGAAGATGATGAAAATAATTCTTCATAAAAACAAGAAGCTTATGGACAACCCTGAACATCCTCTTCATGAGAGTCTTCATTTAAAAGGCTTCTTCAGTTTCACTGCAAAACAGACCACTACAGGAGATTCTTCCTGCGCACAGCCATCAGGTTCTACAACAAAACAAGTATGTTAGTGAATGTAATGTCAAGTAGATGAATGAAGTAGATGAGTGGGAAAAGGGCCAGTAGTGCAAGCAATGTCATGGGGAACTCCTTTCATTCCAATTTAAAGACTTGCTCAATTTCCAGACAAGCTCTGTGGTAAATGCAAACAAAAACTGAATGCAATAATGTGAACATAAATGTAATAGTTCCAACTCAGTAGATGATGGGTAAAAAAAAATCCACCTACTGTGGCATCTTTGTTTATTTATGAGCAGAAGTATAAATGAATATAGTTAAAAGTGGAAAAGTTGCAAATATAAGAAGTAACTACAGGAAGTGGTGCATACAGGGGCCTTCCCGTCATGCTCAGTGAAGTGTAATGCGGCATTTACCTGTGTCATATCTGAATACTTGAATAAATGGATATTTGAATGGCCCAAATCTTGCTCAGCTCCAAATTAGGTTATCATTGTTTATTCCAGGAAGGTCATATCAGGCCACAACGGCTGTAAAGTTTCCTCTCCCAGAAGAAAGAAATAGTGCTATTTTCCCCTGTCTTTTTCTTGAGAGGTATATGCTTTTGCAAACTGATGAGCCCTTAGTTTATGGGAATCTTGTGTTTTCTGGTTATCTGAAATGCAAAAGTAACAAAATTTTGTGGCCATGCTCTTCCAGGAAGCTGGAAGAAGGCCCTCTTTGATAGTACTCACCTGAGTCAGATTAATATGAAAGATACAAGGTTTAGGTCTTTGATGTCCAAAGCCTCAAGCGTTTCACTCTCACTTCCCACAGTTTGCCATGCGGCTGTCGGTTTATCTCTCTGTATCTCTCATTTGCTGTTTCCTTTCTGTCTTATTCTCTGTGTTTTTTTTTCTGCCACCCCCACCATAGATTCACACAGGAAGACACAAACCAGACAAAATTAACAAAGACTCATCATCAAAATCATCTGTTGTTTTTCCTTAAATACTATGGCTTGCAAAAGGGCTAATACCCCATGAACCTTTTGAAATGTTGTCTTCTTTTATATAAATTTCATTTTTATGCATTTATTTTACGAATAGAGCTTTTAAAGTATTCACACGTGATTGGTATGTGTCAAAGGGTGTGAATTCTTTTGCAAGACATTGTAAAAGAAAAACATCACAGAGATTAGTATGATGTACTAAAAAGATAAAAAATAAACTATGAATATGTTTTCATTTTATGTCACTGGATGTCTGTTTATATATAGTGATCAAGTAAGCTATGGAAACAATCTATCTTTGATTGAAAAACTCCAAAATTAGTCAAACCTTCCTCAGAGGGACTATTTACATCTCTGTACCACCTCATTGAAATCCTTATAATCTTACAGGAACCGAGTACACAGATTGCCCACCTTAAAGAGAAGCAATGGAATAATTCAATCAGACTGGGTTCTGCATTTGTCTTTATCTGAGTCAATATGATACTTTGGTGGTGAAAGACCAAAAAAGAGCTTAAAGGAAACTAATTTTCTGGCAAGGAGGGGGCTGAATTGTTATCACAACCGCAACTGAAACATAGTGGTCCCAGTGGCATCACTGTTGTGCTGTAAAAGAAAAAAAAAGAAAAAGGGGTTTGCATCTGTTCTCTCACACCATGAAAGGGAGATTGAGACATGACTTTTGCGGATTTCAGTAACATAATTTATTAGAAACAGCCACATGTTTTAAGAAGATTTTGTGCAGCACACAAAAAACACATGAAGTGTGCTAAAAACTCGGCTTGCTCAGAGATTCCAGAGGAGTGATTAGGATGCTGGCTCGACTGTTATGATTCATAGCATTTTCCCAAATACTTTCTTTGGTTGGGAAATACAACTGTTTCAATGGCTTTTAAGTTTTACATCCTTTTTTACTAGTGTACCAGCGCTTTTGCCTTTGTTAGGGGAAGTGCTCCTTTTTAACAGAAGCACGGTGACTCGTTTTGAGTTTGTAGTTTTGTTTCTTTGTTCCCACTTCAGATCACAATAACATTGCTTTTAGAGTAAATTAAAACCTCAGTGGGGAGATACAAAGCAGAATGCGTGGGGGGTGGGGTGAAAAAATCTAAATGGGTGGGGCACAGCCCACCCCTGCACTGTAAGCTTTTAGAGTAAAAACCAGGTTACCAAGAGTGTGACTGTTTTGCATAAACTGCGGTCAGGTTTGCTCAAGTCACGCAGGTTATGAACAACATCTAAAGGGTTTCCTGATGTGCAGCAGAATGAGTCACACTTCTCAGAGACCACAATCAATTCCTTGAATTGTTACTAAGAGAGCGAACTCCCTTACCCTCCCCCTCCCCGCCTCATCTCCTCCCATCTTTATATCTATGGTGTATATTTTCCTTTTCACACACTAAGAGTCCATCTCATTCATTGGAATATCTGCTCTGGCAGAGGTTGGCCATTCTAAGAAAAGTATTACCATTAAATATGCACCGATGAAAATTGTTACTGGGCAATGCAAATTTCTCATTTTCATTTTGATCAGTTACATTTTCTTACACTCTATGGCCTATAACACATGGAAGAGAATATGTCTGACCAGTTGTAGTTCTGAATCCATCCAAAGAAATGTACTAAATGGAATATTATGGACATTTCTGCATAAGAAAATCTCCCCAACTTTTATTTAATTGTCTTAAAAATGCCTCAAAATCAGATTTGTTTATAGTCCAAAAAAGGTAGTTCTACCTACTAGAACTACCTTTAAATAAGGGAGGGAAATCTAATTTTTCAAGATTGACCTGTGTTACAGAAATATCTCAAGGTTATGTGAATTAATTAATTAAGAAATTATTATTAAAGGCATCTGGGGAATTTGGCATAATTATTAGAGTCAGGCCTTTCACCTACTATGATCTAACTGCATGACTCCTCAGCTGTGAGGAGTATTTTTGGGTAACCTTGCAATGAAGACATAACATTAGGAGACTGGAGGCAAATGCTGCTTGCAGAGAGGGCAGACATGATCGAAGGTGCGAGAGAGTTTAAGCGTTGGCCCAAATGGGCTAATGTACTAGACTTGCCGTAATAAAATATCAAATGAAGAAGATATTTTCTTCTCACGGCACCTGTCACTCATAGATGTGAGTCAATCAAGCGAAATGTGATATATTTTGGTCAAAATTGCCAGATGCATCCCAAATATCCCAAAAATTTAAATTAGCTGTATAGTGAGTTATATAGAGATGTACCAATAAGGCTTGGTCTGACCAACAGCAGCTTCCAATTTTTTACTTTGCATCCCAACTTGCAGTTTCTAACTTTGACCAATTACTTCAATTCTATAGGATAGAAAATGAGCTGCCAGTTCTTTAAGGAGGTAAAAGTTTGAAGTCCAATTAGAAAAAATATTTCATCAAAGTACATGCTGTTGATATATGCTCATAAATATAAAGTGCTGGAAGTTATTGGTTTTGATGGATTTAGTAAATATGTACACCTTTAATCATATGCATTTAGTCTCAAAAAAGAGGAGTAAAATATGAAAAAATGAATCTGAAAACATGCATTTCTGGTCTTTTGCTTTTCTAAAAATATGTATGGAGACAGAAAAGGTTTTGATCAAAGCTGATTAACAGTGCTCAAATAGTGGGGGCGCGAGTGCCAGGAAGATATTTTTGTCTTTATTCACGCTTGAACGATGATCAAGCCTCAGTCACTAAGTGGCACCAGTGCTCATACTTATCAACAGGTTGCCTGTTGAACCCAGCAGAAGAAACAGTCTACACAGACAGAGCTGACAGACGGAGTAAGGCTCTAAGACCCTGTCCCAATACTTGCACTTCCACCCTTGTGCCCCTCAATTGCGTGTTCCTGTCAAGAGGTGCGAGTGCGTAGGGTGTCCTGATTCTCCAGAGTGGAGAATCGGGACCTTGACCTCGCCTCTTTTACACCCTTGCTCCCCACTTCGCTGAAGTCCGCTTTGGTGCGGACTTCAGCCAAGGCCATTACCCACAATCAATTGGTGTGTGTGAATTTTGAGACGAAAAGGTGGAAAAATAGCTCAAGTGCCCTTTCCAAAAAATGTATTTTCAAATGTAAGGGGGTCAGTTTGTTTTTAAAATTGCCGGGTACAATAACCTTACACTTGAGTCCAATAAATTTGAGGCCAATAAATATTAATTCAAATATAGGCTATGTATTCATCTGATTGACGCTTTATTACAACATGTACTGCAGTATATTAACAGATGTTGATAACCGTGTCTTTTTTCAATCAATAAAAGCTGAAAGCAACAGGCCTACCTGTTTCGTCTTATTTTTCAAGCGGCTCTTAAAACCATCATTAGGCTGTTGGCCAGGAAAAATCATTGAAATGCACATTGCAGCTACATTAATATACTGGATAATAATGGTCCTGCAACATGGCGGATCAACTTCACACATGGATAAATGCATAAATTAAATTTCACGGGTTCAGCCTGTAGAGAATCGTATTTATTTGCTGTGTTGGTGGAGAGAGAATGCAATAATTTTTAGCAACCTTGTGCAGCAGAAACCAAGAGAGACTTTTCTGCTACTGGATTTGCAATTCAGGAACAGAGAACACAGTTGGAACCAGGTACTATGGACCATATTTTGATTCTACACAGCAATCGTCACATCAAATAATTATCAGCTGTGCAAAGATGGAAATAATAATTAATTATAATATCATTTACATTCAATCACAGATCACATTATTTTCTGTCTTTAATCGCTTTTTTAAAGCAGCAATAGGACAATCTGAAGGCAGTCTGTCATTTTGACAGGTAAGTCTTCACACCCCTGAGTACTTGGTGCGGAGGCGCATACATTTTCAACTTTACACACAGAGTTAGTGTCGAGAGTTGAGGAACGGACCCAAATGCACTATTGCGCTTAGAGCGAGGCATGCTCATATTTATTAGATAATCCACACATAGGGCAGAAGGAGAACATAACTGACTCAGACTATGTCTGACGACGAACATCTGACAACGAACCAGCGAAGACATGAGGACAAGAGGAAACGTATATACTGGAAGGAGTGATTGGAAGATTATGGACAGCTGGGGACAGGAATGACCAAGACAAGGAACATCTGACAATAGACAAACACGGGACGACGAGAAGTGACGCAAACGAGGAATTCCAAAACTAGGACTAGACAGAGCTGAATACTAAAGACGTTAGTAAAATAAAAGATGAGAAACCTATCATAAGAGCACCTGAGGGTAAAAGAGGGTAAGAAAACGTGGTGAAAGGAAAAACTCAAATAACACTTCACAAAACACCAAGAAATAAGCTAGAATGTTAATGTAAACTGAATAAAGAAATTAAATAACTAAAACTCAAAACCCAAACACCTAAGGAACCTAACAGTTAGGGGAACTGCATCAATCACAAAAAGTTTCCTATGAGAGCATCTGAGCAATATCTGAAACAATATTTATTTTTAAACGGCTTTGAGGAGGAACTGATCACAAATATTGTCGTATGACTGGAAAATGGGCTAAAAATGGGCCAGAAATCGCAGGGTATGCTGACCTTGCCCCATGGGGGATGCACGCACAGCCCTGCGCCATCTGTGCATTCATGTATGGAGCAGGTGACGCTGCATAATTAGAACGCGTTACAACCACAACTAACATGACTGTATAAGACTGTTGAACACTATGTGGGCTGGGAACATAAGTGGATGTTAGATCTGCGCTGGTAAGAAAGTTGCATCAGAATTTCAGAATTGGCGGGGACAAACCTGTTATTTATAAATATAGATGGGGACATATCCCCAACATCCCTGGTTAGTGACGCCTTAAAATATTTAATATTTTATCATTGTTTACATGTGTTGTTACAGTCGAATGGTTAGCTGTTGGAAAGATGCTTCACATATCTGTTGAAAAATATTATTTACTGATAACGGTGTGTGTATTGTTTGGACATGATATGCCAACAATGTAATCGTTTTTTGTGCAAAGCAAGTCATAAAAAAGGCAACTTAAACATTTTACAATGTTATTTAAGAATTAAAAAAGAACACTCATTCCTCTGCATTTAAAATATTCTAGAAATTGCGTTTGGGCTTGTTTGTTGCTCCTGAAAAAAAAGCATCTCCCAGCATTCCTGTCAGCTAAGTTCACGCAGCAGGTTTGACCAATGGAAAAAGTACCATAAACACATTCTTGTAAATAATACATCAAAAGTCTTTCTTCTTTATATATTTTCTGTATATAAAACAAAACAATGTCACAAAGTGATATACAGTTGATGCCTCTAATGATCAAAATACAATATGTTCTATAACATTGAACTTTATGCTACAGAATTTGCTGGGTACAATTTTATTTTTATCAAACTTGGATGATTTTGTTGCAGTTTTATCATTTTAAGCAGCAAAATAGCACAAACAGCGACTGACAACGCCATTTTGGAAGTAACAGAGATACGACGCACAGGTTGATGACCTGTGCGTCCTATCTCTTTTACTTCCAAAATGGCAATCCTCACTGTCCCAATTCTGCTATTATTTGCACACTTGTTTACTACTCACTCAAGTGGAAGTGCAAGTATTGGGACAGGGTCTTAGAGCCTTACTCCGTCTGTCAGCTCTGTCTGTGTAGACTTTTTCTTCTGCTGGGTTCAACAGGCAACCTGTTGATAAGTATGAGCACTGCTGCCACTTAGTGATGCACTTCTACCAAGTGCACTTCGTAGAGGATCGTAGGCTGCTGCATGGGTGTTGGGACAGGGCCTAATGGGTCCACAGTGTGGGAACGCGAATGGAACTGCGGAATGTAACAAACAACATGGAATACACAATTAAGCGCTGTTCATGTAGTGATCTGGTGGCTGCAGCTCCTGCAGGCAACCTGTTGTTACCTGGTTAGGCGGGGGTTGGGTCAGCCCTCCTCTCCACACAGACAGAATAAACTGGCCAGCAATGGTGAAAAAAAACTCAAACACTGACGTCCTCCAAAAAGAAAAAAGAAAAAATGGAAACGCAAGGGTCAGGGCTAGCGATGTTTATGAATCAGGAGAACAACTCTTCTATCAGCTCACGGTGATGACGTCACATCGGAATCAAGGAGAAGAAGCAAGCTCTGTGTCCTTTCAGGAAAAAAGCAAGCAATGCAAATGGAGGGCTGCAGGATCATGAGAGCTAAAAACAAAAACACTGACATGTCATGTAGGCCTATTTCTTTCAGTGGAGTTTGGGACAGAGTTAGGAAATAAAAATGAACAAAGGTCCTGATCATTGTGAGCACGAGGATTTATTTTTTTCGGGGTCTCTTTATGAAAAAATAATTTGGTGGTGAGAGATTTTCTTTCGTAAAATGTTAAAAATATGAGATTTTTCATTTTACACATTACGTTTTAGTTCTTCAAAACTGACAAGGAAATGCATGAATCACAGCGCTGTTAGATTTGTGAAAATAGTTGTGAATAGCAGTAAATGTGGATCTCTTTGTGGATCTCTCTGGTCATTGATTTGGTAAATTGTTTTCAGTCACTATAATTACACACTTTTTGGGTTAATAAATATGGTCAGAATGGGAAAAAGTAATATTCAGAAAAATAAAAATAGAAAAAGTGGAATTTTAAAAATAAAACAGAATTTCTTAAATAAAGGGATTTCATAGGGGTCTAGAGAAGTTTTGTGACAGTTGAAAAGAAAAACGATGGAGGTGACGTAGGGAAAGAAGTTATGTAGCCTACATTTTTGAAATGTAATAAGCTGATGAAGCTGACACGTAACCAATGTTCAAAGTTTAACACTTTTTTGAATGTTACTGTTTAGTCTAAAAATCCACAACCCAGTAAATCATAGGAACTTTTTCTGTTCTGAGCATCACACAGACTGAGCAGTCTTGTTACCGATTGAGTTAATAAACTGAACTTGGAAATAGTGTTAATAGGCTACTTAAAACAATACAATACATAAAAAATGTATGTTCCCTAGGGGGGGGGCATAACAGAAAATAATTGAGAATGACTGCTTTACACTAAGTTAGAATAAAATTGATAGTGTATTCTAGTGGGGGGAAAAAAAGTCAGAAACATTTTAATTCCAAAGAGATGCTGTGGATATAAACAAGACACCCCAAGCTTTGGCTCATTTTCTCAATTTCTTTCCTAAGAATCGATGTGGTGCAAAGCAGTTTGATAATAACACAATTGTCAGTTTCCAGTTAATACACCAACAAAGCGTGATGTTGCGGAATATTTTAGTTCTCTTTCATCACTTAAACTGGAAGAGTTATCTACTTCCACAAGTGTGTAAAAGCTCTGAAAATGCAGCCTCACAACCACACACACATGTGATCATTAATTAGCAGCAGAGAACAAATCCCCACGGATCAAATTCCTGAGGGTTGTCTCTCCTGCTGAATCATTCATTCACGCTGACCACCATTTTAATGACGAGGTCATTGTTTTAATATGCAGAACCATTTCTGAATAATCTCATTTGTAGATTGTGCAACTCTGTATTTTTGGTATGCAATATTGTGCAAGTTCGTGCTAGACTACTGTGCAAGTTTGTTTCTTTTTTTTTGGGTGAGTGTTGCAACAGCAGGTCTTTTTTATTATTACTCTTTTGAGGTTTATTCCAGCCAAAAATGAAATGATAAAAGAGAGAAAGACCAGGTGAGAAAGCAATTAAGTCATCTTTTGGATAGACAAAGATATTTATTTTTGATCAAACCTTAGAGTGTGTAGGTGTGCGTGTTGGTGGGTGTGAGTGGTTGATGGGAACAGTGATCTATCCCAGTTTACGGTTACGAGTGTGTACACTGTGACTCAATCTGAAGGAACAGTCACTAATAGGTACCTTTATTCATTTAAAGGTTTTATGAGGATTCTTGCCAGGCTAGTTAGGCCTTTTGATCACAGCTTGTTCTAGCTGTGTACAGCCACAAATCCTTTACCAGCAAAAAACGAGCTCATAGTAACTCACATTCACACAGGTGCTTTTAGAAAGTTTATTTTCCAAAGCATTTCATTTGAGACACAAAAGGCATCAGGTTAAAAAGAACTCTCTTAACAATTTTTGACAGATTTTTCAAACCATTTGGCTGTAACCATTGACAAAAAAGGAAAAAAATTAAGTTTCACAAGGAATTTGAGCTTTTGTTGGAAATTTGTTTGAGGTTTCCACAGTCCAACAGTAAGCAGATGCTAATTTCAAAAACATATTTTACTTTCTTTCCAACAATGACACAGTTTAACAAAATGAAATGTCTGCAACATTCTTCTGTAATTTCACCACAAGCTTACATTAGTGTTATCAACATGACTCTTTTTGAAGAACCCACTTCTAGTGGAGTAACCACTCAGTTTACTCTCTGTAACCCGGTTCTGAGGTTTAACTGTGTTGTTAAACCCTGTGTAACTTCAGAGCTCTCACTCAAAAGTCAGTGAAAGAAAAATACTTTAATTAGCAGTTTCAGTTCAGCTTGGCAGAATCTTGATCTGACCTCGACTGAAATGAAGTGTTCGCCAGCCGGACAATCAAACATTACATTGTAATTTCTCTGCTATATAAAGAATAGACTCTGTTAAACCTGGGTTTCCCTTTTCAGCCAGTTCCTCTATTGACCTTAAGTTTGTGAGGCTATTGGTGAGAACTAACTAACTAACTAACTAGACTTACCACTTCTGAGCTACAGTTCTGGTCAAGAGTCTACATAATAACATTCAGGGTTGTAAATGTCATGTACAATAGGAGTTTTTATTGTTTCTTTAAACTATTCTTTTTTCACTGTTGAATAATTATGAAGTTGGGGAAATTGAATTTTTGTGAACTTACTTTTATTAGCACAATTTTAAAATTATACTTACAGGTTCAAATATATACATACTGCCCACATGTTGTTTGTTAGATGCACCTTACCAAGTCACACCATGTCAGCATGCCTTTTGTAACCATCACCAAGTTTCTAGCCTAATTTAATGGTTTAATGGCTTAATAGTTAACTACTCATTTTGAGTGACTTGGTACATTTCATTAAAATGAGTTGGAATCCAGACATAGACTTGACTTTTTGGCATTATCTACAATCTTTTTAATAAGGTTGAATTACGGGTTTTGGTGAGTCCATTCCAGAGGCTAAATACTCTGTGTAAAGTGGCAATTGCTTTCCAGCAGTTTCTAGTTCATAGCAAGTTTGAGCCTCAGTGATTCCTGAACATCCAAAAAAATTTCCTTTTCTCCCAGGGTCATATTTTAGATATTTTTCCAGACTTTGCGGAAATGTTATGTTCTAGTAAATTCTGTGAGTTAAACCCTGTGATCAGCCAACATCTATTCTACTCATAAAACTGTTTAAAACAGAGAAAAATATGCCCCCTATTCCCTAGGTCTAGGCTGAATTGCTAAAGTTCCGAGGCCTCTTTCTGCATTGCTGTTATTTTAGTTTCTCCATTCTTGTATATTTGTTTGAACAGATTATCTTGGAATTTAGATATTTCTCAAAAAAAACATTTCTCAAGATCGTTCCAGTCTTCTGAGTATTGGTTAGTCTGGCGAGTGTTCTTAAACAAATCTATTTCTATTCTGGCATTCTGAAACTGCTAGCTTTGGCCAGCCATGATCACTGATGAGAAGTTATTTGTCTTTGGCTTTGTCAAGTTAAAAGACATATTAAGTCCCACTCTGATACTACATTACAGTTTATGTATGTTTATGAATGAAAAGTCATTACATTTACATTTAAAGTGCAATAAATAACACATCAAGTTTAATTTGTATTTTATGGTCTATATTTGTAGGGTCAGTATGAGGGATTGCTGTGAAGTCAACGACACAACTCCGGTGACTGTCTACTGTTCCTACATGTTCATCCAGGAAGAGTGAATGTAGCCAATGACTTGTTGCAATCTGCTGGGTTTCCTTAGACAGAATACTTTTAAACTGAATGGAATAATAAACTGAAGGATTAATTGGAATGTATGTATGATTGAATTGAAATGACTTTTCTTGTAAAGTACCTTAAGATTACATGTGTTGAAATGACACTATATATTAACTGAATTGAACTGATTCTTTTGTTCTGCTTGTTTCCCACTTAACTCAAAAATGAGGTTCAAGATGGCCTCGTCAATTTTTTTTATATGAACAGATGTTTTGTCCAAGAAACATTAAGCCACTGGTGTACCTTTTAAAATTTTCCAAAGGCGTTGGACATAAAGATGATCATTTGCTAGCACTTTTGAAGTTTAACATTTTGCAATAATTGTTCCCTTTGTGTTTATATTTAACCGTGTATGCTTGTAAAAAACCAATGCGCTTTCAGGCTTTTTCCTTTTGCTTCTCCGAAATGGTAAGCGGTGCTCACTGGTATCCCATAGCAAGACCAGCTGGAATGACAGAATGCAACCTCGGCTTTAGTATTCAACATTCATTTGGTTTCTGCTGACAATGTTGTCAAGAAGAGCAGTTTGCTGAAGTGTTAGGCTTACACTACAATGTTTCCTCCCTGTTTTTATATGACTTGTTGATAATTATTCCTTTCACATATTTGAGTGATTTTCCAGTTAATAATCTGTAAACAAAATTTACAGAAAATGTTGTTCTGCTGCTGTCATAAACTTAACACTCACAATAAAATGTGATAAGTAGTGTGCTTTGTGCAGTCATTTCCTACACCTAACAATATCCAAGCCCATCTCTCCAAGGGCGTTTTTCCATCGAGCTGGTTCCAATGCTAGTTTGGTGCCGGAACCAGAACTGGCACCAGTTCTTTGGTTTCCCACTGCCAAATCACCCATTTCTAAGTTCCAAATCGATGCATAACCAAGCACTACCCCTTTGCTGGGCCAGAGCTGGTGGTTACTAAGAACCACTTTTACCCATATAGTGACACAACCAGGTGTGGGGGCCTAATTAAAAAAGCTTAGCATAGCAAGGTGAAACACACAATCATCTTTTTTAATTTGTAACAATGGAAGCTATGAATAAGCAGAGTTGGTCCAAAGAGGAGACCCAGTGCTTTCTGGCTTTGTGGTCATCATCCAAGGTCGAACGCCATGATTGTTGAACTCTCACTCTCAGTTTGCACGCTTCCTGTTTTCTTTTTCCCATGTGAACATATACAATTGCGTTGCAGCACTTTAGATAACATTATGTCAGCTAACTTGGCCCTGCATCAGTGGAAAAGCAACCGGTTCTTTGAAAGAACTGACCAAGAACTGCAATGGCTCTGGTACCAGTACCAAACTAGCACTTTTTTGATGGAAAAGCCCAACGAGAGTGCACAGCAAGTCACATAACACAGACAAGAAAAACAGCAGCAGTCGGGACTTTCACTCTTTCTCTCTCTTTCACTCTGAATGTCATTGCAAAAAAAGAATTTAAGTGTAACCGAACCCCATGAAAAATCACGACCCCGCCCTCCCCTCAAAACAGTATGTTAGCTATGCTAACTAAGTGCTAATTGGATAATAATGGTAACCTGAAAAACGCAATCCAACTCCAAACTCGCCACTGGGCCGGTATGTCTGATAGTTTTATATCCAAACCCACGGGGCGTGTCAGTGAGACCGTGCCTGTGAAACAGTCATTGCCTGTGACGTAAAGATGTACCGCTCTCCACCAATCACAAAATTCAAATGCAGTAGTCACGGTGCAAACCTAAGAGGGCAGCACTAAAACATTTTAGACCAAAAAGTGTAGAATTAAACAAGTTTACAAGAAAATGTAAAAGAAATCCCAGAAACTGAAAGATTACATTGGTAAATACCCATTTATACAGTTTAGAAGCAAAAAAAAAGTTGTTTTGGGGTTTAGTTACTGTTGCGGATACACAGCCATTGGGTGGCGCTAACCCACATTCTAGCTCCGACAGGAGAAGAAGAGGACCAGAGGTTATATAAGGCATCGCCACAGATTTTCACGCTCTCTCCAGTTCTGGCGTTCAGCCAAACAGCGCCAGGAGAGATCCATGTTTCCTTCGCTGGCGAGAGAAAAGACGCAAGTTTTGGGAGGAACTCACTCTAACAACGACAATACTGCTGATCAGTCAGGTGAATGAAACCCAGTGTTTTGAGATAAACCCCACTGTTCCGCCCTGAGCCCTGCTTTCTGAACAGATGCTGCCATGTGGAGCGAACCGCTAACAAGCTACCGAATGCCTCAGAACCGCGTCGAGACTGGAGCATTATCCCACCGCGACAAAGCCTGGGATATGCTATGCTATCTTGAACCTGCAGAGAAGGTACTGTGTCAGTGAAATGAGGTGCAGCTGATCGCTGTTTAGCAAGCCGAAGAAGACGACACGACGTTCCAAGCTAATGCTACCCGCGATTCGACAGCTACTATCCTCCCACTGCTAATTGACCGTAGCTGTGGCTAGCCTGCGGGCTAACGTTGTGTTAGCTTCGCCCATCATCCAAGGAGCAACTTGGAGAACTTTAACCGTTCAATAAGGTCTGTCTGGGCAGAGGCGAGATTAGTTTAGTTTAAACAAGATTTAAGGGTTGTTTATTTTCACTGTGATTTGTTACTTTGTGTAAGATTTCATTTATTGTTTGGGTACAAACAGGTCGGTCAGCCTGGAGGTTTAAACAGTGATTTTCGAGGTTTCCGATGGAAAGTCGTTTTATATCCTGCAACCTGAGTTACTCAATTCGACAGTTTTTCTTGGTTTGATGTTTAATAAATGATCCAGAGGGACTTTAAGCAGCACCACGTGAGTTAGCTGTAAGCTACATGCTATAGCGAACCACGTGGGCCCGCCATTGACGGCGTTTTATTCATGAACAATAAAGACTGCCGTTAATGCTATTCAAAATAGAGATCGACTTTGAATAGTTTAGTTTAAACACTAAAACTAATCTTTTAAGTCATTTTTGAGACCGCCTTCTTGGTAAGTCAAAATTCTAAATTAGATCGACATAATTAGTACTGCCGTTAACGTCAACATAAAGTCTAAATTTTAAATTAGATCAATCACTGCGGTGACCGATCCATGAAATAGAATCAATTATCTAAAGGTTATTGATTTCTAATTCAGCAAATGGTTTATTGAAACATTGCTTCTTCCAAGCAATGTTGTTCTTCACTTCTGCTTTGCATTGTGAATTGGTGGTTTGAAAACAAACCAGAATCTGCTGATTAGTCTTAAACTAATCACAATTAGTTTAAAACTAACTTAGCTTCATTCCCAACACTGTTAAATATAAGCATTCATTTTGAACTGTGACATCATTATCAATTTATTGTTTATTGTTTCTATTTCTGTGCATTTTTATCACTTTTACTGTTTACTTTAGGATATTATTTTGATTGTAGTTGAATTCTTTTTGTAATAAACTCTTGTATTTTTGAAAACCATTGTTGTTATTACACCTACATGTGTAGTAACTTGCTGTTCAGGTACGCCAAGAACTTATTCCTTCATATATTGTTTAATTGCCTCAGCCTTATCAGGCAGGTAATCGTAAACATAAACTGAGACTGAACAATTTGGCTATTGTATTCCTGGAATCCAGGTGGTGCCCTTAAACTTGGTAATTATTACATAAAATTATTAATCTGATTAATAATTGCCCTAAGCAATTATTTATAATTATTCATAGCCAAAACCTACCTATCTGTGGCACAACAGTTACTCTTTAAAGTGTAACTGAACCCCCCTGAAAAATCATAACCCCTCCCCCAGACAACATTTAAAAAATTCTACAAAGTGGGCGGTCCCAGGAAGAATGGAGGGGTATGGCCAGGTGTTGAGGTAAAGCAGAGGGGGGAATGTGGGGGTGTGTTCTGGAGAACAGTGACACTGAAACATGGACAGTGACCAAAGCGATGTTGTCTGATAGTTTTATGCCTAAACCCACTGGGCGTGTCTGTGAGACCATGGCTGCTGTGACGCAGTCAATGCCTGTGACGTAGAGATGTACCGCTCTCCACAAAATTCAAATGCAGTAGCCACCGTTCAACCCTAAGAGGGCAGCACTAAGACGTTTTTAGACCAAAAAGTGTAGAATTACACAAGTTTACACCAAAAGGTAAAAAAATCCCCAGAAACTGAAAGACTGCATTGGTAAAGACCCATTTATACAGTTTAGAAGCAAAAAAAAAGTTGTTTTGATGTTTAGTTACTCTTTAAGGACTTTTGAGAAAAGCAGTTATTGTAGATAAATGGTCAAATATGAGGTGTTTGTGTGCACAACATTGATTTCATTTTTCTGATTTAGTTTGAATCTGTAAAGTAACATTTCTGCAAATAAACAGAGAAAACCAGAAAATCATCAAAAACATTCTTTAAGTCAGCTATAAACCTAAATACATTGTATTTTTCAAATGAATTTAGGTTGTTATTTCTCCATTGTAATGAGAAAGGGTTCCGCAAAAAGTAACTAGAGGTTTACAGTGAGGTAACCACACTTTTTGTGACAGAAAAAAACCTTTTTCATTTCTCTATAAACACCTCAGTCACAAGATAAAGAGCAGAGCTGAGTTTCTATTTTGATCATGTTATTCATGTAATGATTTAATCACTCTAATAGCATATATTTACCTTCTCAACCCAAGTAGCCTAGTTCTGGCAAAAAGCCCTGAGGCAAGCCTCTCTAGATAGCGTGTCTTAGAAACAAACTGGGAAATTCCGTTTCCTTTTCAGCCCTGCAGTCCATGATAAGCAGGGGTGAAAGTAAGCCGGTACGGTCCGGTACTGCGAACCGTTAAAAGATTCTGTGGTGGTACGCAGTACCAGGAAGATGGGAGAGCGGCTGCCTGCCTTAAAAGTCCTCGTTCAGAACCAGTCTATTTATAAATTTCCTTTTAACTCATACCGAATTGTTTCTGAATTGTAATTTTGTGTTTTAACCATACAGAACAGCTCAGAAAAGAAACTTCTTATGAGCTAATGCCGGTGTCGTGCAAAGGTATCCCCGTCAGAAATTGTATCCCCCTGCGTCGGGAGCGCGCACCTAGAAGGAATCGCTGTTCCACGTGACTCCGCCACAATCACAACCAACAACACGTTGAACTAGTGATGTTTTATCTTTGAATAAGTGAAAACCAAGAGTCTTTACTTCATCGTTCTGTTTGCGGGTTACCACAGAAATTAATAGATTTATTTTTCTGACGTGGTGTCGCACGGTCGGCTTAATAAGAAAACGGTCAGGTCTGTGTAAACTCGATTCATATAAAAATTACACTGAATATAAATTGTTCTTGGCAAGTAAACGACTCTTTCACAATCTCCTATAAAAATACTATTTTCTTTCATTGTTTTACGTCGCCCGAAGTTCCGTCTGCTAGAAACAAAAATCCACCTTCCTGAGTTCAACACTGAAAAACGCTGTTTATTTTAGTGTTATAATAAATAACTATAACAAAGTAAAAGAGAATCAAAATCGGGAAGGTTTTATTGCCAAATATGTGAACAGATTCACAACATTAGGAAATTCATGCGGTTGAAAAGAGAAATGGCTTGTAGAACATCATTTATATTCTCAAACATTAATTAACTAAAACGTTTTAGTGTTGTAAAAGCCTACCAAAATGTTTCTGCTGACTATTTTTTGCATATTCCTACAGTTTTTGATATTTATCTTTGGTGGGTGAAGAGAAATAATTCAGGCTGAAAGTCCTACTTGTCAAAATTACAAGGTATAAATTATATCAGGGATTATAATTATGTCCACCAGAATCTGTGTCCCCCAGGTAACTTTTTTATTCCTTGGCTAAACCTCTTCAAATCCACAGAAGTAAATGGTCATAATCCAAGGTAAATATATACCAAACCACCTGAAGATGGGATACTCACAGTCATTTTTAGGGGGGGATACAATTTATATCAGGCACAATAATTCAGTCCGCGAGAATCTGTATCCCCCTGGTAACTTTTGTATTCCTTGGCCAAACCTTTTCAAATCCACAGAATTAAATGTTAATAATCCAAGGTAGAAATATATTTAACCACTTGAAGATGGGATACTCAGCCCTTTTTAGGCGGGGGATACAAATTACTTTAGGCACGATAATTCTGTCCGCCAGAATATGTATCCCCCAGGTAACTTTTTTTAATCCTTGGTCAAACTTCTTCAAATCCACAGAAATAAATGGTCATAATCCAAGGTAAATATCTACCAAACAATCATTTTATCATTTTACAATATCGTCAATCGTTTTTAGTCCTTGTCAACTAAACCTTAACCCTAGGCTTACAGAAAAATATTGAAATGTTTTTGTTTGGGTTTTGACTATTTGCTATTTTAAAATGCATGAAGTGAGAGAGAGATGAAGGTTTTGGTAATAGTACCGGCAAGAATTTAAAACTACTTTCATCCCTGATGATAAGGTTTACCAACATCAATTTATAATTCAAGTCATAAAAATAAGTAAAGAGTGGAATGAATGCACAATTCGCATGTGGCCTGCAGAGCCGCAGAAAACACTAGGCAGTGTCTAACTGTTCCCTCCTCCTACTTATGCCTGCATTTCCATGGAAGTGGCAGCTGTTTCCAAGGCATTCTCTGTGTTGTGTGGTTTCCTCTGAGAGATCTAAATGTCCTCATTGCACATGTCCTGAGCAGCTGCTCGTTATTACTAGTAAACCTTTATACAGAAAACAGGAATGAGCTTTTTTTGATGTTTTGCACCCTTAGACTCCATGTTTAAAGAAGTTTTAGAAATATGAGACAGCGTGGGTACTCATTCTCTTCTATTTTTTAAATGTATGATGATATATTTCAGGAGTTTTCCGTTGGAAAAATAGAAAAAGATGTTTGCCTAAGCCTGAGGTGGATGTTTCATAGGCTCTTCTGTAAAATTC
>OY747718.1:29336388-29453888 GCA_963556495.2 Valencia hispanica | reverse complement strand
GGTTGTTCTCTCTCGTTTGCCCAACTTTGACTCACTTTGCTCCACTCTTTGTGGACTGGACCTCCCTCAATGCAAAGTAGGCCTAAACCAGTTCATTTATTCTAATCTTGTGTCTGGGCAGATAAATAGGGAAAATATACTGTAGGTCAGAAAGAGCTAGACCTCATTCATGATTGGTCGAAGTGTTTTTAAACGCTGAAAATGTTTGCTCATTAGCGTCGCCGAATGCATGAGCTTGTGAGCTGTTTCATTTGCTGTGTATTTCAAACTGTTTTTTATCCCAAGCGGATACCATTTTCTCTCTCTCTCTTTCTCTCGTTCATCTTTTTTCTCTCTCTCACACTTATTATATTCTGCACAGCATTTGGGTTCTGTCCGGCCAGCACTGACTGGGCTTGTTAGCCAAAAGCTAAGTCCATTGTCCCTTGTTTCTGTATTAAGCCGTGATCTACCCACAGGGAGGAGCCAGGGCACGCCCTGTTGCACAGCTCCATTGTTAGCCCAAAGCTAACTTCACTGTGCTTTGTTCCCCACGTGTCTGGTCTTTGTTTGACTCCCCTGGAGCGATGGAGTGACCCACCTCCCGGTGGCTAAGTCTCTTTGCATACACCTGTGCGCATGTCTTGGTCAGATGCGGAGCCAGACATTTTATACAACAGGGGCTTAGCCCAAAAGGGTTGTTATGCATGTGGGGGGGTTAAGTTGTTTTCGAGTTGTGTTCAAGCATAACTTTATATAAGAAAACAAATTATATCACATACATGTGACACATTAACATTAGATTATTAATTAAGCAACAAGGCAGGACAGAGCCAGGGCTGTATCTAGACACCACGACTAAACCACAATTCAACCAAAGCCAAAACTGATCCAGGATTAAAACAGGAATGTGACAGTTCTAAATCAGGACTACTTCAGGACTGAACCAAGACAGAATCAGAATCAAAACTAAATGATAGTAACACTGAAAATCAAAACCTCTTTATTCTGGCAGCATGACACTGTATCTTTGAGGCTTGAGTTTTGTGAACCTATCAATAACATTTTCAGGGTCAATATTATTCAAGTATTCTTTTTCAGGCGTGTTTTGGTGTTCTCTTTTTTCCTGAATTCCCCTGACCTATCTGAATGATCAGAAAAAGAGTCATTAACATTTAAGTAGAGCACATCACCCCAGTTCTAAATTCCTTACACTGGCTCCCTGTAGCTCAGAGAATAGACTTCAAAATACTTATACTAGTTTATAAATCAT
Source organism: Valencia hispanica (assembly GCA_963556495.2). NCBI lineage: Eukaryota > Metazoa > Chordata > Actinopteri > Cyprinodontiformes > Valenciidae > Valencia > Valencia hispanica. The sequence continues at coordinate 29,452,636 of OY747718.1, read as the reverse complement.
TGAATGGCTTAGCACCAAAGTGTGTTGAAGATATACTGTTACTATACCAACCCCCCAGACCACTCAGGTCCTCTAATTCCAGTCTACTCAACATCCCTAGAATCAGAACCAAACACGGAGAAGCAGATATCAGTTTCTATGCTCCTCTAATCTTGAACAAACTACCAGAAAACTGCAAAGCTGCTAAAACACTGAGTTCTTTTAAATCACAACTAAAAACGTATCTGTTTAGAGTTGCCTTTGATTAATGCTTTGTTGTATCATGTTTTGTGTATTCTTTTTGTTTTACTGCTGTTTTTACATTATATACTTTGTAATTCTTTGATGAATCTGTGTGTGCTTACTGCTTTATTTCTGTTTTTACTTTAAATGCTTGGTATTTTTATTCTACCACTTAATCATGTAAAGTACCTTGAATTACCTTGTTGTTGAAAGTGTGCTATACAAACAAAATTGCCTTGGCTTGCCTTACTATTTAATAACACCTCTATATTAGTCTCTTTGAGTTACTGGTTTGTACCATATTATTTTTTTAATTCTACCAAAGAACTACACTATTTATGTAACTATTTAGCCTAGCTGTGCAAAAAAGCCTGCATGACCTATTAAATATAGAATTAGAAAAATTACAAACCTAACAAGATACACTTGTGAACATATTCTACCGAGTTTTGGCAAACAACTGTCTGTGACCAACAGGTCTTTCTCACCTGGATTTTGTTCCATCTCTGTTCTGTCCTCATTCTCCTCTCCCTCTCTGTTCCTCTCTCTCTCTCCGTTCCTCTCTCTCCCTCTTTGTGCTAGCAATCAAGCCAAACATCAAGAACATCAAATGTAGCCTACAGTTGAAACCAGATATTTACATACACTTCAGATAAAAACACTTTTTTACTGTCAAACATAAAATCAGACTAAACGTTTATTTTTTTAGATTAATAAAGATAAAAAATGTGTTAAAATTAAGTATAGAGTATTTTTATGTATTTTTTAATGGCAAATTGCACCCAAATTTTATTTAAAATTAAGCCACACTTGTGGCTTAATTTTAACAACATATGTAAGTATCTGGTTTCAAATGTGAATATACTGCTGTATTGCAATTCCTCTTGTTTTGCATAGAAATATAATTAACGGCATATAAAGCATAATATAAATTTACCTGAGATGTTTCTTTGAAAGAAGGCCCTTTTGTACATCCATACATAACTAAAACCAGTTTAGAGAGTGCTTTATTTAGCCATGAGGGATAGCAACTGAAAATATGAAATAAACTCCCATGTAAGCTAAAAAAACAACAAAAACAGCATTGTTGTTCGGCTTTTCATTTTGCTATTGGTTGATCCTGACAGAGCTAGTAAAAATACGAAGAGCAAATAACATAATATGCGCAGGGTGAGCAGTGTGACATCAGTCTTTGTGATACATTGTCATATTTACATTATCATACAATATGAGGGATTTGCTTTGGTACCTGGTCAAACTTGAGCTCTCCTCTGTCTGCCTGCACTTCACTTCTCCTACAGCAAAATCGCAGCCAGCGCGTCTCCCCCGGTCTGCCCCCTCCCTCACCTGCGCAAGTGCTGCGCACAAACATACAGCGGCGCTGGTGTGTGAACTCGGTTCATACCAAAATTAGGGGGGAATTTACGACTGTGTGCTATGTGCTTCTAATATTGTACTTTTTATTATACTTTTTTGTAGTTTTTGTTTTATACAAGTTGTCAGTCAGACATCTTACTATGAAAAAATAAATTAAAAACACACTCCAAAAGACCCGGGGTTCTGAAAAAACAACCAGGGCTTAAAGTGTAACTGAACCCCATGAGAAATCATAACCCCGCCCCCAGACAACATTAAAAAAATTCAACAAAGTGGGCGGTGCCAGGAAGAACGGAGGGGTATGGCCAAGTGTGGAGGATGAGCGGAGGGGGGAACGTGGGTGTGTGTTCAGGAGGACAGTGACAGCTCGCTTATTGTGACACTGAAACATGGACAGTGACCAAAGCGACGTTGGCAGTTATGCGACTGATCGATCTGATCAACATTCATCTGTTTTGAACATTAGCCTATGTTAGCATTACCACTCAGAGACTGGACTCCTCCTGTCTTCCTCTGCCTCAGCAGCACAGAGCTCGGGCGACGCTGGCTCAACGCCCTGAAAAAGCGGATCTCCTCCGTCGTCACCAGAGATAAAGGAGTAGAGGGAGGCTTTATGTGCTTCGGCTGTTTTGATTCAGTCGAGCTTTCGGAATTATCAAAAATATTAGCCTCATCTAAACCTTCAACTTGTATGTTGGACCCAATTCCAACCAAATTATTTAAAGAAGTGTTCCATTTGGTTCCTGGCCCCATTTTGGATATGATGAATCTATCCTTAGTAAACGGATACGTACCACAGGAATTTAAAATAGCCGTGATTAAACCTTTACTCAAGAAACCTTCCCTTGATCAAGATGACTTAGTGAATTACAGACCTATATCTAACCTTCCTTTCTTATCCAAAGTCCTTGAGGAAATTGTTGCTAATCAAGTCTGTGAGCATCTAAACAGTAACGAGCTGTTTGAAGAGTTTCAGTCCGGTTTTAGAGCTCATTATAGCACTGAAACAGCACTGGTGAAGGTTACTAATGATATTCTCATGGCCTCAGATAATGGACTTGTGTCTGTTCTGGTTTTGTTAGATCTCAGTGCTGCTTTTGACACAGTCGATCATAATATTTTCTTAGAAAGGCTTGAACGTGTTGCAGGGATCAAAGGAACAGCACTAGGCTGGTTTAAATCATATTTGTCTGATAGATTCCAGTTTGTTCATCTAAATGATAAATCTTCTTTACTCTCAAGGGTTACTTGTGGAGTTCCACAGGGTTCTGTGCTTGGACCAATTCTGTTCACCATATTTATGCTCCCAATTGGTAGAATCATTAGACAGCATGGGATAAATTTCCACAGCTATGCAGATGATACACAACTATATTTATCCATAAATCCTGATGAACCCAGTCAGTTAGGTAGATTACAGGCATGTCTGGAAGACATAAAAACATGGATGACCCTAAACTTTTTGCTTTTAAATTCTGACAAAACAGAAGTTGCTGTCTTTGGACCCGAAGTTCTTAAACAGAAACTGATTAGTCAATCACTTTATCTGGATGGCATTAAATTGGCCCCCAGTAATAACGTAAAGAACCTCAACGTTATTTTTGACCGAGACTTGACATTTAAATTCCATATTAAACAGGTTTCTAGGATTTCTTTCTTTCACCTCCGGAATATTGCTAAAATTAGAAACATCCTGTCCAGGAGTAATGCTTAGAAACTAGTCCATGCATTTGTTACCTCAAGGCTGGACTACTGTAATTCTTTACTATCAGGTAGTCCACAAAATGCCATTAAAAGCCTTCAGTTGATCCAAAATGCGGCAGCAAGAGTTCTGATAAATATTAAAAAGAGAGATCACATTTCTCCTGTTTTAGCTTTCCTTCATTGGCTCCCTGTTAAATCCAGAATAGAATTTAAGATCCTTCTTCTGACATACAAAGCCCTTAATAATCAGCTCCATCATACATCAGAGATCTAATTGTTCCATATGTTCCTAACAGAGCCCTTCGCTCTCAGACTGCAGGTTTACTTCCTACTTTCCTAGGATTTCTAAAAGTAGAATGGGAGGCAGATATTTTAGTTATCAGGCTCCTCTCCTGTGGAACCAGCTCCCAGCTTTAGTCCGTGAGGCAGACACTCTGTTTACTTTTAAGGTCAGGCTTAAAACTTTCCTTTTTGATAAAGCTTATAGTTAGAGTGGCTTAGGTCATCTTGAGTTATCTCTGTAGTTATGCTGCTATAGGCTTAGACTGCTGGAGGACAGACTTACCAATTTTCTTCACTCTGCTACTTCCTTTTCTCCTACGACTCTCCAGTTGTATTACAGTACATTCTGTTATTTCAACTGTTAACTTTGTTTTCTCTCAGTGTTTTTCTCTCCATAGAAGACATACCTGGTCTGGTATCCTGCTTGGCTGCAATGCCCTGTTGGACGGGGGGCATCGACCGGGATGATCCTCCCAGTAACTGAACATCCACTGTGTCCTGTTATCAACTTTTTACTTTCTGTAACATAGAAAGTTCTCTTATATCAGATCTTCTGTTCCTTCTGTGTCTCTGCTTTGTCTTCTCAAACCCCCAGACGGTCGTGGCAGATGGCCGCTCCTACTGAGCCTGGTTCTGTTGGAGGTTTCTTCCTGTTAAAGGGGAGTTTTTCCTCTCCACCGTCGCTACATGCTTGCTCAGTATGAGGGATTGCTGAAGGATTGCTGTGGTTGGAAAGTCTGCATCAACGGGGCCCAACCTCACGCCAATGACTGATGCAATCTGCTGGGATTCCTTAAATAGGAAACTTTTTAACTGATTGGAATGTTTGTATAAATGTATTGAAATGACTTCTTGTTAACTGCCTTGAGATGACATCTGTTGTGAATTGGCGCTATACAAATAAACTGAATTGAATTGAATTGAATTTATGGAGCCCAGCGGCCGCGAGCCATATCAATTCGAGCGGCTGCCGCTGCTGCTGAGGGAGAGAGAGGCCGGAGGAGTCCAGTCTCGGAATGGGAATGCTAGCATAGGCTAACGTTCAAAACAGTATGTTAGCTATGCTAACTAAGTGCTAATGTGATAATAATGCTAACCTGAAAAACGCAATCCAACTCCAAACTCGCCACGGGGCCGGTATGTCTGATAGTTTTATACCCAAACCCACGGGGCGTGTCTTTGAGACCATGGCTGCTGTGACACAGTCGATGCCTGTGACGTAGAGATGTACCGTTCTCCACCAATCACAAAATTCAAATGCAGTAGCTACCGTTCAACCCTAAGAGGGCAGCACTAAGACGTTTTTAGACCAAAAAGTGTAGAATTAAACAAGTTTACACCAAAACGTAAAAAAATCCCCAGAAACTGAAAGACTGCATTGGTAAAGACCCATTTATACAGTTTAGCAACCACCCCCCGCTCCGCCGATGGTCTCGGTTTCTACCCATGGGAAAAAAAACAACACGTGACTCTTCCTCCCTTTTTATGATAAACAGTATTTTGAATTGATTCTTTGATCCATATTGTTTGTTCCATCCACATATTATTCATTTTCTAAGTTTGGTAGTTTAGTTGTATGCTTTAGAATAGATGGTAATTATTGATGTTTTGGCTGTAATGTTGAACTATTTTCTTAATAAATTCCCCTTGGCTTAAAGAGAAGTTTTCTGTGATTACTTGATGTGTGTGTGCAATTATTGTCCAAGACCAGGGACGGAAGTTCCATTTCATTTTTTTTGGGGGGGGGACAATAAGCAATAAAATTTCAGAGAGTAATTTTTTGGGAGGACATAAAGAGACTGGGAAAAAAAGCCATCTTCTGCTTCTTTGCAACTTGTCTTGCACGGTAGGCCTTCAGTATGTTAAATAATGTTATGGAATGTTACATAATAGTAGCAACAGGATTGTTCAGTATTAGTCTATATTCCGGTTCTTCTATGTACAGCCAGGAACATCAGCAAAGTTATTAGGTGGAAGCTGGCACTGATGCACCTTTATTACCACATCTAACAAGATTTATTTGCATCCTTTTCTAATTTCCACTATTGTCAATCGAAGTAACTTTAAAAAAGTTCCAAAACTATTAATGAAAAACTTTCAATAATAATCCAACATCAGACATGTCCTGAAATAACATGGCTACTTTTACTAGCAGAGCAACAACTGTATAGTGCATATGTGGACAGATGTTAAACCTAAAGGTAAAGTACTAAAACATCTCTTTAATCTTTTCTCAACAAAGAGAGAAGGAACCATCTAAATAAATAAAATGTCAAAATGAAATATGACTGAGTCACATGATGTGGGAACTATGGAAAAAAAATCCAAAAATGTTTCATCAGTGATCAGCAGCAACACAACGAGATAATCAGACCTGCTGGATGGGTGTCACAACTTGGTAAAACATTGAAAACTCTGCTGAATGGATATCTGTCTAATATCTATATGATATCTATCTAATTTACAACTTAAAACCAACTTCAGTCTGGTTTCATTTTGCTTTTCATGGCGCTGATCATCACTCACTGATGATTTCTCTTGGGGGGGTCTGACGTAGTTCTGGTGGCTAAATCCGCGCTCCGCTGCCACACTGAAGACTGAATTACAAGCGCCACTTCAGTCTAAGCTTTGAACTCAGGGAACATTTCTCCAATTAAAATGATCAAAAGTCGGAAAGACTCTCTGAACAAGCCGTTTCCTGACCCCCAAGCTATTGCTTCGGCTGGAGGAAATCCCAGATCAACCAGTTCGGTTAATGCGACCCATGGCGCTGATGTTTTAAGAAAAAAAACGCTGCTGTGCTTGTTATTTTAAATCATTCTCAGCAGTTAACTTTACTTTGCTGCTCATCTGAGAGTAACAGAGCCACATTTTTTCCTTTATTCCTTGCTGTGTGAGAGCTCTCCTGCGGAGGAGCAAGATGCCTGAGAGAGGAGGACCTGCTGCGGTGGGTGAAGAGAAATGTACGGCATGAAGCTGCGTTTAGTGATTTGTTGATGTGGTTTGATTTTAAGGGCCACAGCCATATAAAAATGTGCACATTTTAACGCTATCTTATGCTAACAGGGCATTAACTATATCGATATAAACAATCTCTTGTGAATTATACAGATATTTTTCAAAATCTCAAGATATTGTCTAGCATTAGGTGGCAATGTTCCATCTTTATGACCACATCTAACAGACATATTTGAGCTTCTAGAAAAATTGGAGAGATAAAAGACTAATTGGATTTACACATTGCTTGGTTCCCCTCTCCCACCGACTGTCTTCGACTGACTTCTGATACTAACTAGGAGCAGCTGCGCACCGGCAGGCCCGGCTGTTTGAAACAGCTTTTAGTGGACTGTACCAATTTGAGGAATGTGGAGGGGGGGATCATAATCTTTCAACAAATAAAAAAGCATTTTTTGTATTTGTAATTTGTATCTTTTGTGTTGTACTTTTATAAGACAATGCTATATTATATTTTTGAACTGATACTTTTCAGAAGAGACTCGGTGTCTGGGATTACGAGTGCTTTTCTTGGAGAAGCTGGTGCCCCTATCTTTAATTAATAGATTAAAAACTTGAACTTCAATAATAATTATATTAATATTTAAAATTATTGATCATAATTATTGATGGCTATGTAAACCAGACATGGATCGCACGCTCTGTGTCACAACAACCCCATCTACATTCAGTAAGCTGCTCATCCTCTGTATTCACCTTCTGCTCCTACTCCCAGAACGTACCTCTCCACTTCTCCCCTGGAGAGATCTCGCTCCTGGTCTCCAGTCCGTTCCAGTTCCAGACTCGTTTAAATTCTCGTCTATTTCAATAAACATCTTAACTTTTACTGCTCTCCTGAGTGTCTCTGTGCAAGCGCTTACCAAAAACCATGGCACATCGAAATTTTACAATGGTTCTCAAAAGCGTGAACACCGTAAAAGATTAGGAGGACCAAGATAAAACATTTAAAAAATTTCATTTAGAATATTAAATTTATCCTGTACAGGCAAAACATCAAACATGTGTGGTACATCAGGCAAAACCCGGATATCAGGTAAAGGGGAAAAAATGCAATAATGTGGCAACCAATAAACCTATGCTTTGTTAAACCACCTTCTAACTCCATTTTAGTCAATGTTTTTTGTTTGTTTATTTGCTAGGAGTCTATTGTCCCACATTTTGACTTATAAGTAATATTTACATACATTACTTTGTAAAAGTTCCCCAAGTCTCCCAGAGGGTTAGGTACCGTTCCTTTACAGCCCTCTTTGAAAAGCTCTACAAAGTATCAGAAATTTAGTTCTGAACTCTGGCTAACCACACTAAATGTTATAACTGATGCTGGATGTTTCCTTTGGTATAAAATTATGTTTTGCAACTTTACTCCTTAATTCAGTCATAAAGAGATTACAGGAGATAGTTGTCACATGTTGAACACATGATATTTTTAAAATTATGGCAGCCCCTTCAGTGTTGCTGTCAACCTCTTAGCAGACCCCCAAAATTGTATTTTAATCCGTTATTAAGAAATGTCCACTTTGAGTAAAGTCCATGTTATCCCATATTATGTCCAACTGATTTCAGGGTGCCATGGTCTATAATAAATGCTGTGGAACTTGGTTGTATTTTTCTCCTGATTGAAACCTTTGTACAGTTAGATCCTTTTTGTTTCTTGTCTTTGACTGAAGGTAAAAGTATAGCTTAAAGTTAACAAAAATAGTTATGCCATGCAGTTAGGTATTCTTACCATACTTTATAAGCTTATTCATATAGATTACGTAACAGACGAATTAGCCCTCTGAAAAGCGTACTGACGTATTGGCTGTTCCTTTTTTACTAATGCTGTGTCATTTCACTCTACTTCATGTAGCTGTGACTCAGAGGGTGTTTCCCAGCAATGTAAAAGGAGCGTCAGGGATTTCTCTTCAGCTGGTGCTGTTTACATGTGCATGATGGCAGCTACAAATAAACGATATCTGCCTTGTGGAAATGTGCAAGAGAAAGAAAAAGTTTCAGTGGTTTATGTGAACTAACAGTGTTCCTGTAACTTGGTGTCTTTTATTAAATGAAACCAAAACCAAAGATACAACATGTTATTATAGTAAATGGTCTTATCAGGTGAAAACATCTTATCTTACATATCCATTAAATAAAAATCCTGCTTCGCTGAATCATACCAATAGTCACTGGCTAGATACTTTACATTTTGGCTTACATATAAAATTCTTTGTGAGGCAGAAAACTAGTGCTTCACATTACTTTGAAATCACACAGAAAAACTAGCATCAGCATCATGCTGTGGGAATGGTTTTCTTCAGCAGGGACAAAAAAAAGTGGCATTCACCTTTCAGCAGGACAACAAGCCTAAATATACAGACAGTGCTGCAATGAGTTTTGTAGATACCAAAGTGTACTCCTGTGTTGGAATGCCCCAGTCAAAGTCCAGACCATTGATGTTCACAGACACTCTCAATTTAATATGATGGACCTTTAGCTATTTTATAAAGAAGAATGTCCCTCCCCCAGACCGCAGGTGAGCCGGATCACCCCCAAAATTGAATCACTTCTCCCTGGTCCCACTGTAGACATATCCTGAAAATTTGATCAAAATCCATCTATAGTTTTTTTCTTTTTTTTTTTTTTCTTTTTTTTTATGTTGCTAACTAGCAGACATACAAACAGACAAACAAACCCTGGCACTATAATAAGCACAATTTTTTTTTTTTTTTACATTTTTGTGCATGTGTATGCATGTGTTTGTTTGTGCGTGTGCTTTCGATTTTGTTCATTCAATTTTGCTTACTTTATTTTTATATATTTGTAATGTTTTATTATGCTGTGACGTGTTTTTTCTAAGGGACTGTAAATGCGAATTAGCTTACAGCTAAATCTATTACAATGCATCAAATGGCAACAGTAATGTTTAATATTGTACATGGTCCCTGCTCAGATAAACTCAAACAAATGAAACTAAACAGAACCTCCTTGGCAGAGGTAAAAACATGTATAAACCATGAATCAGATTCCATCAAGTTGCAGCTATGCCCCACTTTGTTTTAGTCTCATTAAATCCCTAGAAAATACACAGAGGTTTGTGATTTAGCCTCTCCGAAGCTCAACCATGATACATTTTAAATGATATTTAATGATACTTTAAACAGCAGTAGTCATTTGGACAAGCAAACTTAAAAAAAATAAACTATTAATTCAATGTTTGCATAATCCATTGTAAGTGGAAACAATAGGGTTACATTTAGTCATCACTTTTGCCAATTATTCAAACAAAGATTATCCTTCAATTAAGTACCGTATGTAATCTATGATGAGATTGAAAAGGCTGCTTCCATGTTTGGAGCTGCAAGAGCTGTTCATGCAGCTACACCATCCATCACTTGCTTTGTATCATATGCTTTACAAGCAGGATCTAATTTTGAGGTATTCTTTCATTTATTTATCTTCCCTCTTCTTGGAAACCAATCATTCCTAGTGGCAAAGCTTCAAGTTCTAATAACATTTGGTGGAAAGATGTTGAGGAAGCAGAGGATTTAGGGTCAAAGATAACTGTAAAGACAAACGTACATATTCATGGGCTTACAGTGTACAGGGAACAGAGAGGAGAGCTAACTGCAAATTGGAGGACCCATAAGAAGAACAGGACGAGTGTGTGCAAGAAGATCCTTAGAGGAATCCATAGAGGGAGGGATTTGCGGGTTGCAATGACTCAACTTCTCCCTGGTTGGCTGAAATATCTGGCATCTGGACCTCATTGACTACAGGCTCCATGGTGACCAGCGGTTGGGGAATTGTAAACAGACTGAGAGACTGGAAAGACGAACGGGAACCAGGCATTCGGTGTTTATCCGCAGCGTAGTCAAGGGCTCCGGAAGGGCAATCAGTGTACTGCATACGCACAGGGTGAGGTAAAAGAGAGTAAATGATGGAAAATACACCAAACACACAGATGTCACACACTACCCACTCTTCTTTCTATCCACCTTTATGGGTTAGAGAATGATAGTGTACCACAATAAGGACTTAGCAAGAAAGACAGACCAAAGGTTTGTAAAAGAAACATCCAACCAGTAAAATCAAAAACGAGGCAACAAAAACAAATTGATTTGACTACAGGTATAAAAAAAAGATATTTTCTTGACTGGGACACAAGACAAAGACAAACAGTACAGATATAAACACCAACTCAAAGTTCAACCAAAATTCAAGATATAAGCAACTGAATCCATGACGTCATAGTTTTAAGTACAACTCTTCAGATGGGTTTGTTTTTTGTTAAGCAGCTTTATCTCCGTAACCCACTGAAAGCAGCTATCTCTTTATCTGCCCAGAAATGGGGACTGTCAGTAAATCTCTGCTTACATGATATTTTTATGTTTCTGTCCTGCAACCATCTATGACATCACTGTACCGTGCCTGGTCTCAAATTTACAGATTTACAGTGGCTTGCAAAAGTATTCGGCCCCCTTGAACTTTTCCACATTTTGTAACATTACAGCCACAAACATGAATCAATTTTATTGGAATTCCACGTGAAACATCAGTACAAAGTGGTGTACACGTGAGAAGTGGAACGAAAATCATACATGATTCCAAACATTTTTTACAAATAAATAACTGAAAAGTGGAGTGCCAGTTTTAGATGTAACACAGCTAATTCAAATGGCCATCCTATCTTCTGAGTATGTCAAAATTCAGCAGAGGTCTGCTAATCTTTATTTGATTCAAGTGCAATGAACCAGGGGGAGAACTAAAACATGCAGGATAAAGGTGCTTGAGGACTGACTTTGGACACCTCTGGTTTAAGATTTTTCTTTAAAGGCAAAACAGATGTAGCAACTCCACAGACAGCTTTGACACTGAACAATGCGGTGTTTTGTCCTGTTCTGTTCTGACTATTATATACAGTCTATGGTTCTGTCTCTATTTATTTTTACCGCTAATTGTGAACTGGACCCATGTTGCTGCGCTCCATTTTAAAGCTAGGAAGTGTAGCACAGAATAAAATTGTATTTTGAAAAACAGCTCAATTTGCGAATTTAGTCAAATATGGACCAATCCAGCTCTGGGTTGAGTTAACGCAAGATGGTTGGGTTATGGGTCTTGACGAAGCTTACTGGGTTAGGTTCACCATCCAAAACATGGGTTAAAATGGCTACGGTCACCAAAAGTGGATTGATTACAAATCAAGTAATATTAGGAATAAAATAAATTATCAATCTATTTTACACACCCAATGTTTCTTTGCAAGGTCACAGGGGCTCTGTCTACCTAATTTGGTCAGTGGGTGAGCCAGAGCCCCAAGCTATTACAGAGTCGCACAACAGAATTAACAACCATGCACACACAACCAAGGTTACTTTGGAGAAGCCAGTTAACCTAACATGCACATTTGTGGATAGTGGAAGGAAGCCATAGTACCTATAGAACCCAAGTTTGCATGAACAGAACATGCAACTGAAAGAAGTCAGTTACAATATAAACCCAGGACCTTCATGTTGCAAGAGAACAGTGCTAGCAGTCATGTCGCCATTCAGGCCAGAATTGTTTTGTTGTTGTTTTTTACTAAAATAAACAAATGCTTTTGGATAAGTTTGCATGTTAAACCTAGCTAGCACTAGCACAAACTACTTAGCAGATTAAATGTTAGTTATTTTAAGTTATCTAGTATGAACTGAAGTATTAAACACAACCCAATGACATTTACATTATTGTCTTGTCATCTTTCCATCTTTCATTCTGTATAACAGGTTTGGTGAGGTCTGCTCAGGTCAATGTGTTCCTCAAAACATCTTTAGAGAAAGATGAGGCTCCTTCTGGTCTCTTTTTTAACCTAAGAAACTGGTTCTCAGCTTTGGATCAAGTGTTTGTTAAAAACCAACCAAATTCTGTTTAAACAGCATGAGCCCATCATTTAGGCTAAAGAAATGACCTAGCAGTTCTTCTCTGGATGTGGGATTTCAGGTTGAGATGCAGGAAAATATCCTGGTCTGATATTCATTGTGGAACTGGAGGCCTAAAATTTACTTGGTGCAATATGATCGCAACATTCTTTTACAAACTCAAAACTCCATATTTGGTGCTCTCTCTCACAGGACAATCTTTTATTTTGATCATAAATCCAGACAGCCACATCACATGACCTGAGAAAGGAAAGGTGAGGTTTTTCCTTGAATGTTCAGCTCTGATTTGTTTCCTTGACTCACACAGAGTAAAACTTAGTGTTGTGCAGTTGTGCTCACAAAAAGAACCTGAAGTGGCTGAAACAATTTTTACACTGACCCCATTTGCTGCTGTTAGAACATGATTAAATAGACTTAGAGTTGGCTGTGGAACTAAGAAAACCATCAAAACAATTATTCATATCCTGAATTTGCTTTTGGATCAAAGCCAGTTCAACCTCCACTCACCCAGTCAACACAGGTATTTTTCTTTTTAATACTTCTCTCGAACCTCCTTGTACGGTCCTTCAGAGGAGGTCCCTTAAACATGCAACAGGCAAATTATTGTGTATTCCTGTTCTTCTGACTTGTCTCAAACTTTAACCTAAATTCACTGGAATACCTGATATCACCTTTACATGCAGCTGTGTCTTCTAAAGAAAGAAACATATTAATTAACGCAAACCTGTCACCACTTGTCCTCAATGGTTTCATTTGTACTTCTGGGGGAGTGCCAATTTCAACTGGTACATCAAGGCCTAAATAGAATATACTGTAGGTCTCTGCCTGCAAGTTTGAAATTACAACTAAGTTGCTGATGTGGATGGATTTTCCCAGCCTCGGGTTTACTGTTGCCATCAGTTCTCATGTGGCAAACACATTATTCTGCTATATGCCTGACAAAACTCAAAAACTTTATGAACATCAACCAATTTCCTAATTTTAAAAAGTCCTCATTTTTTAGCATGTCACATTGTTAGATAAAGTAAATTACTGTAAGTGTTATCAGGGAATTTTACATGTGTCAAAACAATATCAACAAGATTATTTCACAATTACTAGAAGCCGTTTCTGTCCTGAAGCACCTCTTGCATGTCACATAAGACACAAATGTATTTTGCATTTAAAAAACTTTCAGAATAAATTGCAACACATGCTCCATTTTCATGATTTTTAAGCAATAATGAGAAAGTAATCCTTCCTTTATTTTGTCTTTGTTGTGGGTCAACCGTGTTGCACGTTTGATTGCAACTGGGGAGGCCATGTGAGTACTTCCTGAGAAAAACTGTGATGGTTTCAGATTGCCACCTTAGACGCATGTGAAAGGCTGAGGGTGTAACAACAACATATTTGTGATTCGTGTAATATGGCACAACAGACCTCTGGGCTTTTTCTGTGGAACTACATGAACAGACTCTACCAGAGAATTTCTCTTGTTCAACAAGCAGAGTCAGCAAGTTTTCATTGCTCTTACCCAGAACAGCAGACCAGTTCAAATTTGGTTCGCAAAAGTAGGTTATTCATATCCCTTGAACTTTTTCACATTTTGTCACATTACAACCTCAAGTGTCAATGTTTTATGCCAGGATTTTATGTGATAGACCAATACAAAGAAAGAAACAGGAATCAATGTTCTTTTTTATTTTTTTACAGATAAACATCTGAAAAGTGTGGCATGCATTTGTTTTCTGCCCTTTTTATTCTAATACTACTATATAATATTAATGTTAACTAATCACTTTCCTCTGAAGGCCTGAGAAAAATTGCAGAAAACATTAGGGATAACACAACATCACGGAACCAAGGAAAAGACAAGATGGGTCAGAGATATTGTTGTGGAGATGTTCAAAGCAGGGTGGAGTTAGAAACCCATATCCAAAGCTTTGAACCCCTCACAGGGTATTGTTCAATCCATCATCTGAAAATGGAAAGTAAATGGCACATTGGCAAACCTCCAAAGACATTTCTGTTCAAATGACCTGACAGAATGGGCAAGCCCAGGAAGCAGTGAAGAGGCCCCTGGTAACTCTGGCAGAGCTGCCAAGATATACGGCTAAAGTTGGGGAATCTGTTCACACGACAAAAAGACGCTATGTAAAAGAGGCAAGACGTGTAAGGCAATGCTGATAGAAAGGTGAAAGAAAGTGAAAAGTTCAGGATGTTTGAATATGTTTTCAAGGCGCTGTAGTACACAACTTTTCAATACTCCTCAATAATCTTACTTTCACAAACATGTACAACTGAATCATTCATGTTTTGTTTTTTTATGGCTCCCTGTTTGCACTTAGCTCTCTTTTATATTGTGCCTGCAAAGATCTCAGCACATAATCACAGTATAGGGATGCATTACACAGGCCTAACTGTTTTATAACCTTTCCCTTTCCAAGGAAATCATAATACGGGATATTTCATGTTAAGAGAAATCAAAAGATTTACCAAACAGTCTAACTGAAGAGAGAAAATATAGGCCTTGTTCTCTGTAATAAAGTTTTATATGGAATTAGTGCTGATTTCAGCTTGTCTATCAGTTTAACAACTAACAGCAGATGTTAATGTTTTACTTTGTGCAATCTTATGTAATAAGAGTACATAACATTACATAAGACTAAGAATAATTTAGGTTTGGTGAATGATCTGAATCAGTTCATCAACATGTTTGATCAGACACTCGACCCTCCCCCAGCCCAGTATCCCCTGCTGCAAACCGCCTAGTCTTCGACAACTGACTGATTTTCTTCCCCAAACTTTACACCACTCAGCTCTCCATCATCACCAACCCCCTCCACTTTAGAGGACTCCATCCCACACCCCACAGTATAGACAGTGGACACAGGACTTTGTGGACTGGTGCCAGTCCAACCATCTCTTGATTAGTGCAGGGAAAACAAAGGAGTTGATAATTGTAGTAGAGTTAAGAGTATCTAAATACATAGGTGGCCCTCAAAATAAGTCAAATAGTGGGGTTTTCATGGGTCATGTAATATACACGAGCTTGAGAAAATATGCTGAAAATATGTATTTCCGATCAATCAGAAATCCTGTAGCTGTCCCTTTCATACATTTTAATAAGCATTATATATACAGGAAATGTGGGGACTTAGGTGTTTTGCAACATAGGACAAACAAACTAAGACCAGGAAACCAAACAAAACTAAAATAAACTCAAAGATCTTAAAAATCTAACTGCAAAACTGCATGAAAGAATCCGACTTAATAAATTCCAGGAACAGTTTTGTTGTTGGCTACTTGGTGGGCTTGTACAGCATGTACAGAACTTCCTTGAGCTGAGTTGCTCAGGTGTGCATGACAGCATGTGCTGCAGCTTGTCTTTAGCGATAGTGCATATTGTTCCACAGAAGCAAGCAGCTCTGCAGCTTCATTACTGCTCATGTTACACCACATGAAAATAATAAACCTCGCCGTGTGTCGAAATTCCTTCAGACTGACATGTTTATTTTTGCATATTTTCAAAGTCTGGTTGATGCTTTGCAGGGTAGGGGAGATTCTAAGAACTAGAGTACTGCTATCATAAGCTTGGGCTACAATCAGACTGTTGCGTCATTACGCTTGTATTTGTGCGAGCGTGTCAGGTCATGCGAACACCTACAAAGAAACCATTGAGTCACACAAGAACAAAGGACTCGCTTTCCACTTCTCTAGAAAGCAAGATCATACCCTGAAAATTCTTCAGTATTTTGACAGAGATCAGCTTCTTTAATAAGGGAAGCACCTTTTTTAAGGAGACAAAAATGGGACATACATTTAAGCTAACTGAGTTTTCAGAGAAAACTTATAACTAAAAGGGAAAGTTTAAGCACTTCCTCCAGTTTATGAGAACAGGTGTTTATCTACCATCTTTGAAACTACAGCAATACATAGATGTGGGTTTCTAGATGGGTTAAAGGTAGCGCTTCATTTAATTTAAGGGGAAATCATGAACCCAGAAAAGCAAACTGGTGGTGAGGCCTCTGTGGCAGGAAAAGATCAACTGAAAATGACGTAAACAGATGCAGGTTGGTGTGAGATTCTAAGAGTGTGATAACATTATTTTAACAAGTAAAAAAATCCCACAGTTTAATGGTATAAACACAAAGAAATTAAGCTGTCCCTCCTGCTGCTAGAGTAATTATGTAGCATTTATTTGTATTTGTTATTCTCATCATAGACTTAAGACAGAAAAAACGCTACCTAAATTTGATAAAATCCCTGCTTACTGTTTACTTTAAATTAAGATGGTAAACCCCCATACAGGCAAAATTGTCTTTCTTGCAAGAAAGGGAAAAATGTGGTAGCATTCTTTTAAACACCTGACTGGCAGGGTGCAGCAATAGGCGGGGAGAGAACTGCTGCGGGAAAAATAAATAAATACTCTAGTAACTTCACCGCGTCTCACTAAAAAGTATTTTAGACACAAGAACAGTATAGTTTTTAGTCATTTGGAAACTTAAAACCTTAGATTGATACCTTGAAACCTGTAAGTGCATATTACCTACATCCAGGCATTTTAATGACTGGAGAAATACAGAAACAACAAGAACTCATTTTAAAGAAAATACCACTTTTATTATAAATTAATGATAGGTTTAGACAAATATAAATAAGTGCAATGTTGTATTAATCTGCTTGCTTTGTCATACTTCTCAGATATCTTCAAGCATCCACAGCCAGAAGTTTGGCTGACAAAAATACATTTTTTTTTTTTTAATATAACACACACACACACACAAACACAAAAAATAAAATGTTATAATGTAAACATGGTATTAAGAAAAGTAAATACTTGATCTACTCCCCTTATATAAAAAGATACCCAATGTTATAATTCTACAGGCAGTGAATATGTTGTCTGTGCTACAAAAACAACTAAATCTCTTGAAACAGAGTTGTTCATCACTACTTTCCTGTAGGATGCTGTCTAAGTCAGTCATTTTCCAACATGTTTCCATGTTGTTCTGGCAATTTTGGCATAATTCCCCATCCTCTAAATCAACACACAGCCTTCACAAGAACATTTCTTTTAATCCTGACCCATAAACAAAAACCACAAGTGTTCACACTATCTGTACTCTTAAGCTTCCGACCTCTGAAAACATTCAGTTTGAGATATATGGATTGCTTAGAGCCAGTTCAGCCTTTGTTGAAGGGATGGTTTTCTAAGGCTTTTGTGGATGAACTTGTCTCAAGATGCTGATTAGCAGAACCATCAAAGGGAACTGTGTGTCATCACATAGCAGACAGCTGACTGTGAGCCTCACTTCAGTTCTTAGTGAGTTGTACGTCATCAGTGAAGCAGAGGAGGGTGGTATGGCTTATCTCTCTTTTCATATCACCAGATCACGAAGCTGCTTTTCTCATTCTTCTCGTTGTGTCTTCTGAAAACTTGAAGAGATGTTGTGCTTTCATTTGCTCCTCTCTGCCTGATTCAGTCGTCTCTGCTACATCATACATGGGTGTCCTCCCATAGCTGTACTGGCACCAGTTTTCACTGGCATCCGTCCTTGCCTAGAGATCAACCCCATAATTCTCAATGTACTCTAAAACTTTGCTAGGAAGCTTGTCTTTTTGAGCAGAAATGTCCAAGTCTTTGTTAATTGTCTTCCTGCAAAGGTGCTGCAAGGATGACATGGTTAAGTAGAGCGGTTTGATGAGTTCAAGAGGCATCCTCTCCCCTCCAGCGCGAATGTAGTAGACAATGCTTGCTTTACTTTGATGGACATAGAAATTGACCAGCTTGAGCACACAGTCAAAATGGGGGACTTTGTCCACATTCTCTGGATCCGTCTGCAGGAAGAAGGAGTTTTCGTCACACACTATGCGAAGATTCTTGGTACCCGTCTCAGTCTTGATACTGAGGGTGAAGAGGTGCTGGCTGTCCTGACTCTCCCGGATCAGAAAGGTACCGGGCAAGTGGGAGGACAGGAGAGCACTAGCCTGCTTCCCATTCATGGTGCTCCAGAAAAAGTCACACTCTCTGAGCCTATGTAATGTCTTCACAACCATCACAAACTGTTCCTCTGAGACGAAAGTCTTGTAGTGGTAACCACTCCGCATCTTGGTACCGGAGAGGCAGTTACCGACAGCTGAGTCAGTCTTGCTGTAAGTTACCATGTCACAGAGGAAGGAGGTACAAGGAGTTGAGGTCAGGAGATTGAGGTGAATGGAGGTTCAGACAGTTGCTGGATTCAGTATGAAGGGGAATGGAAAACCTAAGGGGAAAACAAACAGAAAAGTTGTTTTAAATTACAAAAATAATTAGGCTAGAACTGTGAGAAAGTATCTATTCCAACTCTGTAGGAAACTTTTTCTTTAAACAAAACAATATCAGAAATATTTCTAATACAATTTAGAAAAACGTTTTAAACCTAAACTGAAATAAAAAAGCCAGCATCAGATCTAAAGAAATTTTATGGAAGCTTTGCTATAATCTGCCTTCAGGATTGAGACATCTCAGTCAGTTCCAGTAAAGTCAACGTAATCCTCATTGTGCAATTTGCATGCCGTTATACCGGGTTCTCTAAACATTCAAACCCGGCCAAGTAAACAGCAAAGACATGATTTAAGGTCTGTTTAAAAATTCAGATCCAGAGTCTTACAACAAAGAGCGATCCTCACCTTAAACGGGCTCTCCAAACGTTTTGTTTTGGGGTTTGTTTGCGTTTTTCAGTTTAAATCCAAGAGATCTGATGATGTTCTTCAAAATTCCCTTGTGTTTTAAAAGTTCCTTTTAAAGTTGTAGGTTTTTTTTCTTCCAACAATAGGCTTTAGCAGTTGTCTTTTGTGTGCTGATCTACAGAGCGGAGAGCTGAGTGAAGCAGAAAGGTGCAGAAAGGACTCCTCATATACCCACAGAGCTCCGCCTCCTCTTCCAGTAAACCCTTCTTGGCAGATTGACAGGAAGCTTATTTTTTTCTCTTTTAGGATTCCAGCTCTGAGAAGTTCCCTCCCCCTGCCTGTTCACGGGTTAGGAGGAGTTACAAGCAGCAGGATATTTACCTTGAGTAACCTAAACACTTTTTTTTATTCAACAGATCAGTATTCAAGGTTTAAAAGCCATCTAAATTAAAGAAACACATGAAAGATGATCATAGAGTTGTTGTTTTTTATGTATTTTTTGCTTCTAGTTTAGGTTCTGCTTTTTATCTTTAGACTGAGGTAATGATTCACTCCTGATTCACAGTTTTGTATGATCGGTTTCTGAGAAATTCGTGGTAACTTTTGCTCACATCACCCGCAGACATGAATGTGCCCTATAGGGGGCGCCAGGTTTCATGGAAATCAAAACAGCTGGTATCCAAGGGCGGGTAGAGTTGTTTACCCGGTGTTGCCAGGTTTCTTTTCAACGGCTTTCCCTGCATTGTAATGGCAGATTTTATGACGTTGAAGTTTCCATAATTAACCCAGCAATGGATCTCCTCATTTCCCAATTTAACAGTTCATGCATTATGAAAAGATGAATGTTTATGCAAGCGCTGTTTGAAATACATAAAAAGATCAGACAGGAAAATAGGCTAAATGTGCATCTATTGGGTTTAACCTTATGGCGACTGACAGGTGACATGAATAGCACAGAGTATCTCTTCATAGCACCTGTTAGTGAGAAGGATAAAATATTAGGCAGCAAGTGAACATTTTGTTCTCAAAATTTCAAATTGATACAAAAGTAAATCGAATTTACAGTGCATCACAGTTTCTCTGTGTGTGTATGGCAGCAAAGCTGCAGACCATGGGGGCCATGCTGCTCCTAATGCTTTTTCTCGTGGGCACATGTGTTTATATTTGTGTTTACTATTTTCAATTTAGAGAGGAACACAATTTAGAAAGAATGGGGAATAAAAAATATGGATCTGTTTCTACTGATATAAAATTGCATGTAAAAGAAATATTTATATCTTTCTCAATATTTAATGGGAAAATCTGTATTGACATTATAGCAGTCAGACCCTTCTTAGAATCACTGACCAGCGTTTTTGCATTTTTACACAGTTTTAGTAATTTATCTTTGGTGATGAGTCTTTGAGGTTGGAATGTCTCTGTGCCATTATCAAGTTGGGCTAGGCAACTCCAAAACATTAAAATGACTTACAGTCAACCAACATGTGCAGGCATATGAATAAAATCTATTGGAATTTTACATTTATACATAATATATAACATATATTATGTATAATATATATTATAATATTTGTTATATATTAAGGCCAAAATGCTTGCAAGAGATCAACAAATGTGTTTGATTTATGACACAAAACCAGAGAAAAATACATTTTTTAACTTATTTAGAATTTAAAGGAATTGAAAAGGTACTAGTTATAATTATACAAAGGAAAATATTTGATATATTTTGTAACAATTTTTATTTTGGTATGCTTGTTTGCTTATTTTTGTGGTGAACTCACATTTAATAAAGTTTAACTGCAAACTCCTGCTAATTCTTCTGACTTTGCATTAAAACACTCCACTCTAGACAGAAAAGGAGTCAGAGAAATAACTTTTTCTATAAAATGTATTCACTACTGTTTACTTGAAAACGCTGTGTACTGGAATTGGGCCCAAAATCTAGTTTGCCCACACAATCTTAAACCTGCTCTGCTCATTCATATGTTTTTTAATTCCATTTGTATTTATTTCCTAAACCTTTTAGTAAACACAGTTTTTATTCACTATCTTTATAAAAAAAGGTTTTGGAAATATGTATTTCCAATCTTGTCAAATTTCTGTATCCTTGTCAATAAGGGGTTGAAAATGAAGGTATTTCTTCAATCTTTTAAAACTTTTTTTTTTTAAAGGGACAATTGAGGCAATTTAACTTATTTTACTGGTTGTTTAACTATTCTGTAATTTTTATCATATTTGGGTGGCTGAGGCCAACAGTTTTTAAGCTTGTGAAGCACTTTGTATAACCCACAGTTTTTTGAAAGGTGTTAGACAAATATGGTTTAGTTAGTTAGTTAGATACAAGGATTTTCTTGAGAGTTTGAATTTCTTATGTAAAGACAAACAAAGGAAATCTATATCCTTTTTCTTTTTATTGACTTTTAAATACTCAAACTGCAACAGTTCTGGGAATCTCCTCCCTTGCTGGTAACCTTAATTTGAATTCTGACAATGATCTGTCCACAAAACTTCCTTTATTGCCACTTCCCTATTTTTTTTTTTTTTTTTGTACTACTTTATGAACAAAGCAGTTTTTGAAATGACGCTTGTCTTTAGCAATGTAAGTGTGCTCATATCATTCTTTTCAATTTCCATCCTGCTGACTCAACCATGACTACCATCAGTCTTAGGTGGTGACTGTAAACTACATCAGCCCCTCTGTCTGTGGTGTTGTTTCATTAAAAAAGCTGAGGACCTGCTTGGGAAAGCCTGACAGGAAATTGTGAATTCCCACGGCAGCAGATACAAGACAACTTTTTCAGTTTTACTATCATAGAATTTAGCGTTAGCAGGCTAACACACATGCCTCATGGTCTTTGGTGAGCACCAGCTGTGCCACAGAAGTGAGTCAGGTGTTGAGATCCCAGTTGAGTGGGGGAAGGGGGGGGGAGTAAGACATGATAAGCTTCTAATAGCTCGCTGGTTTCCAGAAAATCAACTGTGTAATAACTGAGGCATCTATTTAGCATCAAAGGCCTCCCTCTGGGTGCATAGTTGGAGTCAATGGAAAAGAAAAGCAGCAGCTTGCCTACTTGAGCTGGGAAAAAGAATCCCCTATGCTCAGTTTTAGCTCATCACGTGGCCACCGAAACCACTATGGGTTGTATTACAGTATGCTGACTTTGCTTGTAGTACACACTGTTCTGTAACATACACTTCTGATTGAGTAGAGAAGAGAGACTAAGTGGAGCAAAGAGGAAGGTTGTGTGTTGAGGATCTGTAAGTATGCCCTCATATCAAAGTACAAAGGCAGTTGTTGGCCAGACAGTATATCTGTGACTGCAAGTCTTGGGAGTGACTTGATGCTTAGATTCCCCTTTTAGTTGGTTGATGTAATAAATAATAGATCCAGATCTCCCCCTGAATTAATGTATGCATTCGTTTTCAGTGGTGGCAACAGGAGTTTGTCTAAACTTAAGTTTGCATGATAGCTTGCTGGTGAAAACCGCTGTTTAGGTTTTCCCACACATGACTCAGAATTTACTCTAGCTAATGATTCCCGAAACCCATTGGGGATGAGGGACCAAAAGCATGCTTTATGAGAGGAAAGAGATATGCAAAACATAAAAATGTTTTCCAACCAAATATTTTTTTACTCAATGGTCAAGCAGAAGGGGGATTTTTGTGGTGCCGACAAAAGGTTGCTGGTGTTTGAACAGCTGATGATGGAAACTTTGAACTCAATTTAACTCAACAGTATAGAAAAATGTAATTGTGTTGGCTACATTTAGAAGAAAGTGTTTTTTTGCATGGCATTCCAACCACACAAGTCAAATAAAAGACAAAGAAAACAGCATTTCCATTACTTTACGCAGATCTTTGTAGTTAAAGTAGAACTGTCACTGATGAGCTGACATTTGCCAGGAAGTTCCTGGCATATCAGTCAATCTAATTCCTGGTAACTCTGTTTGATTATCATACACCTTAGCACTTCCTGCTTCTAACTGTGATCGTACACTGATGTCAGAATGTGTCTGCTGTAGAGCATTTCCCATTCCTGTCTGCGTCAGTGTAAAACTTCCTTGTTTGTTGGATAAGGCCACTTCTGCCAGTCAGGCAGGGATGATTTCCTGTTAAGGCTTCGTCTTACTGTATATTCTTTTTGTCTCTTCCTTTTTGTTGCTCTCCAACATCTAATTTGACTGTCAGGTCTGGCCACCACAGATGAGAATGCCACAACATTCATATGAGGTCCAGCCCAGGTCTTTAGAGAGAGAAACACAATATGACTTATTACACATCCAGTGACATCTCGAGTAATTGCCTGGATCTTTCTTCCTATGAACATTTTCTTCATGGGTTTTCATGATTTGCTGTTCATCATGATTACACAACCCCACTTTAAAGTATTTCTTCAAGTTAGTGAAATATAAGTGAATAAAATAAATTATGTGAATTAATATATATATAATATTATTATTATATATATTATTAAAATTAATATATATAATTAATAATATTAATAATTAATAATTAATATATATATATATATATATATATATATACTGATGATTGATTCAGTGATGAGTTCATGTCAGAAAACCGAAAGTGAAATCTAATTTTTAGATGAGTGCAGCTGCATCTATTCCAGACACATCATGTCAGTAACTGAATTTGCAGAGCTAAATGTTTCAAAATGACTTTTTGTGTATTTGTTTTTTTTGGAATGGAATCTAAATCTAAATGCATTTTGTGGAGTTGATTTCTCAGGAAGGATGTTTTCTAACTCAAGACCATTTTTCTATGCTTTGATGTGGAGTTCTAATTATGCTACACATTTGTCAGGGTTGAAATACCAGTGGTTTCCAGCATCTAATACAGACAAAAGAAAAATAAGCCAACCATGCACAAATGAGCAACAAATAAAAGCTTAAAGCTACCATACATGGTAAGAAAGAAAAAGGCTGTCTCTCTCCATTTTCTTTTTTAATAAGATATTACTTTGATTATGATATAAATGTTCAGCAGTTTGTGTGCATTTTAAGTTCTTTGTTGGGCCCATTTGCTTCCATTACTGGCTTGAAAGTTGTCCCTTGGAAAAGCTATTTTTGTCCCCTGTCTATTCTTCTCATGAAAAAATCTGAAAAATCAAGCTAAAGTCAAACCTCATCATCTCGCCTGTCTACCACTGTAAGGAGTGCTCTCCGAAAGGTTTGATTTAGCTTCAGTGCTGTGAAAAAGTATTTGCCTTTTACAGATTTCGTTATTTCAAATGATAATTTCCTTTTAATTATGGAAAAAAAATCCAATGTGAAAATGTAAATACCCATTGTGATTAACCAAATATTCTTGGTTCGAAATATATCTTAAACAAACTAGTTTGACGACATAAAGTAGGCTAAAAGATTTATATAGCAACACATCCTGCTATAAACTTTCTCAACAAATTCAAGAACAGATGAGAAACAAAGTCAATCAAATCTATCATTCTGGAAAAAGGTACAAAGTTATTTCTAAGGCTTTTGCAGTGATCCACAGTGAACAACATATACAAATGTAACAACATGGAACAGTAGTGAACCTTTCCAGGAGTGGTCCCCCAAGCAAAATTAACCCAACAAGTGCAGTGACAGCTCATCCAGGAGGTCTCAAAAGAGCAGAGAATAACATCTAAACCAGGCCTTACTTGTTTCAGTTAATTAGTGTTCATGATTCAACAATAATGTAGAGAATGGGCGGAAATGGGCCCAAAAAGTCACAAAGGCCTTGATGATCCCCCGGATCTTTGGAAAGGTACTGTATTCTGTAGGCTGATGAGACAAAACTGGAAATACTGTTCATCGAGTTACATTCATCTATTCATTATCTATACCGTCTATCCTCAGGGTTGTGGGGGTCTGGAGCATATGTCCAGCAGTCATCGGGCGAGAGGCAGGGTACACCCTGGACAGGTCGCCAGTCCAGCAACCAGTTACATCTGCTCTGAAATTAAGACAGCATATTTGGAGAAAAAAAAAACATATTACCCACAGTCTAACATATTGTTGGTGCTATCATGTTCTAGGCTGCATTGATGCTTCTGGATGAGTTGCTGTAATTGATGGAATTATCAAGTTCTCCCTCTACCAGAAAATATTGGAAGAGAATGCCTGGCCGTCAGTTTGCAAACTTAAGCTCAAGAGCTCTTGGTTTATGCAACAGAACAAGGATCTGAAGAACACCAGCAAGTCCACCCTTCAAAATTCCTTCACAAATTGTCTGGTAACAAAAAGAAAATAACCAATTGAAAACTATATTTTGTATCTACTCAGGTTGATTTATTTCTAAAGTGAAACTTTGTTTAATGTTATGGATCATTTCGATATTACAAAAAAAATCAAAAACAACTTTGTCCCAGCACTGGAAGGCCTTGATCATCTCATTCGCTGTCTTACAGCTTCATCTAGTTTTTATTTTGTATGTTTGGTTTTCATTTTTTTATTTTTTTCTGCTTCATTTGGTAACTTCATGCCAAGTTTCCATGCTGTTAACGAATGCAGCATTTCCCATACCTTTTGCATATCATCTAGTGTCTATTTGGGGCTGCAACAGCTGTCTTCAGGGAAGTGCCAAAAGCAGAACAGAGCGCAGATTGGCTTTTACTCTTTGCAGCCACAAAATTGTCCTATTTGACTGTAGCCTTTACAATGAGGTGTTTAACAAGTTATCCTCAAAGGTTTATTTTATGAAAGTTGACCCCTGAAACACACTTTAAACAATCAATTTCTGAAAATACTTTACAAGAAGATGTTATGATTTGTATTTCTGTTTCCTGGTTTGTTTTTAATTGTGTAGTCTTGGCAAACATTCCAACCGCAAGCGCTTCTCTAGAACTGAACTACACCATATAATAGTCAATTTATGAGGGTTGGAACTAGTCTTGTTCTTGTTAAAGGCAGCTTTAGGAACATACTTGTTCAATGTGTTCATATTAAAGCAACAACACAATAAAATGGTAAGAAGAGTTTAAACTATAATGACCAGATGACTGAAAGAGCAGTTCCCTCTGTCACCATTTTAGCCAGATGACAGAGTTATGAACTTCTGTTGGAGCTGTTAATGAGCCTGACTCAATGCAATAATTTCCCCGAAACATAAGCTGAAATTTCTCCAGCCTTTTTAATCTGTCTGACATATGTTTCAGAGAGCAGATCGGGGACAGTTTTTTCTGCCACATGTACAAATGTAATTCCTGGAATCGGAACACATGACACTGACAAAGAAGTTAACTAATTCAAATGTAGCCAAATAGATCTGGGCTTGGCCCAGGCACTGTCATTCTTTCCCTATGCAAGGAACATTGTGTTCAGCACATGACCTAAATCTTTACAGGAAAGTTGTGTTAAGCCTCTAAATTTGTACGGTATCTCTGCTGATTCAGGGACAATAGGATTTCATTCTGATAATACAGAAAAGGTGAAATTCATCAGAAGAGTCACATTTAGTTGGAAACTTAACCTGCAGAAAAAGATTAACTAAAAATTTGTTAAGGAATGTTGTCTAACAGTAGTTGTCTAACTACAGGGAAACATTGCATTGCATTTACTGTGTATAACATGCTATAGCATGAGGTTGCACAATTGAATGACCCTAGACCTTTTTATATCATTGATTATTTGGGGGTTATTTTCTAGTATTTCAGCTGTTAACTTTGTTTTCTCTCAGTGTTTTTCTCTCTGTTTGGCTGTGGTGCCTTGTTGGAGAGGGGCATTGACCCGGGTGAAGCTCCCAGCAACTGAACATTCTCCCATTCGTGTTATCAACTTTACTTTCTTAAACATAAAAAAGTACTCTTATATCAGTTCTTCTCTTCTTTCTGTGTCTCTACTCTGTCTTCTCGAACCCCTAGTCACTCGTGGCAGATGCCCGCTTGTAATGAGCCAGGTTCTGCTGGAGGTTTCTTCCTGTTAAAGGTGAGTTTTTCCTCTCCACTGTCGCTACATTCTCGCTCAGTATAAGGGGATTGATGTGAAGTCAACGACTGTCTACTGTCGCTATATGTTCATCCAGGAGAGGTGAATCCTTCAAATCAATGATTTAATGCAATCTGCTGGGTTTCCTTAGATAGAAAACGTTTTAATTAATTGGAATGTATGTATAATTGAATTGAAATGACATGTGCTGTGAATTGGCACTATATAAATAAACTGAATTTAACTGAATTGAATTGCAGTAAACAGACAATCACAAATCCCCCCCCCCCCCCCCCCCCACCTCTCTTAATTACTTTTTTTTTATTCATGTCACACACGTTTGACCCTATGATATCGTGGGTTATGTAAGCTGTCTTTGCCTTGCTTTGTAACACTACGTCATATTTGTTACACAGACTCATCGTACCCTTACAGCTAATGGTAATGGCAGGTCTGTAACTACCCCTATCCCTCCCCTTTCACAAGCTTTTAGATGATCAGTTATGTTTTGAGAGGTAGCCTATTGAAAAGATGATCCAATAGGCTTTCCTGATATTTGACTTTTGGCAGACAAAACATAAAAAACTCAATGCAAATTGTAAAAGAACTGCTCTTTGTTCAAAATGTAATATATTTGTCAATTTTTTTATTGATGGCTGCGTGTCAGAGAATAAACTATAAATATTTCATTTTCTATAGATGCAGTTCATGTTAAAGATTAGAGGTTAGAAAGGATTTTGGTAGGCCAAAGGACGGAATGGTGGAACATAAGAACTATTTGTTCTAAGAGTTACGTCTGCAGCCTGATACTTCCTCGCTGGCATTCCTTTGACTGAGAACAAAAAGACCTTTGTAGACCCAAAAAGACCAAAGCTACCAGACAATAGTTCAGTGAACAGAACAAGGTTAAAGATAGCTTTCAAGAATTTTGTGCATCAACTAGCTTAGATCCCCTGCAACATTAGCATTCCATAGCTCTGATCACAAAATTGTTTCATCGTTTGAGAGTGCAGCTCAGGTGACCAACTAACCCCTTAAGAAAAACACAAAACACAAGAAACCACTATGATCTTGTTAGCAATATTCTTGCTACTGATTAACTTCACTCATGATGGAATTGCACCTTGTCCACTCATTCATACTCACCCACCAGAATGTTGAAATATAGTGATATAATAAAATATATAAATATAATAAAATTATATATAATATAATATATAATAAAAAAGAAATATAATAAAAGAAAACACACATGGTATATATGCACATACCCTACTTTCAGATATGGAGATACATATTACAACTATTAATAATGAAATAACTGATAAAGGCACCCTGCTGTCAAATTATGTGCATACTTGCATAATCTGATAATTGTATTTTTTTTTGTTGACAATCTGATAATTGTATTTTTTTTTTTGTTGACTATAATGTATTTTCTCAAAAACCAAGTCTCAGGTCCTACAAACATATAATATGTAACTTGTGTAGATTGTAAACAGAGTTAATTGACACCCTGTCAGGAATCATTACATTCAGAAATAAAGTCTGAACTGCTTCTGTGCACCTTATTATATGAACATGTGATCACATCATCATAATGGTTCATATGCCGGCTCCACAGAGTTCTTTGTCCCCCAGAGCGATAGGGGTTCAGATCATGATGACAGACATTATGATTGCATCAGTGCAGATAGCATAGCTTGTGCGCTTCTGCCCGTCTATCTCTGTTTGCATATTTCTGCCAGCAGTGACTGGCTATCTTTATCAGATCCTTGGAGGCAAGAGGAGCCAATTACATAATCCAAATCTTAAAACTGGAATTTGAGCCCCATAAATCCCTAAAATACTTTTTATTAGGCCAATTGTAATAAATCTGTCTGCGCCATTATAGCAGGTCAGTTGAGAGGGGCCGTTTTCTGAATGCAACCTCATTAAAAGCCCTGAAGTATGGAAACATACAGCCCAAAAAAGACAAACGTGCAATGGAATTATATTCCAGCTGTCAATTTGCATAAACACTTGCAAATATAGAAACGCACACTTCCTCTGCAACACAGTGGTAGTAATTTGAGTCTGCCCTTTGCCAGTAAGCATTATATTTTCCAGATAGAGTTAGTGTGTATGGGCTGGATTCCCTCTGCGGTTCCAGATATGGGTGCTGATGCCAGCTCATTATGTATGCTTCCTGGAGGACTGGGACCTAAAGGTCAGTCAGACAGAAATAACCTAAAAAATATCCTGCAACACTTAAAGAACCCAAATAAAATAATTCCCTTTGAATCCTGATTAGCCACCTCGCTTTTATGTCCAAACTTGTCTGCCTCAGTCATATGTGCATAACGATGCCAAGATACTTTAGTCACCAAAAAGAATATTTTTCATCCTAGCTCCTGCCTTTGTAACTGAATTACTCCAAATGTGATATGATTCAGTCTTTGATGATCTTGCATGCGATCTCACAGCAGACACAATGAAGTCGTACCCCAGCCTTGTATTTTCTTCCTTCTTGTCACCAAGGAGTATTTGTTTCTTTGCTTTCTTCTGTGTGTTTATAATAGATTTGTATTCATTTTGAATGGAAAAAGAGGGCTAGCTTGTCCTAAAACTGCATCCAGAAAGAAATCTTCAATCCCCACATTTTCTTTTTTTTTCTTTTCTGCAAGGTCCTTGTCTTTGTCCCCTTCTGAGGATTCCGTTCACAGATTTGTCTTTGATGGGGCAAATCATATTTCTTTCCTCCTCTTCTCCTGTTTGTCTGATCATATCTTCAAAGTGTTTAATGGATGGTACAGCATGTCCCTAGCCCTTATTCTCTTGTATTTAAACAAACAACTGATTCAGGAATCTATCTAGGATCCAGAATTTCACCAGCAACAACTTGTTTAGCCACATGTCTTTATTCATGGTGGCCTGAAAATAATGCCGGCTACATGAAAAATTAGGAAGCATTTGAGAAATTTATTAGATCAGACTATAGGAGAAATGAAATCCATTGCAGTCTAGAGAGGAGCTGCACTAATTATTAGAAAATTTAAAAAAATATTAGTCACCCAAAACAGTGTTCAGATCATATAAGGAGTAGTTTGTTGCAGGTGTAGTTGTAGTTTGTTGCATCCTTTTGCATTGTCGCCACCCTCCAAAAACCCTGTACAAACTTTACTTACTGCTTGACACTATTTGTAAGAACTGGTAGGGGATGGAGAAATGTTGTGTTATTCTTTTCTATTTCAGAGGAAATGCAGATGGCCCAATATTGCACTTAAGTAGCCCTCATAAAGACATGCAGCGTTAAAACAAATTACAGGGCCGACAGTAGACTTACCACAAAACAGATATAACAAAAATACAAAAGTATATCATAACAATCACAATGGAAAAAATGAGGATAAATAATTGGGATAAAAGACACTTACCTAACAGAAGTTGTATAAATCTGCAGTGGATGTAGTTGGAAAATCTAAGTCTCTGGTGATTTGTCTTCTATGTAGAAAGGCTTGATGAACTCAACAGGAATCTGTTCTGTTCCTGTGGTGAGGTACAGGGCATTGCTTGCTTTTGTATGGCATATGTTGTAATTAATCATGTCAAGGATACAGTTAAAGCGTGGAACATCATCAACGTTCTCAGAATCTGTTTGTAGGGAAAAGCAGGTTTTGTCAGTCTGACTGCACACAGTCTGGATCCCCGTCTTTGCCTTAAAGCTGACTGTGAACAGGTGTTTATTGTTAGAACTGTCCCGATTCAGGAAGGTCCCATGGCTCTGGGTAGACAGGAAAGCACAGACCTGCTTGCTAGATGTGTTGGTCCAGTACAAGCCACATTCCTCAAGCCTTTGATGTGTCTGCTGGATCATCATTAGCTGGTCCTTTGAGGAGAAAGCTTTGAAACAGTAACTAGTGTGCTGTGTGCTACTGGAATGACCAGTGGAATCAGTATTGCTGCGACTTGTCCTTTTAGACAAGGTGCGACACAGATTTATGAGGAACAATTATTTTGAAGATGAGAATCAGAAGGTTCTCTGGATGAGTGTGAAATTATCAGCTATTAGTTTGATAAGGGATGTAAAACTTGAAACAAAAGAATAGATGAAGAAAGTTATTATTGAACGCTAATAACTGAGATAAATTGAACGTTTGTTGTATTCACAGAGGGTCTAACTTAATTATTCCAGTTGAACAGCAATTAAATTATTTTATATAAACACAAAATATTGATTAAAGCTCATTTTAAATTCAGTCCCCCACACTTATACTGAACACGGTGCCAACAAATAACAGTATTTTTCATTCAACTGTTCCCCTTCCATTTTTGTGCCTGTCATCTTACTTTGTGGATAACATTTCCATTTCCCATATCAGATTTTATATAAAACAATATTTCAATTTAGTAGTGCTTTAGAGTGTGTAATCTTCATTTCTAGGACTGTATGCTAGGAAATCTGTTTTGCAACCATTTTGGCAAAATGCTGTTTGGTAATTCATATTCTAGAAAGGGCAACACATCCAGCTTCTCTAAGCTGAGAAGCCCACATTGACAATTTAAGATGTGTTTAGTTTGCAGGACTAAACAAATTATAAATATCTTAAAAAGTGGGGAAAAGACTGATCACATCAAGTGGTTTTCAAACTTCTCAAGCTCTTCATGTTTGTCTTGTTCTTTTTAAGACATCAGTTTCTGAAAGTTTTTAGAAAGAAGCTTTAGAATTGCAGAGTGACACACTTAGAAAACAGCTCTGTCACATAGAGTTCTGAATCAGGACAAGGTTAAATTGATTCTTCATTTAATATGCAGAGACTACGCCTCGTTTTCTACTGAAATCTCTATTAGCAAATTGACAAAAAGTTTCTTTTTTAGATTCTTTCAGCCTCAATTGATAAAACAGGCTGGGCCAGTGGAGCATGCAGGCTTGGTGTGTATTTGAGCATCACCTGTGAAAAAAAAGTTATATATCTATTAAATAATATGCCATAGAGCATCTTAACAACAACA
This sequence comes from Valencia hispanica, assembly GCA_963556495.2. NCBI lineage: Eukaryota > Metazoa > Chordata > Actinopteri > Cyprinodontiformes > Valenciidae > Valencia > Valencia hispanica. The sequence goes on along the minus strand of OY747718.1, from coordinate 29,420,565 downwards.
ACAATGTTTTGACTAATAAAGTCAGCTAACACGAGTAAAGCTTTCTCACTTCCTAACACAGTGTTGAATTAAAACATTTTTGCTTGCTCACTGGTTAGTACAGACAGCTTTTCCAAAAGTGGAAAAGCAAACTCCAACTTCATTGATGAAGTCATTGTTGGAATGTAAAAACCTTTACCGTATTACTCTAAAGGCCAACATCAATTTATTTTCCATTCACCTAGTCTGTCTCTATGCTTCCTCACGTTCTTCCGGTTCACAATCCAGAGTGCAGATAAACTGGACATTTTGGAAGTAAGTACCAGGAGAGTCCAACCCGCCGAATCCCTTTTTAGGTGTGATGTCTGAGCAGATGGCTGCTAGAGCAGAAACAACTAGCCATCCACACCTGCCGAACAGTGGAACAAGAATGAAGGTGGTCCCAAGGAAGTACAAGTACAGGTACCCAAAGGCACATCGTTCTCTATTTGGTCCTGAAGTTCGGGCCTAGTTAGTTGGAAACAGGTAGCTTCAAAAATCTTTACTCCTTTACTTTTCCCTTTCTCAACCATTTCTTAACCTCAATGTTTGGATATGAATCTCCTGAATAGAAAATAAATATAATATTCCTCCTGACATCTGAAAAAAACTGTTACTCAATATTAAACTTCTGATAACTGATTTTGTGTGTAATACCTCTGATTTTGCTAACTTGCCCAATGAAATTTGTCTAAATCTACTTAAAGTCGCTTCTGCTCCAGCTTGAACCCAACCCTAGTCTGCTTTGGAACCTATTCTTAAACCATCTATGGGTTTGTGATTATCCCTCCACACATTTATAACTTTTGGAGCTGTATTGTCAACTGTGAAATGGGGGGAGCGGTTGGCCAAGCAGGCAGAGAAAAAGAAAACATTGAATGTGGTGTGCTTGGATACGGAGGGTGGGAAGCAGAACCATTGGTCAAACATGGCTTGGGGTTGGCCTGCATGAAACCAGTATCCCGCTTCTCTCTCTTGCTCTTTGATGCCAGGGTGGAGCATTTGTTTGGTGGAAGTACACATGCAGCGTGTACACCTCTAACTAAGAAATTTCTGTCTTTTCTGTCAAAATGCTTGGATTCACCTGTGTTGTAAAAATCGGACTAGTAGCTAACATTCATGCATCCAGGTGACAATGTGATGGGTCGACTGCAAGCAGTGCTAAAGCAAGTGGTAGATTTCGGACTGAAACTCATTGCAGAATTGACAGTCAGAATAGCAGGTTACCATGGAGACTAAACAAAGAAAGGTGAATAGGGATGATTGCTGTCCAAAGAGTTAAATTGGGTTCATGAGGGCACCACACATTGGAGATGTAAGAAAAAAAATACTTTAATTTTCCATTCTAGTCACATATGCATTATAAAATCAATAAGACACATTTGTCTTTTTTGTTGAACAAAGTCTTTTTGTTTTGTTTTAAAGTTTCATAATTAAATTTAAACACAACAATCTAGTATAGCCGCCCCATTCTGGACCACTGCAGAGATTTAAACAGTTGCCAGGCATCTAGATAAAATAATACAATTCTTAACACAGGTTTGTGCATACATAGTGTAAACAGATATACAAAAGTGTTTGATGGCACGCTTTCAAAATAAGACATAAATGGCAACTTTTCAAATGACCCTTAAAAAATATATTTTTTTCAAATGTGTATGACTCATGACCTCTCTGATCCAGTGTCCATATATTGGAGGGTGGGGATCCTTGCTCTTACACGAAATATGTTTTCTAGCTAAGAAAGAGCAAAAAACAATCACACTCATCATACCTACTAAAAGAAGCATCCACTTTGATTTCCCCAAATAATGCAAAGGACACGGGTGTACAGTTTTCCCACATATGTTGGAAAATGCATCAGAAATGCATTAAAGATAGATAGCAAATATCCATCACGCTTTGCGCAAGTCCACCATGTGTTTTAGTGTGGTTGTTTGCAATGGTCACATGCAGGATCCAGGTCCAAATTGATCTTGGATTTTAGAGTTCGGTTTAAAGTACACGTTCTCGCCTACATGGCTCTGAATGGCCCGGCTCCTGATTATTTCTGTCAGGTGCTCTTGTATTCTTCAATTACAAGCCCAGAATCATCTTGTTGATTCTCATACAAGCCTAAAAAGGGGACAGGATCTTCCAGTCTGTGGATCCCAAGCTGTTGTACAGTTTACCCCTCCAACTTCACTTTGCTGACTTTGTGGATGTTTTTAAAACACACTGAAAATTGTTTTATTCCACCTGACTTTTATAACATTATGGTGTTTTTATGCTTGTCTTATGTTTATTTTTTTAAAATAAACTTTACTTACTTACTTACTCCCTTACTTTTTTTACATTGAAGCATATCGTCTACTACGTACCATACACTGGCATTCTCTGCTGTCTTTCAGCAGCTCTGCTCTTCCTCTCCTGCAGTGTCAGTCAGGCTCCTTTATTCACCAGTTCACACTTTTTGCAATTAGACTAGAGACAACCATGTACACACACTCACACCTGAGGACAATTTAGAGGGGTTTTTTGGACTGTGGGAGGAAGCCAGAGTACCCATAGGGAACACAAGCATGCAGTGAACCGGTTCATTTATACTAATATTGTGTCTGGGCGGAGATACATAGAGAAAATAGAGTTTTTAACAAGTTAGATCTCGTTCATTGCTCGTTTAAAGTGTTTTTAAGCGCTGTACCTGTTTGCTCATTTTGGTCTCGCCGCACATAAGTTTGACAGGTAATTGCTGTGTATGAAACTGTTTCTTTTTATCCTGAGCGGATCAGACTTTCTTTCTTTTTCCTTCCTCTCTTTTCTCTCTCTCTCTCTCTCTCTCTCTCTCTCTCTCTCTCTCTCTCTCTCTCTCTCTCTCTCTCTCTCTCTCTCTCTCTCTCTCTCTCTCTCTCTCTCTCTCTCTCTCTCTCTCTCTCTCTCTCTCTCTCTCTCTCTCTCTCTCTCTCTCTCTCTCTCTCTCTCTCTCTCTCTCTCTGATCACCCGTCAGCAGAGTCGGACTCGATTCTTATCTGAAAAGTTTAACTCCATTGTCTTTAGTCTGTTGGTAAAGCAGAGGCCTTCCACATGAACACTTCACCCCATGTGCTCCTTTAGCCAAAGCTAGTTTTATGACCCTTTCTTACACTCCATGTGCAGTCCTCCATCTTGGCACAGAACTAGTTTATGACTCTTTGTCTCCTAGGCTATCTGTGATTTGAGCCCCTTGGAGTGAGGGCCCCCCTCCTTTTCTGACCCGAACCTCAACTGTTCTCCTTGTTTCATTTCATGTTAATTGTGTTTAAAGTTCACCTATTGTTTTCTAAGATCCGTAGTAGTCAGGGCTGGACTGGTAATCTGGCATACCGGTGGGCCGACTAACTTGGGGGCCGGTCGATATTTTTTTTTTTTTGTTGGCCAACGACTGACCCATAAAGCAGGGACAGCGGCCCATTGGTTAATTTTCCATTGAGAATGAGGAGACACGTGACGAGAATGAGAAGACACGTAACAATTTGGGAGAGGTCTGAGCCCGTCAGCCATGTTGTCAGGCTACACTATCGGTTGCCATGGGCAACACTGTCAGAGCGACACAGAGACGGAGTAGGAAAGACGACTGGAATTACGCATTTAAACGGAGAAATTACGGATAAAATTAAGAAGATATGGAGAAGCAGGCTAAAGAAAACGGTCATTATGTGGAGAAACTCACTACCAGGGTCAAGCAGAAACGTAGACCTGACATGACATGGGCCGGAGTGGTTGGACTGGGACGGGGATACAGTCAATGGACGGGATGCTGCTGAGCTGAAAATGGAGAAGGGTAAGAAACGCCCCAGTGGCGCTGAAAAAGTAAGGCTCAAAAAGCTGAAATCTCTGGAGGTGGAGGCAGCTAAATGTTTAAGGTTGACAGACCTATGTGGTGCTGGGGTCACCACCCCAGCAGCAGGTGCTGCTTCGCGAGGAGACGCGCAAGTGGAGACATGCATGGTAAGTTATGTTAGCGTGGGGTTGTGACCTGAATAACTGAATACTTGTGACAACATATTAGCCCAGAGTTGAAGGGCTGACTGTTGGTAGTTGCGGTTGAATTTGTTAAATATGTCAAACTGTGATACTTTCGATTATTATTGTTCAGATGATTTAGCTAAGCTAGCTAACAGCTACTATGGGCAGCGGTCTCTGGTTGCCATAGCAACAGTAAACATTAAGGGGAGACACTACAGGTGAATAGGGGGAAAAGTTAGCTTCAAGATACCTTCATGAAACTTGACAAACTTAATCCTAGTATTAAAACAAACATCTTTTGTATTAGAAGTTTTGATATAAATTCTGTTTAGATATGCAAATTAGGTGTAATCTGGTTAAAAATGTGCTAATTTGTATATATTTGTAAACGTATCATCTCAAAATTGGTGAGAGACAGATTTAATTTTTCTTTAATTTTCTAAACATATAGGTTATCAAAAACTTTTTACAGAGGGAAATAGGTTTATTTCATTTCATTACTTCATAAATCAAAAACAGTGTCAGTAGCTCCAAAAAACTCATTTTCGCCCTGTTTTTTTACACAAAATAGAATTTTTTTTTTTTAGAATGATGTATTGACAAATCGCTCTGTAATTTTCTTTCAGCTCATAGCACAGAACAATGGTGGAAAGTTTGGTGTATATAGGTATAACTGATTTCAAGATTATTCGTTTTGAATCTTGGAAAAAACTAATTTTGAGAAAAACGCAATTAAAGATTTGCATTAGATAATTCAATGCATTGTGAAGTGCAAATGACCCTCGAATCCCTCGTATCATGTTTGTGATTGTTATGTGGTCATTAATTTAAACAGGCATACCATTTTTGGACATTTTCCTTTTTCCTTTTTCTTTTTTGGGGGCTTTTTGTTTAGACTGCTTCGCGTTAACAGGCAACCGGAAACAGTAACACGGAAAATAGAACTCCAAATCTGCTGTCTCACCCGCACTAAAATGATAAAAATAGTCGATTTTAGAGGTGTTTCAGAGTTGCAGTTTGTTTTATTCTGAAAGACATGTTAAGGATGTTAAATATCCACAAATCTCAAAATTGACCAGGTCACAGAAAAATTCATGTTTTTGCCTGTAGTGTCTTGCCTTAACATGAAATAATGTGTCAAGCCACATGTGCTTTATTTGTTGACTGCTATCAAGGAATATTACTCTTATTTGTACTGTAGTATGCATGAGAGGAGACGATGCAAGATTTGTGGACTTTTATGTAGTGTCGGCTGATAATGTAGTGGGCTGGTCTGGACAGAAAATGCCAGGGCTGAATTTTTGTCCCAGTCCACCCCTGGTAGTAGTAGTTGCATATTTAGAATAGATGGGAATTATGACGAAATGTTTGGCTGTAAGGTTGATCTATTTTCTAAATAAATTCCCCTTAACCTAAAGAGAAGTTGTCTGGGATTACTTAGAGTAATGCGTTCCATTAATGTCCACAGCGTAAGAACTTATTCCTTCATCTATTGTTTAATTATCTAAGCCTCATCAGGCAGGTAATCATAAACATAAAATGAGACTGAACAATTTGGCTATATATATATATATATATATATATATATATATATATATATATATATATATATATATATATTCCTGGAATCCACCAGGACTTGGTAATTTTTACATAAAATTATTAATCTTATTAATAATTGCCCTAAGCAATTATTCATATTTATTCATAACCAAATCCTAACTATCTGTGGCACAACACAACTAATATTACTGTTCCCTCTTACACCTAAAACCTAGTCGACTTTATAACCTGTGCTGCCAGCTGTTGGCTGGCATGCTCTTGCATTGCACTGCAATTATGGATTCACCACCATGCATCCATGGTCTTGTACAAATTTGAGACGGTCCACCATTACTTACTATTTAGATCTTTGTTAGCATGAAACTTCCTAATTTGTTAGGCTGTAGCTCTACTGCTGGATTGGCTTAGACACGTCTAAAATGTGGAGAACAGGAGCCACGGTTGAGATCAAACAGATATCAACTTTTGCTATGTTGCTAACTTTGCTTTTGGATAGTTTCAAACATGACAAATAGGCTCAGATGCAAATATCAAGTCTCACTGGCTTTTTTTAACCCCCAACATGTCTACTTTTTATTACTTGAGGAAATTTTCCATAATTTTGGTTGTGCTTTTAGTCATTCAGCATGAGTCTTATTCAATTTACACCTTGTTTTCCTTTGAAAAAAAAAACAACAAAAAGAACTGTTTGCGGTTTCTAAGATCCCCTTGATTAAGATAGGCATGTGGACTCCAGGGCCTCACAGCTATCTGAACACATTTGATTGTGTGAAATCAGCAAAAAACAAACAAAAAAAACCCATTAATTTCAACAAAAAACAACTATGATTCTTCTAATTTGTTAATACTTGCCAGACAGATTTTTACTTTATGCTCTTTTTGCTTCCCTACGCCTTCCTTGTCAGGTTTTTTTGAAAGCTTCCTGTCCCACATGGAGAATCAAACTCTGACAACAAGGTAAAAAATGTAAAGCTTTTTTTAACTGAATGAACTGATGGAGTTTTGTGGCTCCCCGAATAGTCTGACATCTGAAGGACGAGAGAAGATTAGTAATTATGAATTCTTGAATGGAGTAACTTTCTGATTGTTGGATGCTTCCTTTACTTACAGTCCGAGATGGCTTCTGACTCAGGAGGGAAAGGCAAGTCTGGCGGTGTGAGCGGTGAAGTGAGAGAAGTTGGTTGGTGAGATCTTTCCTTTGAGCTGGGAGACGCTGGAGAGTGGGTAGGCAGGTGGAAACTGGGCAGAAGGTCACAAGAGACAACCAAGGAAGGAAACTGGAAAGCCAAATCAGGAGACAGGTAACGCGTGCTGGGTTTCTGGATTATCAGGCATGGGAGCCTTCTGGATAGTGATGTTACGATGTGTGCTGAGGCTACGAAGCGTCTGTCAAGCAGTGGAGGGGGCGTTTCCACAAAGCGCGTATCGAGGCCTGCTTCATTTAGGGGAGAAGCTGAAAACGATGACGTCTGAAGCCCCGCTGCCCGGCTGTACCACGTGACTGCTTCAGGAAGTGGTTCAGAGTTTGCTGGGAGGTTTGACAGCAATATAAATCCCCTCAGGCTCCATTCAAAATGTGGGTTTGTGTAGGAGAGTTGCAGTCAGTTTGGAGTTTGGATAGGAGAGTTTGGTTAGCGTTTACATAGTTTGAAGATAGTTTTTAGAGTTTAGAGACAGATAGTTTAAAGATTTAGGAGAGTGAGGAGAGAAAGATCAGATTTAGGTAGGGTGACCAACCGTCCTCTTTTCCCCAGACATGTCCACTTTTTATGTGCTGTCCAGGGCGTCCGGGGGGATTTCACAGATTGATGAAAATGTCCAGGTTTTCATCGTTTTTAAGGGGACTAATAAGCATACTTAAATTGACTGGTGCGATGTATGCAATACGACACATTTCCTCTCAGTGGATGGTTCTGAACCGTTTCATAGACGTAACAGATGGCGGGATTTGATGCGCTGCACCACTTTGCGGCGTTGCGACTGTTTACAATATATTAAAGCTCAAGTGTAGTTTTACAGACAAACATAGCTGACATATGTTTTTCTGTGTGTGACAAAAGTGGTAAAGATCTAGTAGGTCCACATGGAAATGAAATCTATAACAATAATTCATCTATAAACTGACTGAGGAGGATGAAGATAAAATCTAAAAAATGGAGCAGGCATTATTGTGTTTTTGAGACAGCTGCTTTTTAATTTTATTATTACATTGAAAAGAAAATAATACCTGTTTTATCAAAATGTTATTTCAGAATGTTGTTTAATTTCTGTCCAGTAAAGCGAACTATTACTGTTTCTGGTACATTTTCTAATTCGGAAGAGTAATTATTTCTATTAAGTCATTTTTGCACTTGTGAAAGCCAATCTGAAGTTTGTTATTAAACTGTTCGTTCTAACCACATGGAGAATACATGCATTAAATAATTTATGTTAAAATCAAAAGTCTGGTCACAGTCATGACAGTGTTTCAGGACTGTGCCAAGTGTCCTCTTTTTTAGAAATCAAAATATGGTCATCCTAATTATGAGAGTGAGGAGAGAGAGATAAGTGAGAGGATGAAGCCAGCTAGGAAGAGGAGGATTTCCCCTGTGTGGGAGCCAAATATTAGCAGGCTGGAAACCCCCCTGGAGTATTGGGAAAAGCAAAAATTGCTGTACCCCAATTTATATAGTCTAGCACTTGTGTTTTTGTGTACTCTGGCATCTTCTGTGCCTTGTGAAAGAGTGTTTTTGAAGGCTGGTGAGGTGGTGTCAAGAAAAAGGAATCGCTTAAACCCTAAAACTGTTGAGAAACTGCTATTTTTGAATACACATGTTTTCCCCTGTTTTGTATATCATTGCCCAAGTTTCACAATCACTTTCAGTGCCCTCTTCCTAGTTGCACAGGCATTTTCATGCCTTTTGCCTCAAGTGACAGAAAAACATTATTACACAACCTGCCATAACATATGATACTAATTTACAGACAGAATACATTTTAAAAAATGATTATTCACCTTTGTAATATTTTATGTAGAGAAATTATTTTTTGGAACTCATAGTCATTCCTAAGAACCATAGCAGACTTACAACTTTAATGCATCACACATTAAGTGGCTAAGAGCTACAGCTGCCTGTGATTATGTACCTGGCCAGTAGGGGGGGTTTGTGTTCACATGAAGCCCCGTTAGATGAACCCTTTCTTGAACCAATTGGCTCAAGTGGTTCAATGCCTCATGGGGCTTCATCTCACCATCACTACTTCTGGGGAACCTGGAGAGCAAAGAGAGCAAGGGTGAGTCCACAAAGGAGAGCAAAGGGCAAAACCACTCAGGAACTTGGACATGAGGCTTGGCACTACCGGTATGGTTAACCACCAGGCAATAAATGGTGGTCAGCCAACTCCTTAAGAAGCCCAGGAGCACAAAAGGGCTTAATTGGCACCAGGTGAGTGTAATCAGTGAGTGCAGCAGCTCTCAAGCGAAGATCCTCTCTGAAACAATGACTCACTCCACACCAAAAGCACAGACACTCACAAACGATCTAACATTCCTGACACAATGCCAATACCAGTTGACATCACATATGTGGTAGAATATATGATTGACTTCCTATATGTGTCCAGTTTCTGCTCCTCTACCATCAGTTTCATCATCATCATTTGCCAGTCACACTGAAGATTTAGAGCCTGAAGTTAGTTTTATAAGTTGTGCTATACTATTGCTGAATATTGTTACCTCATGAGCCACATTTTGTGGTTTTTCCTCCTTCTCCTCCTTCCTCCTCAATGATTAATCTTTGAGAGGCTGACAGGAATATTTTGGATATCAACTACTGCTTAAAAAACTCCCAACTTCCGTCCATCTTCCAGCAACCAGCACAGCCAGACCTGTGAGTAATTTGAAGATGTTTACATTGCTTTCATGTCAATAATAAACAACTAAAAAATAAACGTGTCCTTCTTAATTAAGCTCATCATCTTGTAGTGACAGAACCCTATATGTGCAGCTGACATCAAAATGTACATGGGTGCAGCAGTGCTAGAACACACTGTTGTTTTGAATCTCCAAGGACTAACCTGGTTTAGGATTAGGCACCAAAGGATTCCTGCAATCCTAAATATGACATGTGAGAAGAGAAGCTGAACAAAACCATGTGGAGACATCAAATACCTCACATTCCCCTCCCTTTACTTCACTTTGACTCTGATCTTGCCAATTTTCCAGCCAAGAGATTTTCTCCAGAACTGTATTGTACCACTTCCATGATATTGTGCTAGTTCTGTCTTACTTTTATATTAATCCAGAAAGTTTTTTTATTGTGGAGCTGTTCATTATCATGTAATAAGACCAAGTGATAGTTAGCTGTAACAATTTTCAACTGAAAATCATATGATTCTGTTAACATTTTAATCTTGTAACTTCACTTAGAGCCATAATTGCCCTGACTCCATCCAACCATTATATATACCCACCCATCCTCTGCAGGGTTGCAGGGCGAAAGGCAGGGTACACCCTGGACAGATCGCCAGTCTATCGCAGGGCACCACAGAGACATACAAGACAAACAACCATCCACGCACACACTCATACCTAAGTGCAATTTAGAGAGACCAGTTAACCTAACAGTCATGTTTTTGGACTGTGGGAGGAAGCCGGAGAGGAAGCCACAGAGAGAACATGCAAACTCTATGCAGAAAGACCCCAGGCTGGGATTCGAACCCGGGCCAATAAGTTTTGAATGACTTGTTGGAAACTGCAGAAAGAATCTTTTCAATCACAGTACAGATTCCACAGAGAGAGAGGGAGCCTCTCTTTGCTGATGCCTGCTGCTGTACAGCTGAATAGCCTGCTATGGGAGCTGAACGAGCCGAGAGATGCTGAGGACTGCTGGCCATGAAACTAGAGCTGTGTGTGGGGCAACGACGTTCTGAGCTAACGGTGGCTGGAAGCTGCATCTGAAGCCTCACTGTTAGCGCCCCACGCAGGCTTCTCTGCTTTACCGCCATCAATCTTCAACGAAGATCTAAGAATCTGGGCAGAGGTTAATGAGCTTAGGAAAACAATCTTAAGGTTTATTTTTGTCTATTTCATTGTGTTTCTGCTGTCTTTGTAAGATTTAATTCTTCAGATCGCTTGGGTAGAACAGCCCAGTCGGCCTGTGGTATGAATGGTGTTTTTAAAGGTCTATGATCGACTGATAGTTGTTTTTAAATCATGCAACATGAATTATTCTGCTAAGAGTGGCTATGAGCTACATTAGCTCTGCACGGTTTTATCTGATTAGTTTTGCCTGCCTCTGCAGACCGCCAGCGCTTCATAAACAATGACGATTGGTAACTACGGTATTCAAAATGCAGACCGGCTTTAAAATAGATTAGTTGAAACACATAAAACTAATTGTATAAGTCCTTTGTTGAAACCGCTTTCTTAGTATGTCAAACCACTAAATTAGATCAATCACTGCAGTCACCGAGCCACAAAAAAGAATCAATTCTCCAAAAGGTTATTGGTTTCCATTTCAGCAAATGGTTTAATGAAGCATTACCTCCTCAAAAGAATGTTTTTTATTCTCCACTTCTGCTTTGCATTGTGAATTGGTGGTTAGAACACAAACCATAAGGTACTACTTAGTCTTAAACTAATTACAATTAATTTACACTAATTTAGCTTCAATCCCAAAACTCTTCAATACAAGCCTTGGTCTTTAAGCATAAATATTCTTTCGAACTGTAACATCATAATCACTTTATTATTATTAATATTATTGTTTCTACTTTGCATGTTTGTCCATTTTACTGTTTTACTTTTGGTAGTTTTATTATTCATTCTTCTTTTTTCTTAGTAGTTTAGTTGGGTGTTACTAGCTTAGTGAGTTTGTTGATTAAAGCATTTTAACTGAAGGTTAAATTCTTTGTGTAATAAACTCTTGTATTTTGGAAAGTTGATGTTTGTCATTGTTCAACATAGATGTGTGGTAACTTGCTGTTCAAAGAATGCCAAGAACTTATTCCTTCATCTATTGTTTAATTATCTCAGCCTTATCAGGCAGGTAATCATAAATATTAACTGAGACTGAACTATTTCGCTATTTATTTATTCCTGGATCCCAGGTGGTGCCCCAAACGTGGTAATTTTACATAAAATTATTAATCTTATTAATAACTGCCCTAAGCAATTATTCATAATTATTCATAGCCAAAACCTACCTATCTATGTCACAACACCTTTACCTTACATTTTACAGAAAGTGTTCATTTGTGTTTGATATATTATTCCCTATACACTTTTCCTGTAATATCACCTCTCAGAACACTGTAACTAAGCTGGTTTAGTTATCTTATTGAAGCACTAAAGAATGACTTAATTAATGCAAAAGAATTTGAGCACATCACACCTCAAAGGGAAGCGTTTGTTCAGAGTCAGGAGTGAGAAAACTAAATACTAACTTGAAAATCAGGCTATTGGCAAAGATTGGAATTCTTTCGAGTCACAGAGTGAAGACAAATTACTTTAGTGGCTAACATTGACCACTAAAGTCATTTTTGCAATGTAGCTTTGACTATGAAGCGTGCTGGGAGTACACCTAATTTCAGTTGGAGGCACAAAGCATTACAATGTGGAAACCTCTCTCTTTCCAGCCATTGTGAAATATCACAAAGCAAGCTGCAAAACAGCTGTGAATCAAAAACAATTCCATCTGTACGTGAGGTTTGTGTCATATCTGCTCCATGTTTTGTGTGCTTGGCAGAGTTGTTTACTTACTTTAAGCAAAACTGATATTTTGGCATCCAAGCACTTGGGAACGGAGTATGTGCCAGGAATAAATCTCTAGATTGTAATTAATTATTTATTTTTTTAACCACCACTTCATTAACTGAAAATCTACGGTGGTAGAGGAGGGGAGCTGGTTGCAGTCTGCAACTTTGCAGTCGTGTCCAATTTAGCCGTTGACATTAGCAAAAACGTGTCCAAGAATGATGCACACTACAGCCCATGCAGACTCAAGGTAAACTCTGATAGGAACCTTCAATTTTGTGGTATTGCCTGCCTATTTATCTGGCCATGTTTTTCGGGCTAATACCCACTTATCCGTATTAGATGCTTGGAGACAAAGACAGCACATGGCATAATTAGAATGCTAAAAACAGACTCTGATTCCTAAAAATCACCAAAGTAGCTTTTATTTGGGCCAATTTGAAAAAATCTGTCATGAAAATAACAGCAGGCTCACTGAGTGGTGCTGTTTACTAAACAACTCATTAAAAGCACTGAAGTGGGGATACATGGAGGATGAAATGGACAAGTGGCCGTGTGCACATAACTGGGGATGCTTCTCCGCCTGGCATACAGCAAGTCCGAGATGGTGAACAAACCTCTGGCCAGAGTCAACATTGTGCAGACCCGCCGCCCACAACACTCATCATCGGAGACTCCATCATGAGGAATGTGAGGATGAGAGGAGCCCTCACTCTGTTTTTCCCTGGAGCCACTGTGATGGACATGGCAGAAAAGATCCTGGACCTAATTTCCTAATTTAAAAACTCCCACCTTTGGCAGAGGAATTGGTCGTTTTAGCAGACTTTATCTCTGAACACTTGGCTTTCCTCTGCCACACTGATGCACAACATTGGTTTCATAGACAACATTAACATTTTCTGGGGCAGGAAGCACCTGTTTGGGGTGGATGGGCTTCACCTCAATAGACAGGGCACTGGCAATTAGTCTGGCATATCCACACCCCCTCCACGTCTACCACAGGCCCCATCTGCCCCTGCCCTCTCTGTCCCCTCCGCCAAATTCTGATGTCCAGCTGGTCCCTGCTCCTATCAACTCAGCTCTGATTTTAATAGTAAGTCACATATTGGACTTGCCCTACCTCATTCATACCTGTCATTATCAGCAGAGAGAGAATTAAAAATCATGAACCCATCAAATGCAACCCCAATAATCTCAAACAAGTAAAATTCCCACTTTCACTAAATTATACATTTCACTCCATCTCCAGCCACTATGGCAGTTGTAAATGTTCACTCTCTGCTGAACAGAAAAACAAAAGTTTTAGTCATCGGTCCTGAGGCTCAGAGAGTGAAACCTTTTCTAAAACAATCACTGTCTTATCCTTCTTTACAAGTGAATACCCTGATCGTGATTTTTGATTCTGTGCTTCCTTTTATCCCTCACATTAAAAACATTACTAAAATAGGTTTTTACAATCTAAAGAACATTGCCAGAGTCCGTCCCATTCTCTTTCGGGCCAACACGGAGATACTGATGCATGCTTTTATCACCAGTAGAATTGATTACTGCAAGGCCCTGCTTTCTGTTCTTCCCAAAGAGAGTGTCTCAGGTTTACAACTTCTACAAAATTCAGCAACACATGTCCTGACGAAGACCAGGAGGCGGGAGCACATTACACTCGTCTTTTTAAGTGTCTCATCTGTACTCAGCCCAATGTCCTTGTTATTGTTGCTCTTGAGTGTGTGTGCACATAGGGGTTGGGTTGGGTTGGGGGGAGGGGGGTATAGATGTACAAATGTGATCATGCTTTTAAAAATGCGGTTAGGGATGGGAATGTGGTTTATGTGGCGTCATTTTTTATCAGTAAAGAACTTTGAGTTGCAATTTTTGTGTGAAAAGCTCTTTATAAATAAAGTTTGATTGATTGATAAGCTGCATTCATATGCAAAGAAATAATGCTCTTGGTTAACTATTTCCATATTAGAACATGCAAATATTGAAATACTCACTTCCTCTGCAACACTGTGGGAGTAACTTGAGCCTCCTTTGTGCCTGCCCCAGACAGAGTTAGTGTGTGTTATGTATTAATTTTTTGGTTTCTGATAAGGGTGCTGATAACGACTCGTGATAAGTGCTTGACAGAGGACGGGGAAATCAGGAAGATCAGAGGGGATTTAGATGAAAAATAATTTCAGTCACTAATAAAGAATCTTTCCTTCATGCTCCACATTCGCTGAATGCTTGACTCAGTCGTATGTGCTTTAGCATACCATGGTTCTTTGATAGCTCCTCCCTGTCTGGCTAAGCAATTCCTTGTGTGTTTTATTATGGAGCCCTCAATGAACTTGCACGAGATCTCCCTTGTTGTAGACACAATGAAGTAATTCCCGAGCCTATTGTTACTCATGCAGGTGTCCTCCTTTTTCACTGCTTGAGTGAGTTGTTCTTTCATCGCCTCTGTCATCACCTATGAGTATCTATTTCCTCTCTTTTAATCAGATGCCAGCTGTATCCTGTTACTTTGGGTTCCTTCTTGGCTTGTTGATGCTGGTCGTTTTGTTTCACTGACGTCTTCAAAAATACCACACTTCCCAGCACTTGTACAGAGCAGAAATGCTACTTTTACCAGGGCAGGCCTGATGTACAAGTGAACTTTGCGACTGCAAAGGATGTGTCGACAAATGCACCAGTTATACACATACACCTGCATCTCACTTAATTAGAATATTATCAAAAAGTACTATTTATTTCAGTAATTCGGTTCCAAAGATGAAATTCTAATATGATATTGATTTATTATACAGGTACATATTTTAGGCGATGATTGTGGCTTACAAATAATGAAAACTCAAAATATAGTTTCTCATAAAATCTGTCTGCTGGAAAATTGTAAAGTCTTCCCAATGATTATGCATATGCATTTTCACTTTTATCAGATCTTTTTGTTTAGGACTTGTGTCATAGTAGAATTTTCAAAACAAGGCATAAGCTATGATCATGAAAGTAATTAGAAATATATGCTTGAAATATATAATCACTTGGAGGTGAGGCCCCAACTGAATTTCTGCTTAGGGCCCCCTTGTATTCTTGAGCTGGCCGTGTTTCCTACTCTCAAAAAAAACATTCCCCCCCCCCCCCCCATAAAATCTCAAGTACCATTTATTTACCCAGAAATGTTGCAAAAGTTCTATATATACATCCCTTCAGTCTTATCAAGCCATAGATCTTTATGAAAAGGAAAGAGCTTGCTGGTTTTAAAGTAGAGATTAGAAAGGAACTCTGCAGTCCCCACACCCTGCCTCTCTCTGAAAGGCATTTCCTTTGTCCCCCCTCTAACCCGTCACTCCCTGTAGACAGGAAATTCTTCTGGAGTCTCTCCAAACCTCTGACTCTCTTCATTCCATTTTTTCCCCCAGTCTTAACTTCAAGATCTTTGGAAGGAACAGCTTGTCCCCAGCCCTTTGTCTCCTGCATGTAAACAAACTACATGCCTGTTCCAGAAGTCTCCCAAAGCATATCCGCATTCAAGATGTTCCAATCTAGGATTTCGTGTAATTAAGATGCACGACAAGCAACAATGACCAAAAGATAGCAAACAGGATGATTCATCAGGACCTAGGATAAAGATGCAAAGCCACTTGAGTGGGACAAAATGTGCTTCTTTTCACACACACACACACACAAAACAAGGATTTCCCAGAATGAGAGCCACCCACATTCCCATTTTCTCACTGGGACAAACAACCTTCTGTCTTTTTCCGAGTTATCACATTTCTCTGTATCAGCAACTCAACAGCCACAAAATATGAACAAGTAAAAGACAGATCCTTCTTTTTTTCCTGCAAATCAAATCAGTGCTGCATACAGATAGTGTCTAGTTCCCAACTCGATTTTTCTTGGTAAAATCCAATATTTTTTTCACTGATTCCAGTCAGGAACAAATATTAGTGTGACTGACAGAGGCTGAATTACTTCTTAGCGGTAATCATGCAGTTACCAGTAACTGAAGTTATGTGATGTGTGTGTTTGTTAAATTATTTACAGGTCCTTTAATTAGCTGCAGAGGGCAGTTTACAACTGCTCATAAAGTCTGCTATTTGGACTGCTGTGACTGTAACAGAAGTGAGGAGAGAACTGTTTGTTTTCAAACGATATATTTCCTTATCACTTTGCTTTTTATTTTGGACACTGTGTCACAAATTAACATTAAATACAGCTTCTGGGAAGCTATCGTGGAAGAAAAGTAGTATTTTATTACAAAAACAGGAATACTTGCGTCGAAGTACTTCTTTTTTAACACAGCATATAAATAAATATCATACTTTTCATTTTAAAGATCGTTAATCATTCCACTCCTGATATTTCATATTTAGCTTGGCGTTGGATGTGGTAATTTGTGTGCAACTGTGGGGGTTTGTCAGGTCTCCTACCTCCTATGTGCATGCATATCCATTTTTGCTCATTTCAATTTTAATGGGGTTATCTACATTGCTGTGTCGTATGATGAGCAAAAAATACATTTGATTGACTCAAAAAAAATCCACATTTTACAATCTTTCTTTTTAAACCAAACATTTGTCGAAATGTTGTTTCCCTCAAAGCTACAACTAACTTTTTAAACCTACAGAATTCCAAGTTTGTGAAAAATACTGACATTTTCCCCTTTTGCAATAGCCATGTTTGCCCTGATTTAAGCTGCTTTGACAGAAGTTACAGTATTGCAAATCATCTACAGCTGTGTCTCAGGCAGAGATATAGTTAATATAGGAGATAGTGATTGTTGGGGGGAGGATGTAAATGCAAGACTTTGTTGTGGCTGGTTTCAAAACTCCCTTTCTCAGAAGTCCTGCCCTGAGGATAAAACTCTGTGTCCCCTAGCAGAGCAGGAGGATTTCTGACATGATCTGAGACGGATTTTGTTTCCAGTAAAGCAACAACACACCCGCCGGCACCACAGCACGTGAAATGCACACTGGCATCTATAACTCAATGCATATTTGAAAAACCTTTTTAAATAATAGCAGCAGAGGGCTCCCATTGTTTATTTGTATACATTTGACTTTGCATTAAGTTGACTGTTGTGATATCTGAACTCTTAGCGACTCATAGGAGCATTGACTCACTTGCCAAACCCTAAATACCACGTACAGACCTGAAATCCAAAAGACCTGTAATAGCAAGCAGGGAATTCTATCGTGTGTAAACATTCAACAGGCTGTACAGCCTGACAGTGAACATATATGTGCACGCATGCCTTTGTGTGTGTGCGTGTTGCATTCTTTGTCTAAGTGAGGCTCAGGAAGAAGACTGGCCAGCCAAGGGCACCATGGGGTACCTCTTTCCCCTGCAGTGGTGGGCCGAGAGACAGTGGGGGAAGGGATTCTGGGAAACAGTCTGGGCATAATTGGAACCTGACTGTTCTCACATGTCTCCACTTACAGGAGGAGCAGGAGAATCCTGTTGCCTGGCCTTTGAGAACTGCTGCAGGCCCAGTCCTTAGTACTGAGGTCCCAAATCTTTTCAGAGCAAATATCTCAGGTGAGCTGGGCCAGTTTACCTCTGTTTACCTGGGTACATTTTGTTCCATGGATTTTATTTCAGTACAGTACAGTACAGCATGTGCTCACTCCTGCTATTGTTCTTTCCACTCATTCTGATACAAGACTGAGCATTTATCATGTTCCTGTCACACAAAGACCTTAACTACACTAGAAAGATTAGCCTTTTTGCGTGCTTCTGCAGCAAGAACCTCGCAGATTAAGAAAAACAAAGACTTCCCCACTTCTTGCAGCTTCTTCACAACCACCGCACATTCTCACCCTTTTGTGTTTTTTCTCTCTTCCTGCACCGGCATGGCTCTCGTTTCCCATCAGCCATAGTCACCTCCTTTGCCTGCTCTGTAATTCTCATAAACATCACTTTCATCCTGTTTTACAGAAGAGATGCAAAATATTGTTGAAAAGAAGCAATGCAAAGATGAATTAGAGATAATCACCCATCTTGTTTTTTTCCTTTTTAAACAAATTTTGTTTAATAATCTTGATTTTAATTTGAAAACCATATGCACAAATGCAAATGACCAATTTTGGTCTTTTCAGTGCACATTTGGAACAAATTACTTCATAATTTGCATTCATGTTCTCACTAAAAGCTAAATGCAATGGCCTACAGTAGAATACTATACAAATAAGCAGTGATCCATTTGTGGGCATAGTTTGGTTTTGCTGCCTGATGATGCTCAGTCACTACAAGATGTTTACAGAACTTCTTTTTTAGATAAAACACAACATCAAATAGAAGTGCGAGAAATACAAAAACTCCCTGGAAACAAAAAGGAATGTTTAAATACAGATTTTTAAAAACAGCTTTTGATTTACATTTTTGTTGCATAGATTCCCACTAGTGCTGACTGTGTTTGATATTTAGCTAATGCACCTTTAAAGGAGTCATAACCTAGTATTATCTTGGATACCCACGCTCTATTATAGTCTTTCAGGCCCTTCTAAAAAAGAAAAGTTGAAAAAAGTGAAAAAAATTACACAGAGCTCCTCTGACTCTTATTTCTGAAGGCATTATTGTCTCGCAAGATCTGATGCGATACTTTGGCTTTCGTGGACGGGCATTGTAATAATGCAAATGAGGGACGCGTTGATTGGTGGCAGGAAGGAGGGGGGTTGAGACCGCAGGTAACGCTTCAGCATATCTAACCCATATCTACTACTCCCGCTAGCATACAATAGCCACATTAGCAGTTAGCTGCTGTTTGTTACACACAGCAGAGCAATAAAAACACAGCCTTACCGTTTCAACTGCAGGCAAGTCTCTGATTGTTGGAATGGCCCCTTTTTCCAAACGGAGCTTCGATGCCAACTTCGCCTGATATTGTCCCAAATTCATAAAGGATTCCGGCGTTAAAAAAAAATTATTTCCATGTTGATTCTGGCAGTCAACAACAGAGCAACTCACGTGTGCACTACGTTTCTGGCAGAAATGGTTTTAGCTGACTAAAATAAAAGGCTGACACGAATATGTCTTCTTCATGCATCATTGCGTGAAGAAACTTTCTGCATCTTTCACGGTGGAGTTCGTACTTCGAATCGGTGATGTGTCGGTCGCGAACAAACCGGCTCTAAGAGCTAACTCTTTGAAATGAAAGATGGGAGCCGGCTCGTCATTGGGAGCCGTTTTTTTTTTTTTTTCACCCCCACGCTTGTTTTGGTACATTTGGTAGACATCATTTTGCATTAATTTTGGTAATAAAAACACGTTAAGCAACAGAAAATCTGAGGAGCCGAAAGAGCCAGCTCTTTATGGTGAGTCAATCCAAAAGAACTGGCTCTCCAAAAAGAGCTGGAATTCCCATCACTATTGTTCAGTAAAGCCGGCACTCAATATGAGGGGAGAGGAGCGAAAGGGAGAGAGGAGCAGGGCGGGCTTCCTGCAGCATAGGTAGGTCTGCGATGTCTATAAATGGTATATCCTGCGCCGACTTGACGTCAAGTCGGCCAGAAATTAAAACCACGTATTTGAGTGCGCATGCAAGTGGGCTGGTTGACGAACCCAGGGGTAAACAAATGCTTCACTTTTAAATATCGGCTTCCTGGGCAGTTTATAATCGTTAGGCAATCATAACATACCTTTTTTCTCATGGAAAAGTGAAAATTACAGGTCAGGACTCCTTTAATAGCAAAAGCAGCTTTCCCCAAAAATTTTTTTTGAACACCTTTCCCCTGGAAACCTCTCCCAGTCTTCTTGGAAAAGTCAGTGGAAGTGTCCAAGTTCAGCCCTTTTCTGTTCAGGTCTTTCCACAGTTATGCTGGGTTCGGATGGAGACTCTGGCTGCTCTACCTTTTACTTACTTTATTTAAAGCCACTCCTGTGTTTACTTGGCTTTATGCTTTGGGTTGTTCTTGGCTGGCATAAAGGTAGCCCCAGTAATCCTGGGGCCTGTTTTTCCTCTTCCCTCGACTCTGAAAAAGTTCACAGTTTTTAATGCAGGGAAAGTAAACTCTGTAACACAATGAGGCGTTGAAATCTGATTGCAACATTGATGCTAATGGTGTCTGACTTACTTTGAATGAAATTACAGTTGACAGGGAATCTGAATCTGATCCGTTTTTCTGCTTCTTACATTCCATGATTATTTTAGGTGTTTTTCCTGTTTAACAGGAAAGAGTCTCTGTTTGTCCTCTTTAGCATCACATACTCATATAGGGTTCACCTATGTTCTAATAGGAACTCCCTTGATTACTCACTGTGGTTGAGCAACCATATATATAGAAATCTATTGCTATTTCCAAACTTCAACCAGGAATGACAAAGGCTTCTGTACTTTTGTGCATTGCTCGAGTTGCTCTTCTACATTTCCTCAGATCTGTTGCAACACAATCCTGACAAGAAATATATTTTTTTGCAGTTTCATGGTTTAGATTACACTCATCATAATCATCTGATTCAGATCATCAGACTTCATGCAGAACCATGTGACTGAAGTAGGATGTTAGCAAATTAAGAAATCGGCTCTTTGTTGTCATGGGGAACAGTATGTACCTCCATCCCAGTCTGAAGTCCTTTTGAGTCACTGACAGATTTTTTTTTTCCTGAGCTGCCATGTATTTACTTCCATGTTCACATCAAATCTCTCATCAGCGTCCATATCCCTGCTGGGTAAAAGTATTCACACAGCATGATGGGGCCACCATCTAGTTTGCAGAAACTGCAAATTGGACTTCTTGTGTCATTCTTCTTTACCATCTTCCATAAAGCCCTTTTTTTTTCTACTTATCCTCATTATTTCTGACCCGTCTGGTGTGTTCCTTGGTATTCATGATTCTTTTTGTCTTCTGGTTTAACAAGTCTTCATACAATCTCTGTGTTCATACTAGGATCAGATCAAAGACTACTTACTAATAAGCTGACTTCTGAAGGTATTTGGTTGCACTGCATTTTAATTAACATAGAGTAAAGTAGAGCTGAGTAAAATGCACACACTCTTTAGAGTTTTTCTTTTATAGAAAATTCAAGGCCAAATGTTAATTTACACTCCACTTTAGACTTATGCACAGGTTTTTGATGGTAATAAAATAATAAAACACATTGAAGTTTTGCATTGCTCTGTTGACTAAAAAGGACACAAACTGCCTGGAAATGTGGAATTTAACAAAAGTCCAAACTTTTAAATGTTCAAGTACTTTGTAAAACAAAACATTCCAAGGATCTTCTAAAGTGGATAATTATTTTCTCCACAGGTAGGACTTAACTCACCCTAAGAATCAGTCAAGCCAACTAGATACTAACAGAAACCATTGGGGTGAATGCAAATCTTAATGCATTTCAGACTTCATTATTTCTCGCATGCCCTCTATTGGACAGTATGACAGTTATGTCTGCTGTTTCCTGCACGACTTTCCCATTGAAAAGTCGTTCCTATTGATTGCTTTTCCAGGCATCAATGAATATGATACATATTCAGTTGTAAATATCGACCTTTTCCCCGCTGCGCCGACATTTTGTGCCATAAATACCTTAACAAGCAGCCTGTGAGGTAATATGAAATGTTATGGAGCGGTAAATAAAGGCAGGGTTTAAACAGTAACAGAAGGCAGGCTCTCTTTATTTGTGTGTGGTTTCGAGTAACACACGCCTGATCGGGAAAAAGAGAGCATGATTTAATTTCGAGGCTGCCCTCAAGTGGAAGTTCAGTATTCATAGACATAAAGCAGACAGCGATATCTCAACCGATGCTGTACACTATTACAGGGCTACCCTTATCCTGTACTGCCACCTGCTGGAGATCCTTAAAAACTGCGGCACACACATTCCATATGAGTCAGTGTTGAGACAAATGAGGTTTTATTTCGAATTGAGTAAATGGCATTGATAACAAATCTGAAATACTATAACAGTGTACTAAACAAAGCAGAAAAAAAATCTCAAAACTAACAAAACTCAGGACAAAATGCCCACCATATATTTAAATATGTACAACTTTGATAAATTAAACAATACTGTTGAGAATTCTGACTGCTCTCCATTCTTTCCTAATCCTCAGAGCAGTCATCAAAAACAGCGGAAAGGACGCGAAACAGGAAACTCAACAGATAATCGACTTTGGACAAGGAAACAAAACAGAACAAAAAAACTAAACATATAATTTGTGATTGTATTTTCATGTTGTCACTGCTGCAGCCCTGCCCCCCCCTCCCCCCATTTTATACAAAAAGAACATCCTGAGACGAAGTACATCCCACTCGTTTACAGGCATAGTTTAGAGCTTCAACAGCAACATGTTGTTTTTTTTTCTCTTTTTGAACAATATGGCTTCACCATAAACAACCTGAAGTTTACAGTATTTTACAATGGACAGAGAGGTTATGATTAACAATCAAAAAGCCAACACTGCACAGAGAATTAGAAGGACAAAAAAAATACCGTATAGAAAAAGGAAGAAAAATAATTTGTGCTTGACAGGGTAAAGAAAACTAAATTAGGCTCGCCAACCAGCAGCAATCTCAATCACATTTTCATCAAAACGCCAAGCACTAAAGTTCTCTAGCATTTAAATTATTTCAGTATCAGACAGTGATACTGATGTTATGTTTTACAGAAAGAGCACATAGCACGAAAAAAAACTAAGGCTCTGTCCACACGAACCTGGATATTTTGCAAAAGGGAAACCCACAGTCTACATCGCAACGGACATTTTTCAAAACGCAGTTTGTGGCATTCGTGTGTGAACTGGAAGTCTGGAGATAATTAAAAATACTGACATGCAAGGTCCACTTTGCTAATTCCCATTCTGGCTTTCTGTGCTATTACCACAACTATTGTAAAGCACTTTTTGGTTATTCCAGATTGGTTTCTCTTTGTCCTTACTCTGTTTAAATGAAACTTTTTGCTTCCTTCGATTATTCTACTTGCTTGTGTGCAAGTAAAATGATGATGTGCTACAACAATAACTGTGTTTTGTAGACATCCTAAGACCTCAGAAGCCTCAGATGATGAAGACTTACTCAACAGAGAGACTATGTTCAGGCAAGTTTTGAATGGTTATGTTGTGAGAAGGGCCCCATTTTTGTTTTAATCTCCTGAGTGGCAACTGTTTTTGTAACAAAAGGGTTTAGAGTGACACGTCCTTTCAAACAAAGCATTAAAATAGTCCAAACTGCTCCAATCCCCCATCTGAAACAGTCCTTCAGCAGCTACTGCTGCAAGAACAGCCTATTATAATCAAAGGCAGACAAACAAAGCAAAATCAACAGCGAGAGCTTTAAAAAAAATAGACACTTGTTACTAAATGACATTGAAGCACATCAGAAAAGAGCTTTGAGGAATAATTTGGTTGGTGGTGCCACGCTTGGGTCAGACCTGCTGAGTTAACACGACGTGTGCAAGAGGGGACCGCAGGAGCATGTTGTCAATATACACAATGAATATGAGTAATGACTTCTTAAAAGCTTTTTCAAAGGGGATTTTACCAGCAAGATTCCCTTCCTGCCTCAGACACAGAACATCCAAAGCTGTGAGAGAGAAAAAAAAAAAAAAAAAGGAGGAGGAGACATTCAGACAGAAGGTTGGAGAAAGCTTTGCCCCCTGGCTCTTATCTAAATCCCCAGCATGCTTCCTGTTTTTTTTGGCCTGTAGAGTTCCAGAGCCAATCCTTGAAGAATCCCTTGGAGAGGTCTGAGGGAGACCTCAACCGTGGCCTCTGCACCGACCCTGGTGGGGGAAGCAGACAGCCAGACTCCCCCCCCCCCTTCTCTGTCAAGTGCAATGTTGGAGGAGCCGAGCATCTCTAGTGCCTCTTAATTGAGGACACTTTCTTTTTCCTGGCTGCAAGCATCTCATAAAAGGGGTCCCTGCTAATAGCAGCTCTGTGGAAAAAGATACAGAGGAAAACGTTGGTGGAATAAAGGCAAAGGAATAGAGTGTGCAAATTATTGCACGTTTATAGTGCAGTAATAGTAGCAGACATCTGCCCAATGTTCATTGTAGTTTTTATTTATTAATTCATTATTCCACATTTTGACACAACGAAACCACAGACTTCAATATATCTTGCTGGGATTTTATGTAGTAGACCAACCCAAAGCAGAGCATAATTGTAAAGTGGAAAGAAAACCTAAATAACTGTGGGTCTCTGACATGCATTTGTATTTAGCTTGAGTCAATACTTTGCAGAGCCACCTATCACTACAACTATAGCTAAAAGTCTTCTGAGGGTATGGTCCACCAGCTTTGCAAATCTGCATACTAAAAACTCTAAATCATTCAGATTTGATGTATATCATCTGTGAATTTAAACTTAATCTTACACCAGATTTATGATTGGACGTAGATCTGGACTTTGACTGGGCCATTCTAACACATGAGCATGCGTAGACCCAAACCAGGCGTTTCAACTGTAGTCCAAGAGGTAATAAAACTATTCTCTCATTGAGCAACAAAAAGTGAAAAAAAGCACTTACTTTATGCTGTTCATCCATTCATCTTTCTCCTCTGCAGTGGGGGCAGAGATGCGATAGAAGGTATGGTTGCCCTCGACAACGCGCCCATCCGCCTCAGTTTTGCACGCTTTTATTACCTGATCTTTGTTGTCGGGGATGAAAAGTTCAAAGCAATTCTGCAGAAATAAAATAAACAGAGGTCAGAAACATGAAGAATAAAGTCTGAAAAGGCCAAAACAGCTTCTAAATCTAAGTAATTGTACAGATTATACCATACATGATCTCTATATGCACCACTAGAGGGAGCACTACTTACAGGCTTCTTATCCTCAACTTCCCTGATGCTCAGATTCTCTAACGGGATGATCCCTCTGGGCTCTTTGTCCTGAACAGATTAAAAAATGAGTAATGGACCGTGTTCTGCACATCTGATGTGCGACTGTATCTGCTAAAAAATGATACTCACAGTGGTGTACTCAAAGTAGTACAGACAGTTGTCTGTGAGAATGAACCATCTTCTCTTCCAAGTTTTAACCCGGCCCCCTGTGGAGCAAACAGCGAGAATCAGAACGGCTCGGCAACAGGAGGAGACGAGGGGTGAGGGAGACGAGCACCGAAAGCACCGAGTGAGCAGCAGACAGGCAGACAGATGTATGGGCAGACAGACAGATGACGGCTCCAGGAGACTCCTGTTAACCACACTGCTTATAACCATGTTAACCCCATCACCATGATATTTAGTTTGTGGACATCTGAAAACTACTGCCCCATAAATCAAAATTCACTGACTAAAACTGCTTGTGTTAAATCTCTCTCAGCTTTACAACGTGTCTAAAATTAAACCATTTCTTTTCATTTACCTTGCTGATTCACTGGGACATGTAGTTGAAGAAGATGGTCAATATGAAGAATAGAGGTGTGTTTTATTTACAAAAACTACTTGAGGCCAATTCTAAAGATGATATGAGTCCTGAATACTATTAATGAAAGCAGAGACCCTATTCCGTCCCAGTAGTAACATCTGTTCTGCTTATATCTGGACAGAGTCAGAACGCAATTCAAGTGTTTTGAGAACGGTTTACCTCAACCTATTTATTTATTTAGAAAAACCGTGTTGCAGGATAAATGAACAGATATTTTAAGGAACGTTCTAAAACCTTTGAATTATGGGGGGGGATAAAGGATTTAATTTGTACAGCGGTTTAAAATATTTGTGCCCAGTTATTTTAAAATAAAAAACATACAATTACTACATGATAAGGTTTTTAACTTTTGCAATTTATATAGCAATTAGTTCCAATCTATGTATTTCCTACCTAGATAATAATAACTTTCCTCAACTGTTACTTAAGTAAAAACTAAATGCAAAAGAATTCAACAGTATTTTTTTTCCTGTTCTTCGTTAAACTTTTCTGTTATCTGCTCAAAGTTTTAATTTCTCTCTCAACCTGAATAAAGTGCAGGCACACGTCAACTTCTTTTGCAAAATCATTCTTTTCTAAAAACTTATTGCATTTCTGTGCATCCTCCGACTGAAACATAACATGGGTAACACTGAGGTTTCCCCACTTGGTAAAAACTTCCACACTGAACAGTGGTGTTACTGCAACCTGGACCAGTTATTCACGGTGCGTTTGAATTATTTGGTTTCTGTCAGAGTCAGACAATTTTCTCAGTGCGTCTTTACACATAAAAGACTTTTATAATGTCCCACATTATTTACTCTTCTTAACCTCTCTTATTATGTCTGCTAAGCTGAATAATTTACCTCATATGGAGTTTTGTGGCAAATAACTACACAAAAATGAGAACAAGACATTTTCAGCCATATTACTGTCTAAATAACAATGTAAATGGAAACATCAGTAGGCCTGGGTACTGTTTGCTGTTTAAAGTAAATGTTTCCTATGTAGTGACTTGTAAATATTTATTTTCATGAAAAGCAGAAAACTAAGATCTGATTGCTGAGGACGGATTTTTAACAGCAGGTGTGAACGGTCTACTTTAATCTGATTTTGCTAAATAAGAATTGTTTGAGGATTTGGTTTGAGCCACGGGGGGCTCGGTGGGTAACTCTGATCTGCGGTTGACCTTTTGGCCTCCTTGTCACGTCCTGTGAGGGGAAACCTGATTAGAGAGCCAGATGGGCAACTAAATGCTGGGAGGAATGGGATGGCCAAAAACTGACAAGAGAGCTCAGGTAAGACAGGACTGACACGTGCCGTCCCTAAAGGCATCTCGGACTTGTATTTACGGTTTGTCTAGACAATAAAATCCCACCACCGATGTCAGTAAAAATAAAAAATAAAAATAAAAAGGTGTGTAGCAAAACTCTTTGATTGCTAAGTAAGGCTTTGAAGAGATTTCCGAACAAACAATTAGAACACACGTTTTTCATCATATTACAGCAAGGATGCCATATATGATATCCAATCATGTTCCAGACACAACATGTCTAAGCTTAGTATCTAAAGACAATGTTGACATTCGACAGATCTGCGGCTGCTCGCCGCGTGTTGGACGAAAACAAAATAAACAAAAAAACAAAGCAGACCAACAGAAAAACACAGATGCAGTGGCAGAATCACAAAGATCATTGAGTTGTTTCCAGATTGGAATTGGTTTGACGAGCCACGTCGATTCCTCACACTCAAAGAAAACAGAAAAAAGTCCCCTCTGCAACAGCATCTGGGAGGTGGCAAAACAAACCAGCTTGCTGTTGCAGAGGGGTGGGGTGTGTGTGGATGAGTTTGGACTGGAATAGAGCTGGACAGGAGGGAGTAACCCATGCAAGATAGACTGTGGGAGGTTAAGAGGAAGTATGTTTGTTCTTTTAGATTACAAGAAAATTGTCATATTTTTACCCGTGCAGAGAGGAGGAAGCTCAGAATTCTGGCAGATCTTTGTAATTTGCAGTTTTCTGTAGTTTTGCTTAGATATGCCAATCGAGTCCCTTTTTAGAGATGCGGTTCCCCCACAGTTTATTCCACTCCAGTCCACCAAAACAGGCTGCAGCCACACTGTTACCCTTCAGATCCAGTTGTAGCATGAGATAAATAGAGCAGAGCTTCGCCGATAAAAAGATGCAGTATTCCCTTTCCATGCAACCAGAGAGCAGCTCTCTAATGACTATTTGGGTTTAAGTTTAAATGCTCTTTGCTGTGCTCAGAGGATGTTAAAAAGGTATAATGCACCTTCCAAACAAAAAAGGAGATCAAATAGAGTGACTACCCAGAGCACACACAGGAATAAAAGCTGCCCAGTAGAGTGATCACAAAGCAGCAGCTCCCCGAGCTTGAGCCTACGAGGTGGCGAATACACCCAGTGACCACCCAGCAAAGACAAAACCACCAGCTTATTGACACACAAGAGAGACAAACATCTAAAAATTTCAAATGAGCCAATGAGGAGACGAAAGGTGACACAACCTCGTTTGAATCCAATTTAAAAACATGAGGAACAGAACAGAAAGCATGGCAGACCACCAAAAGCACCTGAGAGCTGAGAAATGGACTAGCTTTGTTCGGAAGAGCAGGTGTACATACCTCCTGAGGAAAGACAACAGCCAAAATCATGGGAACAAACAAACAAACGAAGAGGGGGGGAGGGAGGGAAACATAACAAATCAAATTAAATGGTAAGTAATTATATCACCACAGTCCTTTTTATTTACATCAGTGAGGGTTTGATGCACTGCTTTACAGCTTTCGTTCCACAAGAGAGCTCTACTCTCTGTGGACAGCTTCTGTAAAGCACTACATGAAAAAAACACACCTCTACTTGGATTTATATTAGTTATATCAAGTAATTGACCTTCCACCGTGATTATTTTACTCATTTCTCCCCAATAAGTGTCATTGGAGAAAGTAATTCTTCACTTCTTTGCTACAGTTAGTTGTCAAGATTCACTGTGATGTCAACGTTTTAGTTTTCCTTTCGAAATTCATGCTGGCTTTCATTTTCACAGTGAATCTGTACAACAGAAGAAATCTCAGAGGAAACAAAGTTCGAGAAGTTGGTGGACAGAGAGGATGTGGAATATTTCTCATAACAGTTATTGATAATCCCTTTTCCCACATTTTGTCACGTTACAACCTCAAACATCAGTCTTTAATTGGGAAGCAGAAAGAAAATTATTTGTGACTCAAATTTTATTACAAATAATAATCTAACACATATATATATGGCACACGTTCACATTCAAGTCCCACTGAGTCAACACTTTGTAGAGCCACGTTTTGTTGCAATTATAATCGAAAGACTTCTGAGGTATGGCTATGGCTTTGCGCATGTAGAAATGGAAATTTTGACCCAGTCAGACTGACAAGAGAATGTCTGAACATCAACATTTAAGGATTTTCACAGATTCTCTATAAGATCTGGGTCTGGATTTGATTGGACCGTTCTTACACATTAACTTGCTTTGGTCTGAACCATTTTAACTGCAGCTCTGGTTGATTTTTTTTTGGTTTTGTTGCATGAACCTCAGCTCTGGTCTTAAATCGGCCTCTAACAGGTTTCCTTCCAGGCTTGCTTGTTTTTAGGTCCATCCATCTTCCCATCAACTGTTCCCACAGCATGATGCCGCCATTACCGGATGCAGTGTTTTCTTCTACACTTAAAATTTACTGAGGATGTCTTCTCTGTCCAGCACATCAGTCTAGGTTGGTCATTTTCTCTGCAGGTTTGCAGTTGATGCTGTTTGTTATCCAGTCTTCTTTAACAAACCTCTGAAGCCTTCACAGGACAGTTGTATTGATACTGAGATTAAATTACCCACATCTAGACTCTGTTTAATAATTAGGGGAATTCAGATTTTAGTGAGGAGAATCAAAGTAAAAGGGGCTAAACAACATTTTTAAAACCAGGTGTCATATTAGTATATGGTTGTAACCTGACAAAACAAAGTGCAAAGGGTATGTTTACTTTTGAAAGGCACTGTAATTCACAAAGTCACTTCTCCTGTGCGTGCCTGCAGTCAAGTTTATGAAAAGGTCTTAAATAATTCAAACGTCTTAACTTGTTCTGGTCTGATTCATTATACATTAAAGCAGGCAGAGAGGCCTTCAGGTGTCACCTATTCCCACATGATCACTCACACTTGAACACACACGCGCACACACACATACGCACACGCACACAGGCACGCACACTCACAAATCCTAGACTCCAGGACAGAAGACTGTTAAAACAAAGTCTTCTGTCGGAACGGGTCAGATCGAACACCGGAGCGTTCCTGAGGAAGGATCAACGTTATCCAACTCACCCAGCTTTAACAGCCAGCCCTCTCGGTCTGGGTTGAAGAAAGTGTGCGTGAGGTCGTTGCCGTCGTCTTCTGGAATTTTGAAAGGTTCATTCTTGATGCTGTCGTATAGATTCTGCAACAAAAGTGGGGATCAACTTTAATAAAAACCCATGTTAAAAAGAACGGTCAGCAGAGGTTGAGTTTGGATGCTCTTTTCACCCTGAGAAGGTCTTCAGGTAGGTCTCCTCCGTCGTTGATGCCTCTGTTCATGGAGATGAACCGCTCCACAGTCGGCTTGTCCTTCACATTGGGGTTGTGAAGGCTGGTGTTCAGCATGATGATGGCAAACGAGAGGATATAGCACGTGTCTGTAACATACAATAAGAGCCAGGCTGTTTACAAGATGGTGAGAGGTTGAAGTTTATCATAAATAGGGTTCCACTGTATAATACTATGATTAAATATGAATATAAACTTGCTGAGCTCAATGCACTGTGCGTTCAGACACAGAGGCAGGGACAGACGTAGCACTGTCTGCGAGCCGAGTGGGCAGACGGCATGTGGGCACTTCAGCATGCATGTGCGTCTCTAAACGTGCATCAAGTATGGAACTCTGGGACAACACGGCAAGCGCATGGCTGACACAGCAGCACTTTATGAGAACTGTTAGGTTTGAGAAAGCACATGAAATATTAATATCCATCTGCATGCATGTTAAGGCCTGTCTGTTGGGAGCATCGGTTTCCAGAAACCACGTGCTCAGCAGATATGGAGTCTGCTAAACGAAGCAGCCTTGAAAGGATTTTCCTTAACTGGCCACCACATCTTGACCTAATAGTCAGTATTTTTTCCATAGAGATTTCAATTGGGTGTGCTAATAATAATAATAATGGATTGCATTTATATAGTGCTTTTCAAGACCCCCAAAGCACTTTAGAACTCTTATTCATTCCACACACTGGTGGAAGCTACGATTGTAGCCACAGCTGCCCTGGGGCAGTCTGACAGAAGTGAGCCTGCCATATCACGCAATGTGGCCAACACCAGTAGGATAGGTGAAGTGTCTTGCGAACCCAAAATCTCCAACTCTTCCACTATATAAGCCACAGCCGCCCACCCTGTTGCTACCCAGATATAACAGGAGACTAAGCAGAGTTTCAGAGATCTGTGGTCTGTGGTAACACTTCTTGCATGATTTCTTTGTATAACGAAAAAAATTTACCTGTGGACTGGAAAACACCAGGGTTGCACTGGCAGTAGCGCTGAGCGAAGGCTTCCATCATGCGGTCAATCTTTTGGGCTTCTCCCGGCAGACGAAAACTCCACAGGAACTGCCTGTTATGGGACACATGTTAATCAGCAGCGCTCTCACTTCCTCTCTGAAGGAGATGAAGTTCCCCGCCTCATTGTTGTACGAGACTAAAACTAACAGATGCCTCCTTGCAAATTAGGCAACATTAGAAAGTAGATTACTTACCTCAGGGCCTGAACCAGGTTAAGGTCAGTGAATTCATGAAGTTCCACAAAAGCATGGAGGACTTGGATATTGAAATCATCTCTGAGGGAAACGAAACAAGACAAACCTATTACTGTTTATTATAAGACACAAGTATTGTAAACACTTGTGTTTAAAATGTATTAAGATTTGAAGCTGCAGTCCGGAGAATATATTTATCTATCAAAGTCGTATAAATCTTTAAAATAATAGTCGGGTTCAATACTATGATAAAAGACTTGTGCTCCACAACATTTGTCCCACCTTCTTCCCATAGACCCCTATCCATTTCACACTGACCGCCAAATTTTTTCAGTTCAGCCAACAGAATTCGAGTTTCTGCCTTGTGGCTGTCAATCAACTTGCAAACACATCGTGCAAACCTATGAGGATGGCCGGTCCTGTTTACAGTCGCCATATTGGAAGAGAGCATCCGTCATGGAGAAGTCGCTCACCTCTGAAATGTCCATAACAAAATACAATCGGGTGATGATCGATAGCGCTTGCTGCTTTCCTCTTTAACTCGCTGTGACACCACAGGTGATGCACATGCACCATTGTTGAGGTGGGGCTAGAGGGCGCGGGGGGGGGATATTTTGGGAGGGGCCTTCGTAGTGGGATTCAAAAAATCTCTCTCTCCCTCAAATACTCCGGACAGCAGCTTTAACAAAGCATCTTAAAAATGATCATTAGAATTACTCAGGGGTAATGGGTTGCTAAATGTAGTTAAAAAATCTTTTAGAACTGTCAAGATTTTAGAAAATCTACACACACAAAAAATAATAGAGATACACAAATGAATCACTCAATTTTTACCTGACTCGACTCTTATTGGAAATACGGAAACAAAACTGAGCACTAGCACTCCTTTAAATCTGCAAATGCATCAAAAAAAATTTCTTTAATGCACTTTGTCTTGACTTAATAAAGATGAGGTACATGTGCTTTAATGCACACATTGGGATAAACCTTTGATCATTTTTTTTCTTGGTTGGATTCAAAACTACTACATCAAACAAGAAAGCTGCCAAACGCTTTCTCTTCTTGTTGTCAATGTTTGTTAAAGTCAAATTGTGAAATTACAACTAAAGGAACACAAATTAGTTAGTATTACAAATGCAGAGAGATTGCCTGGTGACCAGAATTGATAGATCTTTAGCTTGATTTGCCAAATCTGGTCGCCGGAAATTTTAACCAACCATCAATAATCTTTTCTTTTTTCTTTCTTTCTGATATTACAGATCTTACTGAGAAATCTGAATTGGCACTAGCAGGGCAAATATTTACGGCCGTATAAAACAATTTCTCGAAGCTCAAAGAAATCAGTACTGGTGTGTAAACAACTGATCATTGCACCTCTAACAAATGTAAATGCTCCTTTTTTTTGTATCTTTTCAAATTGTACCTGACAGAGAATCTCATAAATGTGTCTGTGAACCCTTTGTGTTTCTGACCTAAATAAAACTGGTTTAAAACATCAGTGTTACAAGTGATACTCTCCACGAATCCAGCAGGGAGGAACGTTTTACCCCCCCACCCCTGTTTACTTATCTAAACTCGATCATGAGATCATCTCGCCTTTAGAGTAAATGATCTCTCCTTTGGGATGATGGAGAGGATCTAAGGAGCTAAGCGTCATGTCCAGTTATCACTTTCAGAGAACAAATGACCACCAGAATCTCAAGACTCCCCTGGCAATAAAGACACTAAAACACTAAAGCTTGATAAAAATCCAGCAGAGAGCTTCCATCAACTCCATTTACTTATCTGACCTTAAAAAGGATCCCACCCAGACAGAGCATAGCCCTAATTTCCCAACAGTCACCTACTCTCTAGTGAAACTCTTGGATTTTTAGATAAAACAAATGGCATTCCCAAGTTGTGAGTCTCTTGGTCACATTATTTAAGAATGAGTGTAGTAATCAAATACATGTGAAAGGCTGTTGAGTCAGAGGAGTTGTCTTGAAACTATGTTTTAAATGTGAAACCAATATTCAGTGTTTGGAATAGGAAGGGGTGTGGGCCTGACAAAGCGTAAACAAAGCAACAACAACACTATGCTCTCTGCCTTCAATCCTTTTATCGCTCACATGGATGGGTGCTGCTGCTAAAGAGAGATCAAAAGCAAAAGAGTGAGATGTTTAGACAGCAAGAGAGGAAAGAAAGAACTCTGCTGACCTCTCTCCAAGGTAATCTCCGATGGCTGTTTTGTTCAGGCCCTCGCCTTTGTAGAGGAACTGAGCGATGTTGTCGCTGGTGTTCTTCAGCAAGTCATTCTCAATCAGGAACTGGATCCCCTGAGGAAGAGAACAGGAATCCAAATTAAACCCTGCACATCCAAACATGGGGGGGGGGGGGGGGTCGTTTTTACAGCAACAAACCTTTTTGGGGTCCATGTTAAATTTCTTTCGGCCCATGGCCACCTGTTTGTTCCTCTGCATATTTTTCCTGGAAAGTGAACAGTGAGGAATATTATTAGCCGTCTTTGATATTAACACAATTTTGTGTAGTACAAACATGTATTTATGATATTAGCATTTTTTTTCTTTAACTTGAGAGCCTTTTCTGATTTTTGTTTGTAAAAAAGTTTTAAAATCCATTTTGCTACCGCTTTTATTTTGTATTTTCACCACAGAATTATGCACGGCTTGATGTTACTTTAAAACAAAAAATCCCACAATAATACATTGATGTTTGTAGTTTTTTGGGATGTAAGAAAATATCGATAGGCGGATATATCACAATATTTTATGTCACAGTATTGTATTATTGAAATATTGTATCGATATTCAAAAGCGATGTATCAATTTTGATTTGATTTTTTTGAATTTGAATGGATCCATTAATGATGAAGTCATTTCTGTAGTAAAAAACTGGACGTGTTAAAGTATGAAACAGGTTGGAGTGTTTAAAATGCTGACAGATTTTCTACAGTTAAATTAAGTTTTAAAAATCACAATATATAGTCTGTCTTATAGGATCGCAATATATCGCAATATATAATTTCGTCCCCTGTATTGAGGTACATATCGTATCACTAGATCCTTGCCAATACACATCCTTAGTAATAATCCCTAGTTTTAATATTATATTTGCTACAAAATGTGAAAAAGTATTCACAGCTGTGGAAAAAACACACACACACACACAACCAAGATATTTCTATGATTATGTCCTTTTCTAAGCAAAACTAAAAGAGAGGAGCAAATATATCAGCCAAACGAGTCACAAATTATTTCAACAAATTGTCTGATGTTTATGGTCGGATCCTTGCTGAATAAATCAGCAGGGAACAGAGTAAATTTATTCAGTTTAGAGTGTCCTTCCCCCCGACATTTTTCATTCTGACAAGGGCTAGTGATGCTATGCCGATCAAGTGAGATGTTAAAAGGTTGAGCTGCATATGGGAATGTCTCATTTCTCAGGCTCTGAATAATTCAGGGGTCAAAGTGCGCCTCAATTCTCAGTTGATTAGACGTCACCACCTCTTCTCAATGATGCCCATGTTCCTTTGGTGTTTAAATGCCAAATTCCGGTACTCATCTAAGCAGTGATAAGTCACTTTCTTTTTTTGGGGGGGTGCGGTGTTTCCTACATTTAACACATGCAAATCGAATCATGAGAAAGTACTTGGATCCTCAGTGGGTTCCCGATGCAAGTAAAAAAGTGTTAGATGACATTTTTCATAGCTGATAGGATCCCTATCCACTTAAGTAGACCAAATCCCAAGCCCTCCTTCTCCTGAGACCATCCATTGTCTGCTTCTGCCAGTACACCCACTGCATTATTCAATGAGGCCTCCCATCATGGGGGGTGTGCCTGATGAAACATTTAAACTGCCTTAAAAGCAAAGCCAATTTATGGAGGAAATTTGCTGTGATGGAAAGCCCAACTTAGCCATCAAACATGAATAATTGACAGCTTCATTTTGCTAACTTAATAGAAGGAATGCAATGAGCCAGCTTGGGCAAAACATAAAGGGAAGAGTAGGATCTCATTTTTTTACCTCTCCTCAGTGGAACCAAGGTTCTCAATCTCACTGGTCACTTCTGCTATCTCATCCTTCAGCCGCTGCAAAGAAAACAAACGTCAGTCTTAAAATACTGCAAATCTTTAGTCCGCCAGTATAAAAATGAGGAAGGAAAGGCTGTAACCAACACAAAACAACAAACAAAGACCTTTAAGAGTTCCCAGGTTTCCCAGTTTGCATGTGTGCAGACCTCATGAGGTAATAAGCACAATATGAACCGATTTAAAACAGTGTATAAGTGGATTAGATCTTTTGATGCACTTTACTGATGGCTTTAGAGGCTGATTTTATCGATCAAATCGATTGTGCTGGAGCCAGACTAGCGTAATGGTGATAAGATCATGATGATGAACTTGACATTAGCTTGATGGAGGAGTGGAATAGTACAGTGTAGCACAGATAATGTAATATTTGCTTATTTCAAGCATATCGAGCCTCATTTATTTCGTGGCTGAGAATGTTAAAACGCCACAATATCTCCTGTGAAAGTGAAGTTTGTCTAGTTCCAGCTCCTGTCGGTGCGACTTACTCTGGTGATGTATGTCTCACCTAATATGGGCCCCCAATATGAAGTAACAATTTGAAATGTAATAGTTTTACTCTTGACCAGAAGATCATCAATAAAACAGAATCGTCATGTAGAAGTTCAAACAGAACTCAGGAAAGGAAGAGCACCTGTCACCCAGACGGAAAAGCCTAAGAAGTCCGTAATAATGTTCGCCCACCAGTTCACGTTCAGTCTCCATGGTAACACACTGTTGTATAGTTTGTTACCAGGACGCTGGGTGTTTCTCAATGCCAAGGAACCTTGGTCCCGCCCCGGTTGCCTAGGAGATACGTCATCAGGGACTGCCAAGGCATGTTCCAATGTTCATGTGCTACCGAGGCGTCTGTCCTCCGTTTGTCTGCCGTTTAGCTAACTGACCAAGGATACATTGGAGGTTCCTTGATGTCTTCCCTCGGTCAAACATTTCCCAGAATACAGCGCGGTATCTTCGAAAAGATGGCGGATCAGGAGCCGGCAGCTTTCGGGAGCGAATTTCCAATTTAAATGTAAGTCAAGTAATTGTAGCTATCGGAAAATGTTTTTTTAGATTCAAAGCAGTTATCTGCTGAGGTGTTTGGGTAGCTACGCTACTATGCTACTACGATGGGCGGGACATAGACAGAAGCGTGTAAGCAAAAGGCGGGCTCTGGGCAGCCGTGGTCACGTGACGCAAGTCTGTTCCATTTTCTTTGACCAAGGAAGGACAGTGTCCTCGTAAGCAAGACGCTTTGACATTGAAAAAAAACACTCAATGTATTCTATGCATTTACATCTAGCCAGGCAAGCCCCCACCATTTCAGCTGACCATGCAACAAGCGGTCCCCCATTCATCACCGAAGGCTTTGGCTCCCCAATATATTGCAAATGTTGTCATTGCAATGATCAGTAAAGGCCACATTAGTATCCCAAAAACACACAGCTGTCCTGTAGATAGAGGTGCTATAGGAAAAGGGCCATAACACAGTAAATTAAAAATTTGTCGCAACTCATTTCTTTATCGCAACATTCACCAAACAATATTGCATACATGTTTTTCCTGATATCGTATACCTACTGAAGGCCATCATTCCGTCAAAAATCCAAATTAACGCTTGACTCCTTGTATCTAAAACTCTTCTTTTTAAATAAGAAATGAAGAAGTTGCTCAGTAATTGTGTTGACAGAGTTGACCAATAAGGACTTCTTGTTTGACATAGTAATAGACAAGATGTGACGGATTTGTCAGCAAGGTGAGGACGAAAAAACCTTGTTTAGTTGTTTTTTTCTGGGAGTTTATGAAAAGCTGGATGTACGGTATAGTAGCGCCCTTGAAATTTACTTTTGCCGAGCAGCTTCATTCATACCCATAGTGATAGAATATCACTCCATGTGGACAATTCTAACTCAGTAAAAATAGACCACGAAAGAAACATCTGTGTTTTCAAGGCCTGTGCAATCACAACACATTCCTCAGATGCTTGTCTCCACCAACAAAGACTGTCCTCATACAAAAAAGGCAGGGGCTCTGGTGGGTTGACACACAGGAGCAGCGGAGAGAAAGGGTGTGGGAGTCACAAAAGGGGAGTGGGTCAGTATGCAGACAACTGAGGGGGCGAGAAGGGTGGGGGGAACAGAGGCAGCAGTTTTGGTGAGAGAGGGAGGAGGTGGGGGGAGAACAGCAGCGGTGACCCAGACTCATAAAAATGAGGTGATGGATCCCACCTCCAGAGCCCACAAGGGTCAGCAGAAGTCAAGCCACCCTAAGTCTGTCCCCCGGGTGAGATATTCACTTACTACTACTGGTTACTGAGTGACAGGACTAACCTGAGCTGCAATCTAGAATAATCAACCACACACAGGTCATGAACTGAACCAAATAAACTGCTTCTATGAAAGTTATATAGATGGATAAACAGAGGCTTTTTCTGTTGACATAGAACACCAAGAGAAGAGAAACTGGTGAGAAATGAGGGGGAAGTGGCTTGTTGGTAGGAAATACCTCACATTCCACAAGGAGTACAGAAGACCACTCAAGAAAAATAATAGTAAATACTTTCTGACCCGAAATCACAAATACATTTCAAACAAAGAACTTTTAATATTATTTTTCATTCCACAGTATTTGTCGTTGAATTAAAGCAACCCCAAATGCATTTCATTTAGTTTTTTTCTACCCATTTGAAATCACAGTTTTTTCACTTTATTATCTGTAATATATATTGATATGCTTAACACATCTCATAATATAACAACCATTTCTTTCTTATGTATTACCTGAATGTCCTCCAACAGCTCTTGCTTTCGCCGGCGGATATTCTCCAGCTCCTGCTGCTCCGCCGGGGTGAGATCGTCTGGAACTGGACGGAGATAAAAGAGAAGATGAAAGGTTAGCATCGTTAGGCTTATCTATACACGTCTACTCCTAAAGTATATCCCTGAGGGGTGCATCAGTGAACCAAAATCTAATTATACTTTCTAATTTTTCTTTCTTTTTTAATCAAAAGGTGAATGCAGGCCAGGGTAAGATATTTGGAGTACAGCAGCATAAGATAAAATGTCAGGCCAATGAACAGGACATGAATTTATTTGCTGATGCACATTCATGATAAATAAACATGTGGAGCCAAATCTGCAGCTCTGAAGAGCAGAAAACCTCAGAGTGACTACATAAAAAGCTCGGGGTGTCTCATTGGAGCACAAACATGACGGTTCTCAAAGTGCTGCTAGCCTTTCTGTCGCTCTCACAATATGGGCTTATAATTAGCTTGGCCTGTGCCATCAGCTGGGGCCCGAGCAACGTGTCCTGGTTAAAACACAATGTGCTTGTGCGTGGGCGCTACCTGCACAGGGAGCAGCATCAGCACTCTCAGTGTAAAATCAGTCTGAGCACAGGCTCACCTTCAGCAGGTTTACTGCTGGGCTAAAGGTGCTTCCTTTTACTTTTATACTCACATATTCCTTCACTTGTATATCAAGGAAGCATAACTCTACAACTGGGACGACTTACAACTCACTGGTTAAGTTGCACTAAAAAATATACTTTAGGTAAAATGAGCTGGACTTTTAATAACCAACATGATGTAGTGAAGACACAAATATTGGTGAACACAAAAGATTAGCTACAATAATGCATAAAGTAGGGATATATAAAATATCACAACATTTCTCATTAATCTAAACTCTGTTCAATAAGTGGATCTATGTTTGAGACTCTTATTTTGAAGACAGGAAGTACTTTCCTAGCCAAACATTCAACGTTCAGACAAACTTCAAGTTTTCTGCTCACGTTGCCTTGCTTTAAAAACCAATGACTTCCATGGAATATTGGGCGTATTTACAGCTTGATCAAACTCTGCTTTTATTTATGATATAATGAACGATTTTTCTCAATATGCCATTTAGGTATACACTGATGTTACCATACCATTGCTGCTCAGAAAAGAAAAGGAGGGCTAAATTTTAGCATAGAGATTCAATTCAAAACAAAATCCTAATTTTTTTTCATTGCTGTCAAAAAAAAGCATTTAGGTTAGTTAGAGATTAAACAACTGACCAAATATATCAATATGCCAAGTAAATTGAGTACCCTGCCAAATATGGCATCAGTGTAGTCCTTTGTGATTGTATTATTGAACACACGTTATATTGCGATTCAATATATATATTGTGCAGCTCTTATTGTGATCATGAATTTCAATATTGCAAGCCCATTTCTCTGATTCCTCCCGTGGCCGAGCATGAGCCCTGCCCTCCGACCTCTGCTCTTTATTAACACAGTGGCAGAGCTAAGAGGTTAGAGGTCTG
The DNA here is from genome assembly GCA_963556495.2 of Valencia hispanica. Lineage (NCBI taxonomy): Eukaryota > Metazoa > Chordata > Actinopteri > Cyprinodontiformes > Valenciidae > Valencia > Valencia hispanica. The sequence continues at coordinate 29,380,735 of OY747718.1, read as the reverse complement.
GAGCAGAAGCTTGACCCTGTGGAACTCTAGAAACATTTAACAAAGTAATGGTTATAAATTGAAGGAAACCGAGTATGCGGAAATACTCAATACGGGGTCTTGTATTACTCAATTCACAGCTTTCCATAAAAACAGACATTTAGTCCCTTTTCCATCAATCCATGAAGTGAACTTTTCACCTTTAGTGCGACCTATACAAAGGAGGTTACTTATTTTTAATAACAGGAGGCATGTGAGGCTGAATACCTTGAGGCAAATACCCATGACATTTATTGGAATGTCTGTTAATGTCTGACTAAAGGATAATAGACAATGGGAGTGAGGACAAAACTGAAGCTTTTCAGCCGGCTGTTGAGGACGACCAAAAACACAGCCATGTTTTCTTCCTGAGGCGGTTCGTGGCTGACCTTTCACACATCGTACCTCACGACTCACAGCATTATCCACAAAACGTTTCTGAGTCTCCAAGTAAACCAAAGTTTGATTTTGCTTATGCAAGAGGACTCGACAGGTTACTGCTGAGCAAAAACAGAAACCGAAACACAAACCTGTGCAGCTTTTTTCATTTGTTTCCCGAAAGAGCACTTCCAATCAGACGTGACGAGGATGCTTTAGGACAACAATCTCATTGCAGTTAGTCAAGTTCTGTTCCTGGAAACATGATTGTGAAGCTATGCAGTGGTCAGGCACGACAAAGGGCAACCACAACATTCCTGACTTAGAAAAGAACCAAAAACTGGAAAGACTGACAGGAGGAGAGCAGCAGAAAAGACTATAATTTAGTCACTGAGAAAAGTGATCATTTGAGGATCAAATCTGTTTACTTGTGTCACTGAAGACTAGAAGACAGGAGCAAAAAAGTCAGAAGAGTAAACATCCAGTCAGACTAAAATAATCAACGTTATATGGAAAGGAAGAGCCCTTTCTAGAGTGCTTGTGCCATAGGTGCTCAGACTGGGGGGGGGGGGCTGGGTTTCCCATAACTCAGCAAATGAGGGGCAGCCCATCCAATTAGGTAAATGCTGAGAGCACTAATCAACTCTTAGTCTGCAAACTTCGGCACTGACTAAGCAAATAGAAACCCCCATCTTTAAATAAAAACCACAGTAAAACAAAGATTGAGAAATTAAACAGTAGCCTACACCTGATGGTATCCATCTTTATTGTTTGAATCATGCATCGACGAAGCAGATTTTTTTTGTATAGACAGTAAAACTGTGCTTTTGATATCTGCAGTGAGGCCCAAAGACCAGGAAGCTGTGACATCTACACACCCACTCTGTGCTTTTCCTTACTGTTCCTGGCATTGTGTCAGGAATTTGCAACTACTCAACATTAGCCACATCTCTCCTGCAATTTTTACATAGCATAAATAAAACACAAATCAAGTAAAAAACACAAAAAGAATATATGAAGAGAGTCGCCAATCCATTAACCAGAGATTGAATTAATCAAATTTTTCCATGACCACATCTGATCAAGCAAAGATCAAAATGTCATTCCAGTTCTGAACCAGCACAGAGTAGGCTCAAATGAATGGCCAAAGTCTTCCAAGATATGACATAAAATCCTAGAAATCAAAAGAAAGGAAAGAGATTCCTAAAAAGAAGCACTCTCTTCCTTCTCTAAATGTGGATATAAACAGCCTTTGTTGTTTTTCCCCATGTATGTGATTTGTTTACAATGAGGAAAACTCTGTTCCCAAATTAAAGTCACGCTAGAAAACCTATACAGCCCACAGCAGTATTTGTCTTCAGGAAGTTATTGGGTAAGTGCCTGATTGGCTGTTCTTGCACCTTATTTAAAAAGACTTCTTCAGATTTGCTTCGGTAGAGCATGGAAACATGATTGCTAATTTCCTCTTACTGGAAGTGACTCAACCCGGATTTTCAGAGACAATCAACAATATGCAAAAACAGGTCAGACACTTTGTTTCAATCAGAGAACTTATGTAGTCAAATCTACCGTCAGAATAAAACCAGGGCACTTATTATAACCACACAATAAGTCCTTAAAAATCAAAAACAAATCTTATGGTTGGTCAAGAGGAGTATATTAAGCATTCACAGACCCATTTTACTGTATAATCTCATTTTATTCCTGGCTTTCATTATTTCAAAGTGCTCTTCAATCCAAATTTATGACTCGAAACAGTCAATACGGTTTTCCCTTAGAGTAATGAGGATGCCTTCTTCGGCCTTGCTGCACCATCACTGCTGCAAACTGCTTTCTACATATACTTAAAGATGAACGTCACACAGTCAAATGAAAAAGACATAATTCACCTTTTCTTTAAGATTCTTGATCGTATGCCTGCCCTGAAATTTCGCATCTTGGAGTATTTTAAGAGTTCTTAGAAAAGCGGATCCATTTTTAGTGAGGGCTGGGTCAGCAGAGAGGACTGTGGTGGGTTACATCAAGGGAGATATCAATTATAGCTCCGTCTCCCGCAGCGGGAGAAAGCCACTAATACCCATCCTGATTGCCATCCTGCCAGAGAAGGCAGACGTCTCATTTCCACCCAGATCACAGAAGAATTCTCCTCGGAAAATAAGGAAATTAGAATTCTGTGTGGAGAGAAGATTTCCCTCCCTCAGCCTCCCACCGCTCCAGATGTGATCCAAATCAGGGCAGAAAAAAAATAATGCACTTACTATACCATTTCTTATCTATGCAGCTACCTTGAATGCACTTAAACAACATGTTTATTAAGATGGGGTTGAAGAGAGCAATGACAAAATGTACGCCCATACGTAGATTACTACTGCAAGACTAACTACATCTATTGACAGAGGAGTTATGCAAAGAGAGACCCATTCCTGCAACCATGTGAGTTTGCCTGCACTCTGATTACATTTGGATGGTGTGCACAACACAGCTAAACCATCCTCTCCTCACATTGGGTGTTCTGTGCAGACAAGCTTTTCCTTCATCTATGCGAGGATAAATAACATCCCGAAAGGCACCTGCACACTTTTCATCAGGCTTGATTAGAACCCTTCTCTACCAGCTCTACCACACCGCTTCAAATCTTCTCCTCTGTCTGCCTCGTTAATAACATACTGTATAACCAAGAAAGTTGGTTTCTTTTGTCGTCTTTTGCTGAGGTCTCGTTAGGATTTTGTTGTGAAATCAATATAGATGCACAGAGGCCTCGTCTGGTGCCGATAACGAGAAGATTTTCTGCTTAAGCAAATCTGAACTGTGAAGAGCTGGTCGAAAAAGGCATGAAAAGCCATGTTTTTCCTCCTTGATTCATGATTGAGCCACATATTAGCACTAGCAGATCGTGCTGACAACAACACTCTTCTGTGTGGAAGCTGTTACAGATTGGGGAAAATTCAAAGATAACCATTTTTATTACCATTTTGGATTTTTCCAACAAAGCACTTCCTACGCTTAACAAGAACCCGTGCTGCAGCAAGTTACCATTTCTTTGAATCATCCAGTTTTATCCACAACCAGAGAGCCAATTTAAAGCCACATCAATTCAATTCAGTTTAGTTATATAGCACCAATTCCCAACAGATTGTCCTTTACCAGAAGAGTCATTTCAATACAATCGTACAAACATTCCAATCATTTGTCTCATACTGTAAACTTTAGATCAGTGTTCTTTTAAAGGTTGGGGTATTATGCAAAATGGACTTTCTGAAGCTTAATATCCTGAGAACCTGTCTTTCCCTCATTAAAAACATGCCTGAAGTGTTGCTCTGACCCATTCACTCATGTTAGAGTAATCTTTGAGTCTCTGCTGGTAGTTCTCGGGGTTGCGGAAACGCCTGCTCCCACCTTTTCCCGCCTTTTCCACCCATCTCCTCCTCCGACCTTACGTACTCAGCCGAGAGCCTTGCCCCTGCAGAGCTTCCCCACCCCTCCCCTCCTCACACAACTCCGGCTGAGTCCCAGGCGCAGTAATTATAACACACCAGCTGCAGCTGCGTGTCTTTTGTGGGAATTTCCCCGAGTCCGTGCATGCTGCGATGTGATGCACGGTATGTGACGAACTGAAGGGGGAGTGTCAGAAAGAGTAGGAGGGTCTTAGAGAGGCACAGGCGAAAATCAAGGCGTCCAATACGGAAGTAAAATTTCTTTAAGATGGATTTGATTATATGACGGACTTTTAAAAGACTTAGGTGACAATTTTATTGGAGTGTGCTATAGAAGGGTAATATGTGCCTGGAAGAAGCATAATACTCCCCCTTTAATAAATAAGTCTGATTAAAATAGAAAAACTCTGTTTTATAGTGACTGCTCACATACACGCACACACACAGTGTGACATCACCTCTAGTCCCAATATAAATAATGGATGATTGGAAGACAAGGAAAAAAACATTTATATTACAGTTCCTATTAGGGATGTAAGAAAATATCGATACACCGATAAATCGCAATATGTTATTCCCCGATATTGCATCGATATTCAAAACAAAAATATAGAATTTTGTTTTATTTTAAAAAACTTTTTTTTTTCCTTTTTTTTAAGGATTTGAATTGAACCATTAATGATGACAGTCATTTTTGTAGTAAAATTAAAGTATAACTGGTAGTTTGTGGCTGTTTCTTCTTTGTTCCAGTGGATCAACTAGATCTAGTAATAAAACTGAATGTGTTAAAGTATGAAACAGGGTGGAGTGTTTAGAATGCTGAGAAAGTTTTCCTACTGTTAATTTGAGTTTTAAAAATTACAATATATAGTCTTACTCATAGTATCGCTATACATCGAGATATATCGTATCATCTCCCATGTATCACGATACACATCGTATCGCCAGATTTTTGCCAATACACATCCCTAGTTCCTATGTTAGTTCTTATGTTAGTAAGGCACCAAACTCTGCCAAGTCTCCCCTTTGACAAAACAGATAAGTTTTCCAAAAGCAGCAAAAAGCTGTCCACTCTATGATAAGATTTGATCAATTTAGCTCAAAACACATGAAAACAATCAATAGTTCTTGCTGGCCAATGCACAAACATCAGCACACAGAGGACCACCAAATCAACACTGATAAGATTTTCTGCTTTTTGCAGCTTTTAAGTTGCTTAAGCAAACAAAAAAAGATCTGATATTCCACCCAAGACTGAATCCCGTTAATAAAGCTAATCCCAAGGGAGCTCACTCATATTTTTGAGCCACACACACACACACACACACACACACACACACACACACACACACGCGCACACACACACACACACGCAAACGTTAAACCTCTAAGAGACACAGTTTCTAACAAAAGAAGAATTTCAGTGTTTAATGTGGTCAACCAAAGGAACATGGTCATCTATGACCTCCAGATTCAAAGATCCAGGAGCTGAACAAAAAAAACTTTTGAAATGAAAAGTAGTTTGGGTCAAAAAATGCCAAGGAGCATCAAACTTGACCCGGCCTGTGGGTAGGTGTAGCTGAGGTGACAGGGGGACTGCAGGAGAAGGAGCCCTGTGTTAAACCAGGGAGGCGTGGGTCAGTCAGTGGCAGGAGAACACAGAGTCAGTGGGATGATCACAGCTCCTTCTTTGTGTCTGTGTCACATTCCTCCACAAAGCTCAAACACAGGGTTCAGGTTTTCGTACTTCAACATTAGCGTTTCAATTACTTTCTAATGCATTCTAATGAGGAAATATCTCTCAACAGGACTGGAACTCTGGATCAGATTATACACCCCTCACATTTACAATTCTAAGTAGTTGAAGAGTTAAAAACCTTTACCACCCACAACTTCATAGAGACAACTGACATCCTCGCTGACAGCAACCCGCTGTCCAGTTATTGGCCCGCCGCTCCGGTACTCAATCATCCCAAGCGTCAGTGACCAAAGTGCCAACAACCTGCCTTCCCAAATATACCACAAGCCCAGGTTGGAGGATGACAGGACATTCATACGGATAAGTCAAGAAATCGGAGCAAATTCCCAAAGACAAACAACATAAACCATGCTGTGGAGAGTAAGACAAGCTGAGAAAGATGTTTCAGTGCAAACCTGAATGAGATATTCTCCAGTTTCCCTCCTCCTCGGCTCCTCTTTTTACTCCTTCTGATAAAGGAGTCAGATCCTATTGCACAGACATTCTCATCAAGTGGCAGAGGGAAGGAGCCCAGCTCCTCCAGGCAGCACCAGAGATACTTTTGAGGTTTTTTTAAGAGGCCAGCTATCGGCTCTCACAGTGCGCTCGCAGCACGCCGACACTGACACAGTCCATTTGGGAAGGAGGCTTACTCGCATACCTCGCTCGCTCCTCTCCCTCCCCACTCACGCCTCGCTGTCACCACCACTAACATGAAGGCTCCATCCAGTGGTCGTTCCGCTCACTGCCTTCCCCTTTCACAGAAAGACAGATATGTGCTGGAAAGCAACACGCCAATAACAACAAGAAGCAACACCATTATTCTTTCAACAGTATTGGGAGATGTGTAAGATATGTAAAAAGCTTTAAAACAAACTCGCATTTTAACTGCAGAAATAAAATCTCACACTAAAATATTTGGAAAAAATCCAACCATTCATTCAATGGGGAGGAAAATGACCACATGTTAAGAAATAATTGTTTTAAATGTCCCAATATTTCAGAGAGTTCATGATCCCACGCCCTAAAGGTTCCCTAGGCCTATGGAAATGCAACAGTCCCACAGCATCACAGATCTTCCACCATATTTAACAAAAGCCAGAAGCTTCTCTGCCACATATTTATCATCTGTTTCACACCATTTATGTTGGGTTTATTGTCATCTGGCTCTCTTATGACCAAAGCATACTGCTCCAGTAGAAGTGCCAGTAGGACACCTGTTTACGTTTGTGATGGTGAGACAAAAAGGATCCCGAACGACAGGTTGGCATGCAGATTTGGAGATTTACTTTTTCTGCCTTCCTGAAACTCTACATTTACTCTCAGACTGTATAACTGGGGAATTTTAAGCAAGATAAAATGTTCTTGTAACCAGTTTCTGACTTACAGCAATCAACACTTCTGTTTTCCTTGAACCACATGTTCTCTTTGATTTTATACCCTGCTAAAACATAAAATATACAGCTGAGCAGAGCTGGGTATCGATTCAAATTTAAAGAATCGTTTCGATTCCGATTCTCAAGAGTTAGAATCGATTATAAAAGATCCGATGCGATTCGATCCAATCCAATCTGTCCCAATTCGATATTGATATGGGTCAGTGCTATTAAAAATGTTTTTTGAACGGTTACCTTAATTATATGGCTGTAATGCAATGACGCAACACCGGTTGAGTAACAGTTCACCGGGAAACACTTTACCTAATGGCTGTCTAGACTTTTCCTTTCTATTTTAGCTGTAAAAAAGGGGAAAACAATGTTAAACAATTAAACCCATTTTTGTACTTGTGAATCATTTCGATTCTAATAATTTTTATAAGAATTGATCCAGAATTAATTTTTTGAATTTTTTTTCAACACAGCACTACAGCTGAGTGATATTTATGACCCCTAGAAAGCAAAGAAACAGCTATTAATTCAATGTTGGTGGGAAGACTGATCCATTTAAAGACGCTATGTATGAACACTAAAAAATGCTTTAGTTACATTTAGCTAAAAGGGATTGTTAGGAGTACAATTGTTCGTTCAACATTTTATTCCCTTAGCAATTGTTTTTTTTTCCTCCAATAATTATATGTCCTCCATTTTACAGCATATGATTTTTATGCTGCAATAAAGGGTTCACTTATTTAATGATTTTCACACGTCTTTACCAGGGGCGCCAACAAATTTGTCAGAATCCGGAATCAGGCTTAAGCAGAGGAAGCGGTAAGTCTAAACAATTCACAAATACTAAAGCATAAACTATTTTTTTTAACTAACTAATATCAACGATTTCAGTTTTTAGCCTCTAAGTAAAAGCTCCTCTTAGTCACAGATTCATTGTAGGGCTTTAATTTCCTGACCAGTCTTACTCTAACTATCACCTCCCACACTGAGTTACATAACACATTCTGTGCAGTACTCTTAACTGGGTGTAAAAAGGACCCCAATGGGAATGTTTCTGCTGGGAATTAGTGCAATGTTTCCAGGATTCCTTGTCATAGACTGAAGTTTTACAGCATGAGTGATACACTCGCCCCGGGCGTGCCTGTAGAACGCAGCAGACATGAACAGACGTAGGAGCTTGCCTCATGTCTGCTTGGAGACAGATGAGTCAAACTGGAGCCCTCTGCTGTGCTGGCTGAACCATGCCGCCCCACAGTGACAGCGCTTCCTCTGTCTGGTGTCAGTTATGAGATCCACGTGTTGGATGAGTTGTAGCTCGCACTTAAAGTGGTGTTTTCACTTTTTATAAGTGCGTACTTGTGAGAAAATAACATCTCGCAGCAGAAAACTTCACTGTAATTGACTTTTTTTTAAAACGCAGACCACAACAAAAAAATTAGATCATCACTATAGCTGAAATATGCCTGTTACCACAGAAACAACTACATCAATACATTCAAATAAGATATAAAGTGATTTTAACATTATTCAGTGCAAGAATAGTGCGGTCTTTGGCATCCATCTATCCATTATCTGTACCCGTCCATCCTATGCAGGGTTGCGGGGGGGTTGGTGCCTATCTCCAGCAGTCATGGGGCGAGTGGCGGGGTACACCCTGGACGGATCGCCAGTTTAGTTCTGTGGCATCCTTAGTCTTAATCATAAAATTAAAGCTTCCCATTAGTCCTACTTTTTGATGATACACTGATTGGGCTTTTTGCGACCGATAGACTTCCTGTAATCTTCGAGGTCTGAGCTGTTGATCCCGAATTTGACCAATTCTGAATATTTTTCTAGGTTCTTTGATAGAGGCGGTAGTTTTAAATCTATTTCAATAACAAAAAAGATCTAGGAGTTTTAATATCTCAAATGTGCATGGGGGGGGGGGGGGAATTAATTTTCAGTTTTTGACCTGCTGAGCACAGATCAGACCTTATAATTGGGACATTTCCAATTCTCACTTCTGGCCAATTGATGTGTTTCTACTGCTTAATTTGGGTGCCATAGAAACAAAGTAAAAAAAAATGGAACCAAGCATCCATAAAGCCTTCATTGAGCGTGATCTCCAAGCCCTTTTGGCTTCTGACCCCTTTAAAGTAAAATGTCAAGTTATGGCCCCCCACCAAAATACTAAAGCCTAGTTTATACTTCACCTAAACTCACACCTATTGATAGAGATGTTTTCTTTTTTAACTTGGTGTGTCGGTGTGTCAGCATTGCAAAGCATTTCCCCACCAGGACAGCAGGGGGTGCAGACCTTTTCTGGAGGGTCTACCTACCACTGCAGTGTTGTTTCTGGTCTACAAAAGTTTATTTACTTCAGATTGTAAAAGCACATCCAATCAAGGAGCAATGGCCGACAGAGAGTGAGCTTTGATTGAGCTGGAAAGCTTTTTACTAGGCGTGCAGCTCATTGAACACTCTAAAAATGCATTTAAACAAACAAACAGCGGTCTGTTTTGTTGTTCTCGACACATCTTGGTGTTCAAAATCACCAAAAGACCATATTAGATAAACTGCCCTTGCAATATAAAGCATCTAGTGGCCAAAAGCTGCATTGACTACTAATTACATCAACTATAGAGCACCATTATGGTGAAAAAATCTTGGGCTGATGTTGGACCGACCAATCAAACGTGCGCTCTCCGTTGCATTTGACGGATAGATTAAAACTTGGGCTCCACTCCGTGCGTCCTTGCGTGACTGACGGAGAGCCCTTGCGTTGACGGATAATGGCGCTGCGTCTCTCCGCACCGCCGCAGACAGAGAAGTATAAACTAGGCTTAAAAGGGCAAACTGAGGGCAACAATTACCGTGTGTAGAAAAATACACACACACCAGCCATCAGTGCAGTGAGGTTGATGTTTTTGGCTTCACGTTTTTACCTGAGGGTGTTTCCTTTAACAAAGACACCATTTAATTTAGGCAATAAATGAATTTGAATTATTAATTAAAACTTTGATTGCCATGGCAACAAGATATAAAAACAAAGATCAGAACCAATAGATCAAAATAAATAAATGAGTTATAAAAATATTTAAATGATTCCTTATATAGAATTTGTGCAAGGAATTACATATCCAGAATATTTAATTCATGTTGAAAAGGTAAAAAAAAAATTTCAACAAAACAATTTTTCAGTTTTAAAATTCTCCTGAAATGTTGTCTTCTTTTGGAATATGTTTCTCTTTTTTTGCCCTTCATATGCTTTTACCTTGATGATTTTCTTTTGTTACATGGCAAAAAGCTTAGAACCACACATAAAGAAATACGACCCATTTCCTCACTTTAAAATTTAAAACAATAAGACTGTCACTTATCCACCACATGATTCATTTTTTGGGAATTCGTTACCAATAAATTCATTGTTTGTTTGTTTTTTATTTTGCGTTACTTTCTTTAGAAATCTAAACTAAAAGTCTGAAATGTGAGGCAGGGATTTGTAATGCGGTGAGTTCAGCTGACATGTCTACTTCCCCATTAACCACAAAACCAGCATCTAAACTTGGGTGTTTTAAACGTTCTTGTTTCTCTAAAACACACACAAACAGCATCTTACAACAAGCTAAAATATACTGATATATTTTATGCTATTAAGTAACTTTTGATTTTCTCCTGCCATGTTTTTCTTCCAGGTTCCAGACCAGCTTTAGAATGAATGTAAGAGAAAGGAGGTCTGTTCGGACAACATAGACACCGGGACATCTTGTCCGTCGAAGCTGCTGTGCAGGAATGTCAGGACCGGAGGATGTGAGTGGGTGGGAACCAGAGCTAGAGAATGTATATAGCGAGGCCTAGGATCTGTACAGCTCCAGTCTAAAGCAAACAGACATGAGGCTCAACATCCTAAACAGGCAGCAACTTCAAGCAAACACACCAGATTCATGGTTATGGACAGTGCAGCAAAGCTTTCTTTGATAATCCACTGTTTTATTTGCATTAACTGTTTTCTATGGAGGCCCGCTCCATGTTATCCCTCAAAAACGGAAGAGCTGCTACTTCCGACAATGCATGTCTTTGTCCCCCTGATAGCCTTGATTCTTATCGGAGGGACGTCCTATTGTCAACATCCTGCTACCCGTTAAACATGCAGATGTCCTACAACTCATGATGGGAAAGTTGGAAGATTGGCTATAATCAACATGCAGCTTCGCCTAACATAGTTTTCAGTTTGTATCCGTCTTGCTTTTTTCTAGACGTGTTCACCCACACACAAAATGTCGAAAGTCATTTCCTGTTGAGCCCATTGTCAAGCTCCTAGCTTCCTGTTTGTGCACTGCTCTGTTTACTGTGTGAAGAAGTAAAAGTTCGAACTTCAGGAGAGGCGATAAAAAAAAGAATATTTTAACTTGATGATAAAAATCATGCAGGTGGTAAAAAAGGATGAGCAAAAGGAATAAAACAGGAGCCTGGAGAATTACCACAAAGCAGCCACATAACTTAGGTAATGTGTCCCTTCAAATGCAAAATAAGCACTTTAGATTGGACAGAACCTGTCTTTTACCTGAAATTATTTGTAAAACAAAAAAGATCTCACCCAGAGAGACAAAATCTGCATTTGTATGCAAGAATGTGCAAATTTAAGGCTTCCACATCCTAAAATGTTTCAGCAGAGTACATTTCAACCAAACTAAACCCTAATCCAGCAAATCTGAACACACGTTTAAATACTTTTCATCCACAGTTCCTGCCAAGCACTGTTTTAGATCTTTGGGCTCTAACAAGCAGAATGATAACACAAATAGGCCTTACAGGAAAGAAAGGACAAGAGGCGTGTCTCTACCTGTTGGAAACAAACCTGAAAGTCACACCTACCAGCATTCTGAGATAGAAAGTCACATAAGGAAGAGCAGGAAAAAGGAAGCAAGACAGGACAAATTTACAGGACTGAAAGACTTTAAAAAAATACTGTTGTAGTATTTGACAAACATGCTGTGAGACAAACTGTGCAGAAATGTTTAGAGCTGAGAGTGAAAATCCTGTTATTCTGACGAGATGAGTCATCCGAGAAATTCATACACATATCAAGCCGAGACTTGACTCCACTGGCACGGTAGTCTCTAGAATATTTTTTATTTGGTAGCACAAGATCTTAAAAAACAAGTGGTGTAAACTTTACACCTAAATCACGGTTTAGTACAGGTATGAGAAAACAGCAGAAAGAAACTATTGCAAATGCATTTCTCCTCCTTGTAACATTAGCCTTAGCAGCTATGAACTGGAAGGCAAAATTATACAGTCTTACAAACTAAGTTATCCCCCAAAAAAACGTTTAATTAAATCCAAAAGTCAAAATTGTATTAAATAACTTTGCTATAATTTCAAAAACAATAAAAGGCGGTACAGAATTGAGTAACTTGTCTTACATTGTAAATACAAAATAAATAGGTTATAAAATGTTAAGCATCTTGGTGTGACACTGCATGAACACTAGGTGGCACTTGCTCAGAAGCTGGCTTTTGATGGAAAATCTAACTAAACTAAACTGTCTGGTGAACCAGAGCATGTATTTAAGCTACCAACCAGTAGGCAAAAATTATATCAAGGATGCAGAATAAATACACAAACGACTTGCCGTAAGAGCACAAATAAATAAGCATTAGGCTCGCTATACTTCAACAACTCATGCTAAACTGCATATCGCCGACAGAAAACAACTAGGCGAGTCGTAGGTTTCTGAGAATAATTATTGCCCAGCAGTCTTTGCACTAGCTTAATGTGGAGCGCTTCAGATAGTAGCCTGATCTACTGAGTTTCACAGCTTGTCGATACTGTGAGAATGCATAAAGCTTATCTGTGACCTTTACACCTTTATAATAATATTGTAAAAACTAAACACAAAACCTTTTTTTCTGATTACTGACTATACCCCCCCCCATTATTATTATTAGTTTATATCATTATTAGTTCAGTAGTTATTCATGAAAATCACTCTTTCGGTGATGGCGATTTTCCAATCACACCCCCAAACTATTATCACTTGTTTCTGGTCCCACTGCAGACATTTCCTGAAAATTTTATCAGAATCCACCAACAACATTTTGAGTTATGTTGCAAACTAACAGACATCTAGACAAACAAACACTCTGGCAAAAAAATAACCTCCTTGGCAGAGGAACTTAAGTGTACCTCTGCCTCTCCCTTTCTAACGTAAGCAAGAATTACTTTAAAGGAAGTGTTAATCTTTTACAAGTAGGTACAAATAAAGTGGATATCATGAGCCATCGATTGTTTTGTATTAAAATACGGCAGGGAATAAAAGGATTTAATAACTTTGCCTGCTGCAAGTTTGGGTTATTTTAACCTTCCTTAAGGCTTTCGTCACATTAAACATCTGAATTCTTCACATGTACTCTAAAAACAAGGTGATGATTTAAATACACCTTAATCATTATTCACTAAATTTCCCAACGGGGATTATTAAAGTATCTCTTATCTTATCTTATCTTGCTGTAAAACACACTGCAACACGTGACAGCAGTCGAAAACTTGATGTTAATTTTTCATGCTTCTCTCTTTGTCAACAGTGCAGGAAACCAGGTATGGATGGAGTTACCAAACAATGAACTAATAATATTTTACTGCTCTATACAGTAAATCCATTTTCCACTATAGCGGAGTGCGTAGCAGGTCTGCCACAGATGCAGAAAGAAGGCAGAAATACAATTATAGGGAGATGATGAAGATTATCAAACTACCAAGGCATTAGCGCCAGTCGGGGTGCACGGTGCCACAGGACCCATTAGAGCTTTCAGCTCCGTTCATTAGAGAACCATTAGAGACAACTAGTTTAACCCCCCGGACCACCCACTTTTAAGTGGCAGAGACGAATGGACTCAAAGGGAATCGACCGCTCCTCTCATTGGTCTGGCTGTGAAAAAAGAAGACAGCTGTATGTGTGCCAGCCTGGTTCACCGAGGCAAAGCGATGTAAGACCAGCAGAACAAAAGGCCAGCACCTTCCAACCCGGATCAGTCAGTCAGACGTTCACTATTATCCAACATGATTAACAGTGACGCAAGTCATGGGTGTTAATTAATAATGCTGCCAGGCTAAACCAAGCCGAGGAGATGAAAGAATCGGCAACAAAGGCCTTCTGTCTCATACCAAGGGGCTAACCACTCACTCCTTATAGTGACACAATAACACACTCTGAAAGAATGTTGCGTAAAAGCTTTAGCACCAACTGTTGGAATATTAACACTATACTGTAATAAATGTGTTTTAACAGGCTTATAAGAAAATATATTGACTAACACTTTTGCATTTAGGAGAAGCTTTGTCCCACCTGTTGATGTGCATTCAGGAAAAAAATAACACTGAAAATATAGTGAAGAAAGATTCATATATAGTGAAAAAAAAGTAATATATGTTAATGTTTTATTTAAAAAAATAGCATATGCTTAGAGAAAAACAAGATAATGCTTTAACCAGAACCTTATCTAACTCATGAACATACACAGGAACATTTAGCCTATGTTTTAACGGGAAAAGAAAAGAGAGCTTAAAGGTATAAATAACACTATAAATATGCTGCTGATTTGCATTTTATGTGCTGATAAATGGCTATTAGTAACATCTTTGCAATGGAGGGAAATAAAACAGTGAATATTAACAATAAGCATAGAAAAACTGTAAACAGGAGCCGTGAGACAAGAAGAAAGCTTAGCTTTCTTCTTGTCATGTATGTATTTAAATATGTATTTATTTACATCAGACTCTATAGGTAAACTAACACCATTATGGTTGTGAAGGACAATAATGTTTTTTAGAGGTGTCCGAAAGACTTTCTGGCGAAGGAATTTCTCCTTCACATTTTTTTTAACTCACCGACTCCTTCTTCTGACTTTAACACCATGCTGTTATGTCAACAAGTCCGCGTCCGCAGAGAAAAAAAGTTTCTGGAGGCTTCCAAGAGCAACAACTTTGACTACTAACAACTACCGATAGATTTACGAGCCTTCAAAGTTTTTAAGAAACAAATAAATAACGTAAGATAGAGCAAACTGAAAGCCTGGTCGTGGGGAGAGCGGTAGCCGTCAGTCCGAAGGGAGTGGTTTCAAGGTACAATACGGACTTTAACCAGCCTTCCCTGTTAAGCAAGGCGTCTCGAGTAAAGTCAAACTGTGGAGACAAAACCACACACTTCCTCTTGGACCTTTCACAATAAAGGTAAACACATTAACGAATGGAACACAATGTACAGTAAAATGCCATTAAATAATGAACAAAATGCACAAAATATTAATAAGAACATCCAATGGAGAGATAAATAGTTATATTGGTCTAAAAGCTAAAGTTATGTAGAACTAGGGTTGTGCCACAAAATAAATAAATGTAAACTGAATTTATACAGCATATTTCCAGTATTTATATTCATACACAGAATGGTAAGCGACTTGGGGCTAAGTGCCTTGCCCAGGGGCACGTGACAGGAGGAGGAAGCTGGATTTGAATTGAGAAACTAATTATTTCGGGGTTGAATAATATTTTAAAAAAATAAATAGATTAAGGTATTTATTTATATGAGTTCACTTCTGTAATTTAAGAATTGTTGGCTATTGAAAATCATAATCTTAATTTGAAGAGTTTCTAGTAGAGCCAGAAACCGGTTGCGGGCTAGATCTGCTACCCTATCTCTCCCTCACAAACGCGCGCAGATACACGCACACGGATCTGTTGTCTGGAGAGGACTGGGTGGGGGCAGGGAGAGAATAACTAACGCAGTTAGTCTAACTTCAGTTCTGGGCTCTCCACTAAGCCACATCCGCAGAGAGCAGAAATCGGTGCCTTCAGACTTTCACCTCGGAAGCAAAAGGAAGAAAATAGCATCAAAATCTGTCCAACATGTAACCATTTCGAACACCTGTTGAACTTTTTTTTTTTTCGACTGCCCCCTATAACCTCAATGAAAATGTGCATACATGATACTTGTGCACCATTTTGTTCATACCAGGCTATCTTTTAGAATAAAACAACACATTTTACACTTCTTAAAGTTTCGGCCCAGCAAAGAGACTACAATTGTAACCACTTTAAACTGTTACAAATTGTGTCTTGATAAATCAAAAAAAGTTGCATCAGTTTTATTTAAGCTTTATGTGACGGTCAACAAAAAACTGTGGATAGTTGTGAAGTTGAAGGGTAATGTTTCATGGTTTTCAAAGTAATAATAATAATAAAAAATAGAAATCTGAGTGTGCAGTATATTTGTGTTTAGCACTCTTGACTCTGATACCCCAAAGTTAAATTTGGCACCACCAACTACTCTCAGAAGGAAACTAGTAAATGCAATTTAATGTCAGCATAAATCCAGCAGTTCAGTGACGGCCTCAAAGGTTTGTTAGACAACATTAAGTGAACAAACACAAGCATGTCAGGTAGAAACTTATTGAGAAGTTCAAGGCATTCCGAAGAATTACAGAACATTATCCCGAGCTTTGAACATCTCACAGAACACAGTTCAATCCATCATCTGAAAACGGAAAAAGTATGGGACAGCTACAAATCTAAATATTTAAATTACAATGCTCATAGTGAATAAACAGAATATATTAATGAGAATAAATATGTAACTCTGGAGGAGATGAAGAGACCAAGTGAGACATTCTGTCAACAGGACAAGTAGGCTACTAGTCTCTCACTCTACAACTGTGGAAAGTAGTGAAGAGCTGCAGCAAGCAAGCCATAAGAAACCTTGTTTACAGATTGCCACAGCCCATCTAGTGGACAAAACAAACATGGTGAAGAAGATGAAAATGCTGTGGGGTGAAAAACTCACATGGCACATCCGCCTGAACACACCATCTCCATTGTGAAACATGGTGGTGGCAGCATGACGCTGAGAGGATTTTCTGCTTTAGCAGTGATAAAGAAGTTACTCAGCGTTGACAGAAAATATAGGTTGAGCTAAATACTGGGGTTGGAAAATTATTGTGACGCAAGAGTATAAGGGGTGTAGAGAAGATCCCCGGAAAGCAAACATAATCTAAAACATGATCACATCAAATGTTTAAAAAGTCCTAAATACTGAAAATCCTTATGCAAAGGCTGTTTTGTGTTGTCATTATAATACCCATGATTCTTTCTGTGGGTTTGAAGTTATAGAGTTTGAGAACTAGTTTTCTGGGATGCCAGTGGTAGATGGTGGAGGGAGATTCTTGTCTGTGTTGGGAAGAACTAGAAGGCTTTTTCCTTCTTTTTATAAAAGGAAATAAATCAGTGTGTCATTTAAATAACACCTGCACCAGCATGGTGCTCTCAGATAAGAAAGCCTGTCCCTGCCTGTTGATGAAAAGAGGAACGAAGAGAAATGCAGCTCACTCAGCCGGAGTGAGGCCAGATGAAGGTAGATAACCCCTCTATCCTACACTCCTTGCCCTCCCTCTATGGATTTTATTCATTTGTGTCCTTTAATGACAACTTTGGCAAACATCATGGTGGGTCAGGACGCCTTGCGGTGTCAGGTCAGATTTACTACACAAAAGACGGAAAGTGAAATATTCCTCCTGTTGCATTATTTGCTATATTGAACTGCTTTTACAGATTCACCTATTTCTGAAGATATTCCTAAAACTTCTGCATGCTGTCCTCGCCTCAGAGTCCTTATCTACAAGCTGTGATCAATGAATGCATCAGTTGTGAGGGGCAACCTCCACAACTGACAATGCAGCTTGTGTGAAAATAAACTCTCTCACACAAAGTTTTAATTAATTGTTGCTAGTTCATCCATGCCCTAGAGCATCTGTTGCACAGATAGGCCTACACCCCAGAACAAATGAAACCATAGAGCTGTTTGACCTTTACATGAGAAGACCAGGAGTTAATTATGAACACACAAAGTTTACTGTCTTCTGTTTTTTCCTGAAACCAGAGTAATTTTGACAATAACAGGGTGTTTATGTAAACATCCGAAAATCGTCATTCTACATTGTGAAGCGAGCATGGAGTTTTTTTTGTCCAAGGATGTAAAATGACACAGTTGGTTTAAAACATTCTTTATATTTTATCCATACTATTCTGTCGCTTGGATATTTGAAACCCACTTTCATTGTTAGTATGCTTCATATAGACTTGGGGTCTATTTTAGGAATTGCCATGCTATACTTTAAACAGCATCCTTATTCATTTTAAGGTAAATATTGTACCATCAACTTTTATTTCTAAACCCCAGCTTTTTTTCCCTAAATTTTAATTATTATAATATAAAAAGGCTCCCAAATTTTGCCATGTTTTGATGCTACACTAAAGAGCAAATAAAAATCCCCTTTGCTGCAATTTCATCTTTTTAAGTGAATAAAACACAAATCCAGTATTTTAAACTAGGATCTTACTATAGAGGGTGAATTAATACAAATATCATAAAGTTAAAATGTGTTATGATCTAGCAAAGACTAAAAAGACAGTGCCTAATTATTTTTTTATAGATAGATCATAACAGTTATTGTATAATAATAAAACATTGTTTGGAGCAATCCTGCTGGAGCTTTAGCATGCAAAACATCCACTACCTTTGCATAATCACACACAAAAACTACCTAAAATAGAAATAAAAAAACAGACATAGAAGAACAGTTATTGTCACAATTCTAACAAAAAAAACATGTAAAATCAGTGAGATGGATATTTGTAGGGAAATGTCTGCTAAGAATCCATGTCCTATAATTGGGCTTGTATTTGAAGTTTACATATCTCTGATACCTTTGAATATAAGCTGGGGTTTCTTTTTAGCAATTCAACTACAAAAATGTGAAAATCTTATATTATGTTGATTCCTGACAAAGAGAATGATATATTTTAAGAATTGTGTTTTGTTAATTTTCATGACTGTTGCATAGATTTAATGAGAAGGCCCAAGTTAAATATGACCAACTGAGAAAAAATAATATTTACAAGGATAAATGACTGCCTTTTGTCCAAATACGATTTAGCAAACTTTTGACTACAGGTAGCCTACATGCTAATAAATTATAATAGCATCAAATATCTATCTATCTATCTATCTATCTATCTATCTATCTATCTATCTATCTATCTATCTATCTATCTATCTATCTATCTATCTATCTATCTATCTATCTATCTATCTATCTAATTGTTTCAATTGAATTACTAAAATAAATTAGCTTTTGATGCGGTATCCTTTGCAATATTCCCTCAACATAGAACGGAAAGAAGCCAACAGTGCCATCTGCTGATGATTTGTATTAACTGCAAGGGAAACTATAAGAAAGTATAATGTAACACTTCTAAAAATACGTATAAACACATTTTTCAAAACTTCCCATATATTTTTATGAAAGTTTGACTGAATAATTATATATGTGAAATTAGAAAAATAATCAGTATGTATTTATCCATTTCTTTTCCCTTATTGGTTTCAACCTTTTTCTTTTCTTTTTTAGAAAAAAATCTTTGCTTTAATGGTGAGCTTGCACATGTACACCGAAAGACTCCAGTAAAGTTTTGTAACAGACCTGTATTTTGTTTGGAAACAAAAGTGCACCTTATAAATTGATGGAATGGGAAATTATATATATTTTTTTATTTCTTACCGTTACAAAAATAAAGACATAAATGACTTACATTTAAAAAAATTTTAATGACCATGTTGACTATCCCTTTTTCTCTTTCTTTGTATTACAATGACTTACAAACAATATGTATGTCAAGAAAATCTGTCAAAAGCCAAGTGAACACCAATCATAAAAAACAGTCTGCAGGGCAGACATTAGCTCTGCCTGGAGCTTAGCTGCCCTCCACATGACTCACAACACAAGCTGATTTTAAAACCAACGCTCGCTGTTCATAGGTGCAATAATAAGACCTTTGGATGTAACCTATAATTTTGTGTGTGAGAGGGAGGGCTGAACCTGAAATAAGAGAATACGTTCTAATCCCAGTATCACATTTCTAATGATGGCACAAGTGTAGAAAAGCACTTTGTGGGTGGCCAATCACATCACAGTTACACTAAATGTATGGAATGGCACAACTTTTAGCAGTTATTACCCACCCTGCTCAAACATAATTCAATACTTCTGATGAAAGCTGTGTAGAGCAACTTTTGCAGAAGAATGTGAAATACAGAGAATTCTTTTTTTTTTTTAAGGAAATGAGAGCAGCATTCTGCTTGGTATAAATATCACATCAATAAGCACAATAAAAAGGTTAGAAACAGTAAATGAGTCTAACTAATAAATAAGCTTCAAACATCAGGACAGGAATATTAACAGAAAACCTCTTTACAGAAATAGCTTTTACTGGCTCTATAACTAGAGCTGTTGGAACTGACTTCATCTGTTTATAGATTCCCACACATTCCTGCTCGAGGCAGCTCACTGCCAGATTCTGCCTCACTCGCTATCTAAAAGCCATCAGACTGTGTGCTAACAGAAGAAGATAGATCTTTGCTCTGCGGAAGGAAAACACATGTGATCTGTCCATTTACATCAGCTATTTCTTTTACTGTATGCCAGTGCACACACTTACTAATTAATTATCCTTACTACATATTTCAATAATAGTAATAATGTGGAAATTTCATCTGCATAAATGATGGTTTGGATACTTTAAAAGAGATCAAATTTAAGTTTGCTTAAAAAAAATTATTCATCAAACAACAACTAGAAAACACTACTATTATCTATTAAAAGCCTAATTTTGATTCAGTTTCTGAGTCATGAAGTAACACAAAGTACATTCTCTTACATAGGATCCTATAAACAGCGTGCGTTTTTCTCCGAGAATCAAAATTGTTTTAATCTACTCTACAAAAGAAATTCCACAATTTAACGATCTTTAAAACCTCAATGGAAAAAAAATAATTGTTACATTAATCAATTAGAATTTTTTTTTTTTAATGTCTGTATTTCTTTGCTTAGGGTCCCACTACAGCATTTTATCATCAATCAATCAAAATTTATTTATAGAGCAGTTTTCATGATAAAATCAGCACAAAGTGCTTTACATGATAAAAACAGAAAAATAAACAAAGAAAACACATTCAAGGGAAAATCGATCATACACAACCAGTTAAACTCTCAGCACACACAAGACACATACAAACCCCTTCCACCACCCTTTCACTGCAAAAACACTGCTCCATCCTTTCCTATCTCTTTAAGTGAACATACAATAAAAATAAACATCTAGAATGATACCACTGTGAGAAAACAATATTTGGGAGATCCATCAAAGCTATATGGCTGCAGTGCAGAGCACCACGACAGAATTGATCCCAATGGCAGCAACCTCCATGGCTAAACTGGCAGGGCTCCCAGCGCGAACGATCCCCATGAAGGAAACACTGGAGGTAGTCTTTATAAAACAGTTCGTAAAAACACTTCAGTAACATATAACAATAATAAAATAAAATAAAATAGATAAATAACAATAATAATTGAAAGTAGAAAAAATTAAAAAGAATAAGACAAGAAATAAAAATTTTATAAATGAAATAACTCAATTAATAAAAGCCAAGCTTAAAAGGTAGGTCTTGAGCTTCTTTTTACAAACATCAACAGATGAGGGCCGTAGTGGTAGAACGAGTCTTCGCCAAATGTCTTATGACGTTATACAGTTTATGCTATTGTATGACCTTACCTCTTTTCTCTCTCTGTCATTTTGTCTTCGATTTTTTGCATGACCAATTTTTTGTCAAACCGAAGGTATCATCCTTCCACCACCATACTTGAGAGTTGGTATGAGTTGTTTGTGCGGATATACTGTGTTTGGCTTTTATCCCACATGAGGCTGTGGTTTAAAGCGAATCCTCACCATGGTATTATCTGTCCAAGGAAAATCGTATTGTGGTTGATACAGATGCAACCTTGCTAGCCTACATCCTGCTGATGTCTTCTTTTTACAGAAAATAGGTTTACCTTTTACAACCCTTACAAACAAGCTATACGTCTACAGTCTGTAATGTAGAGTTACAAACATTAACATTTAACATGCTAACTGAGGCTTGTAGAGTCTGAGATGTAGCTTTTGGGGGTTGTTTGTAATTCTTCTGAGCATTGCATGAGCCGAATTTAGGGTGAATTTGCTAAGACATCCACTCCTGGGAAACATTGGAGCTAAAAATGCAAAATGTATTAAATTTTTCAATAATGGTCTCTCTGTAGAATAAAGGACTTCAGATTTGGAATGGCTTTAAAACTACTTTGTGCTTCTCTAAAGTCATTGCTAATGTTGATAAATCGGTGTATCAATATTTTCTTACATCCCTAGTGAATTTATTTAGCAGTTTTGAAAGCTTGGGTATGGATTTAAATTATTTTAAAGCCTGAAAATGTGTTTGTTTGTTTCCTAAAATTTTTTGGTTTGTACTAAAAATCAACTTTATTTATTTATTTTAATATGAGGCCAGCTATGCAGCTCATAAAATTAGATGTATACAAAAAAATGAGAGCATACAATGTATTCAAAATCCTGCTGAGAACCAAAGAAAATAGATACACCCATTGAGTAAGAAGGTAATCAAAAGATAAAAAACCTCAAGAGAAAACCTAAACAGAACATTACATAGAACTACCACAAGCTTGAAATAGCCAGCAACAACTGACATCACCAGGGCACCACATGCTCCTTTGCAACAAGCTGATCTGGCAGAAATCCCCGAACGCTCGCTGCTGCTGACAGTCTTGTGTGAGCCTCCATACAGATCAGTGTCCTCAGCTGCCCCCAGAGTCAGCACTCTATAGGCTCCCTGCCATAGAGTCTCAGCAAATGTTTCATAGCGCACCTGTCTCACAGCGCAGATGAAAACGGTGCTGATATTAGTCAGCTAAATTATTTATGTATCTGTTGTATGGGACGCGACGCCCATTATCAGCATGCTGAGTCACATAATTACTCTGATGGTTAGACTGAGTTTTGGAGCTGAAAAGAACAGTGATACCAAAATTGGCTTGTACGTGAGAAAAAGCAAATATAAGAACAATACATAGAGCTCTGATTATCTTTGCCAAAGGTTTTATTGCAGACATTTAACAGCAAACACATAAATGTATGTTGTTTCTTTCCCACCAGTTTCATTTTATTTGTTAAGGAACATCATTTTTCTACATTTCCTGTGTGGAATAATTTCTTGAAAAGATTGGAGATTAAAATCTTAAATCAGTAACGAGGTTTAAAAAAGATAATGTTATTTAAATAGAGACAGTTAGAGGCTGAAAATGGATAAATGCGTCTCGTGCCCCACATTTATTAGGGGAAAAAAAGCTATGTAGAAATTTGTTAAAATACACTTATGAACTAATTTTTGCAGTTGCATACTCTACGTCTGAAGAAAGAAACTGGAAGTATCCCCTTTACTCTTGTTTTTCAGCCTCATTAGTCATATTTTAACTACTTTTAAACTTTTCATTATTGCCCTGACTGACTACTTTCTCACAGTTATTTCCTGAGTTTAAAAGATCAAAGCACATCTACCTTATTTGAACAGCATGTTATCTTGTCTTTCCAGTTTGCGTCAGTGTCGCACCCTCCTAATGTTGTTTTCCAGAATATAAAGAAGCCATGAAATCGACTCAAAAATTAAGTACAGATTTTAATAATGGCTTATTTTTGTTTATTTAAGTTTCCCTACATCATATTATGTGACTGCAATAAAAGATACATACATTTTAAGGCACATCTTTACCATTTGGGTATCAATAGATGAGAAATTAGCTGTATTATGAATAAAATGAACCTGTTGTCTCATATTATAATAGCAGATAATGATTTGATTTGATTTTCTACGTTTGTGTGCTTTACAGTTATAGTGGGCTAAATAAATAGAGGAAGTTAAAAAAAAGATTGGCAAACACCTTTGTGTTGACGTCGTTACATGAGGTCATGCAGTAAAAGCACTCTTAGCTCTTCCTTTATGATCACTCTTTACACAGCTACTACAATAAAAAGACTGATATTTAAATGAACTTTATGAAAGGAGACCTTTTTTGTGACAGTCTGACATTAAATAAAACTTTACTTCACAGAGATAAAAACTATTCTTGTTTGAGTTAAATTAGCATTACCTAAGTTATTTAGATTTGTTACATTACAAAAATAATAAAATGAAATGACAGGAAAGAAAATCACAGAAGAAACTTTTTATGATTTTCTTTAAAGTCTGCTGTTTATATAAACTATATTGCTATGATTTTTTTTAAAACTAGAGATGTTTGGATGAAGATGTCATGGCTTTAAACAGAGGCTCACCTCAAACACATTGCTTCCTTGTGTTACATCATGGAAAAATTAAAAGAAATTAGCCATGACAACCTGACAATAACTGGGGATCTCTATAAGTCGTGGACATCCTTTGGTACAATTTCCAAATGCCTGATGGTCCCAAGCTCATCTGTTCAAACAGTTAGATGCAAGAACAAAAACCTTGAAAATGTTCAGGCATCATACCATTCAGGAAGTAGACAGGTTCTATGTCCATATCATAAATGTGTTTTTGTGCAAAATGTGTAAATCAGCCCCTAGAAAAACAGCAAAAGACCTTGTGGAAATGCTGACTGAAGCTGGTAAAAGGGGGTCTTTATCCACAGTGAAACAAGTCCTGCACCAACAGAGACTGAAGGGTCACTGAGAGAGAAAGAAGCCATTGCATTAAAAACAACATAAAAGGGTAGATTGCAGTCTGCAAATGCACTCAGGTACAAAGGCCATCATTTTTAGTACACAACTTTGAAGTACGAGAGTGGCAGTGGCATGTTGTGTGGTTGTTATGCTGTAGGAGGGAGTGGTGCACTTCCGAAAACTGATCACATCATGAAAAAAAGAACTTTATGTGGAGATACTGAAAAAACATTTCAACCCGTTAGCTCGGGAATAAATTAGTCTTCCAAATGGAGAATGAGCCTAAGCATACCAACAAATTAGCTACAGCTTGACAAAGTCGATGTTTCGGAATGACCACAAAGCCCTGGTCTCAGTTCCACTAGAAATTTGTAGGCAGACCTGAAAAGGTTCGCGAGTAAAGTGGCTACAGACCTGAATAAGTTACACCAGTTCTGTCAGAAGCAGTTCTGCCTCAATGTCAAAAAAGTTGAAAAACGATTGTGTAAATATCTAGTTGAAACGGTATACCTATAATAAATTGTCCTCAGAAAGACTCTCTAATTTCATAAGCTTTAAAATGGAAATTGAAACTAAGCTCAACGCAATTCTGAAAGCATAACCCAGATGACATCCCCATCAAATATCCAAAGCTAAAAAACCCCACTCTCCTCACACACAAAGCCGCTGCTGATTCAGGCGTTTTGGAATCACAGAGACAGCACCGCTTGCCGCCCAGTACACACTCCGTCAGCTGATTCGCCACAACCCAACAACAAAGCTGCTGCAGTCATGACAACAAACTGTTTAAACGCTCCCTGTGGAAATCCTGCAGTGAAGTGGAATGCAGTTGCAACACTTAACAACGCAGTTGACAGGGCAGCGAGGACATCTGCCTCGTCACCATCCAGTTCTGGGTATTACTGCAGGAGGGGGAATGCTTCCAAGTCCAGATGAGGAATCTTTATTCAAAGAATATAATACAATACGAGAATAACAGATCTTTTCCTTCAGATTTCAGTGTTTACATGCGTGGTGAGTATTAGCTATATGTGTCAACATGACTGTGGAGATTAGTAGTAAAAACATTACCACACACTCTAAGTGTAGAGTTAAATAGTGACAACCGGATTAAGTTACCAGAATCTCTTTCTATTTTCGTCAGACTGTTTGTTTTCATCTCCAGGGAAGCTGTGTGTGCATGCCGGTGGTCACACGGATAAGCCTGAACTGTCAATTAGTTGCTTATCTTATTGTTGAGCTTTCAGGAAAATGTAACTGCAGTAGATGCGCTTTACTAATTCCTGTTCTGATGTTATTTTACCTGGAGGTGTCTTCACAGCTGGGCACAAGAACGTCTGAATGCTGGACGCGCATAGCTCGCTCACTGTTCCCATAGCCTCAGAGAGTGATTCTGTATCTGTGTGTGAAGTCTCCGTTAGTGGCCGAGCTGCTCCTTCGACACGCCGCTCAGTTTGGTGGAAAAGGGAAGTTTAGAAAATCTTGAATCCCCCTTGCGTCTGTTGATACTAACTCCTTGTCGTAGAGAGACTCCCAGCTGTTTCCCTGAGTCGCTTGGCTTTACTTAATTCCTGAGTCCGATGATTTCTCTGCCTTCCCTTGTGAAAAAAAAAAAATCACACTCACCAACTTTCTCTTCCCCTTTGATTTGAATGTGCAACTTGCTGGGATGCTGAAATCACTTCTGCTTTCTCGCTCTTCCCCCCCCCTTTTTTTTTTTACATGCCTTCGTCTCAGCCTCCCTCTCTCTTTCTCAACTCTCTGTCACTTCTCGGTATACAGGACTATATTCTAGCAGCCAGTGTCAAACACGCACGACCTTCGTTATGAACTGTCAGCAGCTAACCCAAGCAGATTTTGATTTCTGTCTCTGGCCTCGGTGGTTTTTCTCATTTTCTTGCTCTCAAAAAGCTCTATGCACCACTAAAAATAATAAAAGCTTGAAGCTATGAAGCACACAGGCAATCACACTCTATTACAGCAAAACAAACTGTTTATAATGAGTAAACAATTAGGTTTGTTTACTCACTTCACTTCACTCTTGAGCTGGCATCACTGCTCCTGCCACTCTGAATTAGCCAACTTGTCAGTCACACAAGACATCCCTGACTGCTGAACACATGCTTCTCCCTCTCTCATTAATCAATTCATCAACTTATCATTTGTCAATCATGCTTCTTTCAACACAGGCTTGACTTGCTTTAAGTAGACGTTACTGAAAGCACCTTTAATTATATGTTTTTTTGTAGGGTGTGCATGAGTATGTCAACAACTGTTGCCATTTTTCATTGCCAGAGGTCCAAATGCTTGCACCTGACCCTTGCATGAACTGAAATGTCTGTATATCTACTTTAAATGCTTACAGCTGCACATCACCCAGAGGAACGGCACACGGTGGAGTCAGCACAAAGGCACATTTTTGTTTTTTTACAGTGAATATTTCCTGCATAAACTTCAAATTACACTCTCAGCAATCACAGTGCAGAAAGACATGAATGGATTAAGCGACAATTCATGGATCCACACATTACCATTCTAGCAAGTGTCAAAAAGAGAAGCCACAGTGCCTTGCAAAAAATGATTTAGAACCCATATAGTTTTCACATTTTCTTACACTACAAAAAGAAGAAAATCTAAAGATTGTGCTGTGTATTTTAATTCAGCTCCCTTTACTCTGACACCCCTAAATAGAATCTAGTGTAAACACCTACCTTTAGAAGTCACCTAATTAGTAAATAGAGTCCCCCTGTGTGTAGTTGCATCTCAGTATGGATAAAGCTGTCCTGTGAGAGGAAGACTAAAGAACACACCAGAGACGTCATAAATGAAGTGGTAGAGAAGTTTAAAACACTATAACAATGAAAATGTACCAAATCATGGCCTTCCACCTAAACCAACAGGCCTACAAGGAGAGTATTGATCAGAGAAGCAGCCCAGAGGCCCGTGGTAACTTTGGAGGAGCTGCACAGATCCTTAGTTCAGCTGGAAGAATCAGTAGATAGGAGAACTATTAGTTGTGAACTTCACAAATCTGTTTTTCTATGAAAGAGTGACAATTGGTAGCACTGATGCCTTGCAGCCAGAAGATTTGAATCTTTGACTTTCGGCCTGAGGTCATTCTGCATGGAGTTTCCAAGTTCTCCCCGTGTATGCATGAGTTTTCTCTGGGTACTCCGGCTTCCTCCCACAGTCCAAAAATATGACAGTTAGATTATTTGAATACTCTAAAAATTTCCCTTAGGTATGAATGTTTGTGTGTGCATGGTTGTATGTCCTGTGTGTCTCTGTGTTGCCAAACGTGGGAAAGGATGTTTCAACCTACATGTAAAAAGCTATGTTTGGCAAACAATACCACACATTACCATGAACACACCATCTCCATGTTAAAACCTAAGGGTGGCAGCATCGGGCTGTCGAGTTGCATTTCTTCAGAAGAGATTTGAAGCTGTTCAAATAAGGATGGAGCTAAATACAGGGGAAAAGAAAAGCACTTGGAGAGTTTAAAAGACTTCACACTGTGATGGAGCTTCACCTTCCAGAAGGATGATGACTCTAAACATACAGCCACAAATGGAATGACTTGTTTAGATCAAAGAGATTTCATATGTAAGAATGGCCTAGTTAAAGCCCACCTAAAATTGAAAACCACATATCATTTTCATTTCCATGTCACCATTATGCCATACCTTGTGTTGGTTAATCACATACAATCCCAATTAAATCCATTAAAAGCTGTGGTTGTAATTGACAAAATGTGAAAGAAATAGTTCAAGTGATACAGTTTTGTAAGGCACTGTGGTTATAGTCATATGTATTTTTAATTAAGAGATAATCTTACTGTTCATGTGTGCCAAAACCTCTGGTTCTGAAATCATAACTTGTTCACTAATGGCTGTTCTGGTGCAAATGACACTCGTTCAGCCCAGATCATGCCAAACCTTAGTCATTGTTTACCCACTACTGCATCATATCTACATTAAGCAGAAATAAAACTGATGTCTAAACACTCATAGGTAATTGTGGACGTTTCTTCAGGGTTTGTTTAGAGGTAAAAGCAACGGAGTAAAGTGCATTACTATACAAATAAATACAACTTGAATTTTACAGATGTGAATTCGAGCAGCTGCACCTCAGTGATTCCTCTGCAGCTGCACTGTGAGACAAACATCATCATTTATGACATGAGAGCGGTGACAGAAGTGAGATTTCCTGTGTGCATACAAAGTGTGAGGGCCACACAAAGCCAGACAGCAGCTTCCTTGGGCAGCACATGCCATCAGGTGGAAAAAATGTGCAACAGCAAAACTTTTATTTTCAGTACAAGAAGCAGTGAAATGTTTCTGTAGCTTGGCATAAAAAGTATTCTGAGGTCTAATAATAACGGGATAGATGAGGATATGGAGGCATGCTCTCTGCTACCTCTGTAGGCTGTCCCCTAGAGCTTCTTTTTGCAGGAGAACTTCTCCTCGCTGAATATAAAATTCACAGAGAGCTTCACTGCTCTTTGTTGGAGGAACTCCCACACATCAGTCAAATGCTAACACCACCTCTGGTGACTAACAACTGGCTGAGATGAGGCTAATTCCGCTTTGCAGTTAATGCATTTAGCTGAATATGTGCAATACTAAAAAATAAACCTTCTATATGTACACTACAAAGCAACCTGAATGTGATCAAAGAAAGTGCTAGTCCATTGTTTTAACTTCAGCTGATTGTGTGTGATTCTTACTGTGATATTTATTTCTAGGAAAAAGAAGAACTTTGGTACCTCCGCCAAGGAAGTTTTTTTTTTGCCAAGGTTTGTCTGTCTGTTAGTTAGCAACATAACTCTAAAAGCTATAAGGTGGATTTTGATCAAAATTTCAGGAAATGTGTGCAATGGGACCAGGAACAAGTGATAAGAATTTGGGGTTGAAAACTGGCATTACCAAAAAAGTGACTACTGAAATAGTTATGATATCAGTGTGAATCCAGCTGATAAAGGTATGCTTTCATGATCAAGGAATCTTTAAATAAAGTTACAATTAGATCACAACATTGGGGAGGCGACTGAACTGCCTTGGCGGAGGTCTGCACTCTCTGAGTACTTTTCTAGTACTTTTCTAGTTATAATCTGGTTCTGTCAATCAGTTCAGTTCATAAAATGATTCTGGTTTATTTTTAGAGTTTTATCTGACCTGATTGTGGAAAAGTGGAGGAGATTTGCCTAAACTTTGAAGCTGCAATTCTGTTTGATTTTTTATTTTTATAAGATGGGTCACAAAACAATTACAGCTGTAACATTTTTCACAAACGCTTTCAACATAAAAACAGTTTTTTGAAGCTGATTAGAAGTAAAATCAACTCTAACATTAAGGCCAGGAACTAATCAGAAATGCAGTGTCAAAAGTATTCATACATTGATCACATACCACATTGAGAGCGGTTTGAACCTGTTCTCTTAAATGAACTACTTGATGTGGTTTAATGGCTGAAGCCTTCTCATTGTCCTTTTGACATTCTGCTACCAAATATTTTTAAACATCTGTTTGACACTATAGGACCATTCATTCCGCAAATCATTGGCGTAGCCACGGGTGTGCCAGGGTGTGCCAGTGCCACCAACAGAGCCAGCTGGCACATCCAAAAATCTGGATGCATTTATATACATATATAACGACTTTTTTTCCAAAAACCGCCTAGTGACAAATCAAGCGACATTTCTGACCACCCTTAGCTACTTTCTGTTAAACTTTGTCGCCGATATTTCCTGCAGTTTAGAGCCTGAATTTGATTATACATTATATTGCCAGCCAGGGATTTTGAATATGTTAGCCTGAATTTATTAGTTTTGCCTGCAGGCCTGTAGGTAGGGGGAGCCCTTGGCAAAAATGTTCTATTTGTTGAGAATAAATTTGGCACACCCTGTGTTTGCTGGTGCACACCCAGTATCTTTTTTCTGGCTACGCCACTGCCGCAAAGAATACATTTCTCACTGGCTTCCGATAATATAAAATGGCATCACAGAGAATTTTCATTCGGGATTTAAACCACGCTGCTGTAGGCTACTGAATCAGCCCTATTAAGAGTTTTTAAAGACTTGTTTTTAACCACTGACTCTGGAAACATTGCAGCTCTTTCATTGTTTGATTTGGCAGCTGCATTTGATACAGCTGACTATGGCATTCTGCTTTCTTGGTTAGAGACGTATTTTGGTCTGAAGGGCACGGTCCTTAATTTGTTCAGGTCAGGCTTGTCTGGCAGAACATTTCATGTAAAACTTGACCCTTTCAGCTTTGAGGACTCTTTCCTCAGCTGCGGTGTGCCTCAAGGCTGGATTCTTGTACCGGCTCTTTTTGCCATGTTTATGCTGCCCTTGGGATCTAGCTTTAAGAAGGTTTCTTCTCCCTACTTTGCCGATGATCTACTAATCATTATTGCATTACAGGTATGAGCTGATTATTTTACTTTGTTAACAAATTGTTTGAATGATGTTAAGTAGTGGGTGGCCTTGAACGTCTTGAAACTAATGTATGAAAAATCAGAAATTGTTGTTTTTGGTCATTCAGGTTCTCTAAATACTGCTCCTCACCTCATCGGTCTGTTGTCCCCTCATTGTAAATCTTATGTGACAGATCATGGGATGCTTATTGATGGCTCTTTTAAGTTAGTGAGACAGGTCAGTGCAGTGGTCCAGTCCGTTGTTTTTGTTTTTTTGTTTTTTCATTTTAGACAGCTAGCCAAGGTAAAGCCTTGTCTCACTCTGAATGTTTTTTCCTGTAGACTTGTCTACTGTAACTCTTTATATTGTGGCCTGGATCAGTCATCGCTTACTGACGCATAAGGGAGCCTATCACTCCAGTGTTGAGCCCCCTGCACTGGCTTCCTGTATTTTGTAAGATCCAGTTCAAGTTGCTTTTTGTTTTTAAGTCTTTGAACGGTCTTGCCCTAGCTTATTTGTCTTAGCTTTTGATGCTTCATAACCTATTAGATCGATGAGATTTAGTACTCAGAACCTTCTTCTGATCCCTAGAACCAAACTGAAGTCTCGGGGTGATGGGGCTTTTTCAGTAACGGTCCTAGACTGTGGAATGGTCTTCCAGCAAACATTAGGGCTGCTCAAAACTGAGTAATACATGATTATCAAAATTCTTTACATTTAATTTAAATCTGAAAGGCATGGTGTGCATTTGTATGCAGACCCCTGATTTAAATGTTATATAGAACCCCTTCTTGCTGCAACTGCAACTATCAGTCTTTTGGGTTATGTCTCTACCAGCTTTGCAAATTTAGAGACTGGCATTTTGTGTTTAGTGTTAATTTTTAACATAGACCATAGCATCTTCTTTTTTCAATCCATATATTATTTTCCTTCCACAACAGCATTATACATTACTTTTACTATCAGAAAAAATAAATACCAGTAAACTATGTAGAAGTTTGTGGTTGTTAGGTGTCTATGAGATAGTATGAGGTGCATCATAATATGTTGGAGATATATACATGTCACCCAGTCAATCACTTTGCAGATAAGGATCAAACAAAGAGAGGCAGAGAGATCTCACCCATAACCACATTTATCACACCTACCTGCCAATATAGAGCACCACGCCTATAAACAGATGCACCATTTCCTTTGTATGTGCACATTATATTATACAAAGAGAAACGGGGCTGAACTGACAGGTGCAGGTAAGATGGCAAAACGCAGAGCAAAGATAAAGCCCCTTTGACACCCGGTAGCTGAAAGCCTTTGAAGCTAGTCCTCCAAACAGAGCTGCACCCTGGTGAATTCAGAGTGAGAAGGGGGTAAGGGCAAAGGCACCGAGCCACATCAGCAGGGCATAGTTTGGACAGACAGAACATCAAATGGCATCTACAGATTATCCACATACAGTGCAAACCTTAAGACTCGCAAATATGTCGTGCAAATCTATTATTAATAACAAGAAAGCCTATGAGACTTGGCAGTAGCATACTTTCTCATATAGAGACAGAAACAATGACATGACTTGCACTCTGTGTCTTCACATTCACAAGCTGTCAGTTTGACAGGCACAGTGAGACAGGGATTACAATGTCCTTTTGCCTTTACCTCACACTTCTGCTGGTCATTGTAAAATCATCAACTGATTCATTAAATGCCTTGCCAACAGAAACGACCTGAAAATCGAGAACGCCTGTAAATGGGACCTGTATGTAATCTTTTCCAAAGCCAGGAAAGAGCTAGACTTGGAATAAGTCTCTACACCTTCTTTCACATGAGCAAAATATGCATGTGAAAAAACATAGTTCGTCCTAATTTAACTATAGGTTTCTCATGCTAATATAGTTGATTCCCTGCCTCCCTTCTGTCAACACTGCATCTAAAGAAATCCTACAATGAGGCCACAGCAAGAGATTCTATTTTGAGAAGCACCAAGCTCAGAGAAACTCTAAATAGCTAAATAATTGAAATGATGTCCAATCACAGCTTTCACTGAGCCATCCTGCTACCTCACTTCATCATGCCCTGACATCATCAGATAGGTCACCTCATAAAATGAAGTCAGGACTTGATTTTCCAGTAAAACATCAGTGATGGCATCATTGAAGGCTATGTCACCTTGTTATGCCTGTGAGTGATATCACCATGAGTTCAGATGAGCAAAGAAGCAACTTTTGAGCTGTATTTCCACCATGCTGTCAGAGCTGCAGTGTGATGCTCAATAATTCAGCATGCAGATCTTTTTATGTCTCACTGGCTGTTCATTCCACAGAGGCCACCTGTTTTAAGGGAGGCTTATGACACACACACTCCGTGTGCAGTTTAAGTAAACACACCCATTAGAAATCCACTGCGGACATCCGGTTTCAGGATTTCTTAATGCGCATCACGAACATTCACAGCTTTTAAGACTGTGTCATTTGATTGGCACCGCGTACCACGCACATAGCTGTCAGAAACATGCATTAGAATCTGCATCAAAGCTGAACGCCAAAGAGTCGAAGACAAACCGTGATTCTCCCCCTCCATCCCTGGGTGGTCCTGATGCTGCCGCGGACGTCACTGGCAGGGGATGCCTCTCTCTGTCGCGTCCGGAGCGGATCCAGATACCTGCTTCCCCCCTGCTCTGTTACTTCCTCATTCCTTCCTTCCTTTCTTCCTTCCAGCCCTGCTCCTCTCACTGCCTTGACATCCGGGTTCACAAAAAACCTTTTGTAGTTGTCTCTCTTTTTACTTCTGAGCTTGTCTCTGTTTCCAGAGATTCGGAGATGAACGTGTTGTGTCCGGTGTTGGATGCTCGCTGATCCGCCTCCTCACTCTGGAGGAACCGGGCCACATGCTTGAGCCCCTCCCGCCCCACATGTGATGTCACGCTCTAACTCATCTTGAACTTTTCTCAACACTTAAGGGCATACTAGATCTTCTATGCATACAACGAACAAAAATCTAATCATTTTGGACTGCATGTTTTTTTGCATATCTTTATACGTATTCTATAATTCTTTAACATGCCTTTTAAAATAAATGGAGCAGCCTGTGTGACTTTTTCGGATGTACTTTGTCATTGACATAGTGATGGTGACATCTTGACGTTACATTGAGTTAAAAATAATGTTATCCTTCAAACAACGATCATGAAGTTGTAAAACCATGTTGAAAAGCAGTGTTTAACTGGTATAATAAACTGATCATTTAAATACATGTCAATGCATTTTAAGTAATGTTCTTTAAAGTAAATACTCTCTCCTTCAGGCCTGTGTGTAGCCTATTAGTATAGCCAGACAGACATTAGCTTTTTTTCTGAAAATGTAATTCATATTATTATTTACTTTAGTGATAACACACAAATACACCTTTTCTAAACTCCTCTGTTGGTCAGTGAGCGATGACATCACGATGGGATGACTTCAGAAGGAGTCAGAACAATTACAGTAGCCTAATGATTTTGACACAATAAATGAAAGTATGGTAAAGGTAGCCTACTGCAAGTCCAAACATGGTGACAATAATTAGTTATGATCTTGTTGCCATGCTTAAATATACAGAAATAATCCTGTAAATGAGTTAGCATTACTATAAATAAGCTACTTACTCAGATCCAACAAGTTATTGGAAATTTACAGCAACCTTTTATCAGCATGGATTCTAATCCAGAGTAGATCCAAAAAGTCAAATTCAACTGAAGTGTCTCTCTAACGTTTATAATGTATTTTTTTTATATTATATTCAACCACTGGATTATTTCAAGTAATTAAGTCTCCCTGACAAATTAGATTGATTTCAGACCAATTTTTCCAACTGAGGAAAATGACAATTTAACAAGACTGTGACTTAATATAGACATACAGGTCCTTCTCAAAAAATTAGCATATTGTGATAAAGTCCATTCTTTTCCATAATGTAATGATAAAAATTAAACTCTCATATATTTTAGATTCATTGCACACCAACCGAAATATTTCAGGTATTTTATTGTTTTAAAACTGATGATTTTGGCATACAGCTCATGAAAACCCAAAATTCCTATCTAAAAAAATTAGCATATCATGAAAAGGTTCTCTAAACGAGCTATTAACCTAATCATCTGAATCAACTAATTAACTCTAAACACCTGCAAAAGATTCCTGAGGCTTTTAAAAACTCCCAGCCTGGTTCATTACTCAAAACCGCAATCATGGGTAAGACTGCCGACTTGACTGCTGCCCAGAAGGCCATCATTGACACCCTCAAGCAAGAGGGTAAGACACAGAAAGAAATTTCTGAACGAATAGG
The DNA here is from genome assembly GCA_963556495.2 of Valencia hispanica. Taxonomy (NCBI): domain Eukaryota; kingdom Metazoa; phylum Chordata; class Actinopteri; order Cyprinodontiformes; family Valenciidae; genus Valencia; species Valencia hispanica. The sequence continues at coordinate 29,345,422 of OY747718.1, read as the reverse complement.
CTGTTCCCAGAGTGCTGTATCAAGGCACCTCAGTGGGAAGTCTGTGGAAAGGAAAAAGTGTGGCAGAAAACGCTGCACAACGAGAAGAGGTGACCGGACCCTGAGGAAGATTGTGGAGAAGGACCGATTCCAGACCTTGGGGGACCTGCGGAAACAGTGGACTGAGTCTGGGGTAGAAACATCCAGAGCCACCGTGCACAGGCGTGTGCAGGAAATGGGCTACAAGCCACTTTTGAACCAGAAACAGCGGCAGAAGCGCCTGACCTGGGCTACAGAGAAGCAGCACTGGACTGTTGCTCAGTGGTCCAAAGTACTTTTTTCGGATGAAAGCAAATTTTGCATGTCATTCGGAAATCAAGGTGCCAGAGTCTGGAGGAAGACTGGGGAGAAGGGAATGCCAAAATGCCTGAAGTCCGGTGTCAAGTACCCACAGTCAGTGATGGTCTGGGGTGCCATGTCAGCTGCTGGTGTTGGTCCACTGTGTTTTATCAAGGGCAGGGTCAATGCAGCTAGCTATCAGGAGATTTTGGAGCCCTTCATGCTTCCATCTGCTGAAAAGCTTTATGGAGATGAAGATTTAATTTTTCAGCACGACCTGGCATCTGCTCAGAGTGCCAAAACCACTGGTAAATGGTTTACTGACCATGGTATTACTGTGCTCAATTGGCTTGCCAACTCTCCTGACCTGAACCCCATAGAGAATCTGTGGGATATTGTGAAGAGGAAGTTGAGAGACGCACGACCCAACACTCTGGATGAGCTTAAGGCCGCTATCGAAGCATCCTGGGCCTCCATAACACCTCAGCAGTGCCACAGGCTGATTGCCTCCATGCCACGCCGCATTGAAGCAGTCATTTCTGCAAAAGGAGTCCCGACCAAGTATTGAGTGCATAACTGAACATAATTATTTGAAGGTTGACTTTTTTTATATTAAAAACACTTTTCTTTTAATGGTCGGATGAAATATACTAATTTTTTGAGATAGGAATTTTGGGTTTTCATGAGCTGTATGCAAAAATCATCAGTTTTAAAACAATAAAAGACCTAAAATATTTCAGTTGGTGTGCAATGAATCTAAAATATATGAAAGTTTAATTTTTATCATTACATTATGGAAAAGAATGAACTTTATCACAATATGCTAATTTTTTGAGAAGGACCTGTATTAAGTAGGCTTCTCAGTTGCTGTTTTCAGTCTTGAGACATTATCCTCCTCTACACCTTTCTTCTATTTAAGAACACACACAAAGCACATTTTCAAGGCTTTTAGCATTAGGACAAGCTGAGTTTGAGAAAAGTGTGAGGAATGCAATATGGGTTAAATTTGGTCTAAATTATTGATAGATTAACTTTTCTATTGAAAAGTCTATGTAAACAGCACAACCACTGGCAGACAGAGCATTATTTCTTTTAGTTTTTAATAGTTCTCCAAGTTGTACTGGCAAGTTTTTTTTGTGTGTAGAATGGGCTTCAATGGGTGAGTGTGTGCCTGTTTGGTTGTATGTGGAGCAATCGTTTAGGGGCATGCTGTGTAGAAAATCGTTAAAAACAGGAACAATTCGTCTTTCTAATCAAAATTAAACCAACCATATCCTCTATAAATTAGACAAAAGGGGGGGACAGTCATTTTTCAAGCCATCTGTACAAATGTCATATTTATGGTAGACGTACTGACAGAGGGGAAAAAAAAAACTCAAGTCAACTTTATTGCACCTTTTTTAACTTAACTGTATTGTGGTAAGAGCTTCTTTCATTATGAAAGTTCTTTCCTGGTCAGAAAGAAATACGGTGCAAAACAGAATCTTTGCAAACATTCACGCCAAATGTTCTTCTGTGCTTCTTCATAACGTAGTCATAGCCAACGTTATGATTTCACAGTTGACAAAAAATGTCCAACACAAGTTAAGATGGCTCCAACCTCTCCTGTTCTGTGTACATACTACAGTGACAGAGGAGAACTTGCATGAAAACAGGTAACTCTTATACACAAACACGTTGCAGGTAAATTCTCAAGTCAACATCCATCAACTGAGTATTAGCACATAAAAGATCTGTCTTTTACTCTTTAAATTAGATAGTTATAACATTAAATCCTATGGGTGTTGTAGACAATTCAAGGCAACATCTCTAGAATAAAAAAAGAAATGCATGGGCAAATCTTTACAGCATTTAAGGGTAATACAGGTAGCACAAGACAGACTGTAGTCTTCTACGTTGGCAAAGCATTTTGATAGAACAAGTTTTTTACGCACTTGTGCCCCCCCGATAGTTCCCTCACTTGAAATTGTTTGTATAAAACAGTTTCTACAAGATGTACAAGATGCAAACGTGGTGGTCCAGGTAGAATGGTTGCGCTGAAATGAAACGGGGAGGAGGAAGGAGGATCTGGACACAGGGAGAACATGGGATTCGGGAGGTCCGGGTTCCTGAGTCTCAGCCCAGTTTTTAAATGACCAGTGTGATGGTCAGAAAATTGCATAGAGATAAAAAGTTACATTGAAAAAGAAACAATCACATCCGACTCTGATGCAGTGTCTAAAATGAAACACAAAAAAATATATTTTTATGGGAGTTGCTGTAGCGAATGGGGAGATCCAATTTCCAGACCGGATGCCTCAGAGTAAACAAATGAGAAGCTCATTTATAGAAAAACATAAGATATCTGGTTCCCTCACAAGTCCAACCCGCTTCTCTGCAGAAGGATAATTGCATACTAATGTGTCAAAGAAAACAATCTTTTTCTGTGGTTTAAATCAGAGAAATGAAACTCGTACAAAAGAAACAGCAAATTTAAAAGAAATTAAATTTGTTCAGTCATGAATATACATATATAAAAAAAAAATCTTACAATTTAAAACCACAATTTTACCAACAATAAGCAAGCAAAATGTGGTCCTAAATAATAATAAAAAAAGATAGGCACAGACAGCACAGACTTAAAAAAATTGGGGAAAAAAAAAAATATATATAAAAAAAAATTAAAACACTTTGCCTGTTTAATTTGGTACAGAATACATCAAGGAGAAAGATTAAAACAAAGAACACTTCTTTACTGTCTAAATTGAGAGCCCTTATGCCTGCAGCGATCACGTGAAAGTCGAACACAAGACAGCCAAAATGTTAGAGAACTCCTCACATTTATAGTGTGTTTATTTGATTTTTATAGCAGTTTTAATACAGTAACTAAGGCTCAAAGGATATGAACACTTAATTTGTGTAAAATGACTAGGTGAGGATTTTTCTTTTTTTAAATTTAAATGAGCCAATGAAGGCAACACTTTCATATTTCATACTTTGGGGCTGGTCAGACTGTCAGTGGGCTGCTTATGGCACATATGTTCTAAATTGGGGAAACGGTCATGAAAACAGCAGACAGAGGTGAAATATGAGGAACAGACGTTTGGTATACAGTGTAGCTGTCCAACTTTTCCGTCAGCGAGACCTCAGCGTCGCACTCCGAAAACTCGCTTCGCTCCAGGTGTTACCGACCACTTGTTCCGCCTGTCTTGGATCTTCTGAAAGATGCTGCTGCCGCTCCTCCACTTCTCTCTTTTGTAGTTCTTAACTTTCTTCACCTGAGCATTTAAAAGAAAGGAGGTCAAACAGACCGTAAAAATAAATGCCGATCCAGCGGTGGCTAGCAGTGTGACATTAGATCTAGATACCTTCAGGGGGACTTAAAGATGTGCACACCGCTGTTAAAGTTCCAGCTTTCAGAGTCTTGAAAAGTTGAGTTAATAAAACATTTCCAAACGTTCTATCTTCAACATGACATTAATCCTGTGAAGTCCAACTGAGAAACAAATATGTAATGGGGAAGAATTAAATAGCCTAGTAACAGCGTACACAATCTTAAACTAAATAGTTTAAACCACCTTTTGATTCCGTTCAAGCAGTCAGTCTTCTTTATTAAGAGTCTATTAGTATGCCACTTATTACAATAGTCCTACTTGCAAAAATACTTCGCTGCTTGTTGGAAATTACTGCAGCCGATGTTAGTACAGGACTTGTTTTATTGTGGATAAAGACACTCTTAGCTTCAGTCAGAATCTTGTTGTGGAAATAAATGTCTTCTTCACTTCATAGGAATGAGGCTGGAGTCTCCATCGGCGTTTTTCATTTTTATTATGGCCAGTCTAATGGTGCGTTCACACCGGTCAGTGCGTCCAGGCAGCAGGGCAGCTAGATTACATGCAAGTCTATGGTACCTATGCATCAAGTAGGCGTCAAGCTGCCCCGCAGCGCATCGGCGCAGCTGCTGCTCAGATGCGTTGACGGACCGTCGGAGCAGCTGCTGCATGCAGTTGTGAAAACTGAACTTTGGGGCAACAAACGTGGGGCGTCAACCAATCGTAGGGACTCTTTGTACTGACGTGGATCAGCAAGTCATTCATTCAAAATGGAGGATCAACTAATCGTCGCTGTCTGCAATTTTCGTGAATTATATGACCTGTAGACAGGAAGAGATTGGATTTATTTGGAGGAAGATATCGGTGGATATTGGAGAGCCAGGTAAGCAGTTATTTTTTTTTAACTTTCTTGTTATGTTAGCTAACGCTAGCCAAACCCGGTTAGGGCAACTACTGGACGTGACGCGCTGATGCGCATTACAAAGTTTGCAAGCAGCTTGGTTTTAATTTTATAGCGTCAACTTTCGTCCCTTTGAGCGATTTGACGCGTTGACCGGTGTGAACGTGCCTTTAAACATGAGCCCGTCTGAGGCAACGCTCCAACTCTCTCGCACCCAGCTCACCTAATTTAAAAAGCCTGTTTTTAGTCATACCAACCACTCAAAGCATTTTATACTAGAGCCAAACTCAATTAGTCACACTCACAAAGACGCAAACATTCATATACCGATATGCACATGGTTGTATGATCAAAATTAATAATTCAGGCAACCTGGGGTTAAGTGCCTTGCCCAGAGGTACATCAACATGTGGCAGGTCAGAGCTGGAATTCTACCAGCAACCTTTGGATTACGAGACTACTTCTCCCAGTGTGTCACCATGCCTTATATGATGGCTAGACATTCTCATTGTTTGCCCTAATTGCAGACCTGCCAACCTTGTCAAAATATTTTGAGTACCACTTGTGCTGTGCGGCTGTTTTTCAGACTTTTGAAACTCAATTGTTTTGCGCGGGGCAATTTCCCCATTCACTGCTTAGAAATTGGTTATAAGAAAAACAAAAAAACAATGTATTCAATTCAAAAGGTAATTCATTTTTTATATTGCAATAGGTGTTTTTGTTTTCATGAATGTAATAGTTAAATTGGCTTACAGCACATATGCACACATCACCGGGGCTAATTTATACACTACCTGCATCTCCCTGGTGGCTTACGTCCACATCATAATTGCACAATGTGCACAATGCATTATATGGAAGTTTAGAGGGTCGCAAGCATGGCCACTGTTCTTGATATTTAATCAAAAACTTTTGGGGAACATGGACCCTCTTCTTTTTGGTAGGTCTGCTGCTGCCCTGTCCCTCCCCGTCTTCCTCTCCCTCATCTGCCAGCTAACTGGTTGCAAAACTTGCTACAAAAGATTTGTTGGCTACATGTTTAAACTGTATAAATAATCACATTCCTCCTTATTTACAGGCCTATTATGTCTGCAATGGACATATATAAAGGCTAAAATACACACACGGACCGCTGCCTCATCTTTCTCTTGATCGATAGATTTGCTAAGAAAAAACACCTAGTCATTTTTCTTTCTTTCTTTTTTTCCCACTTAAGACGTCGGCTCGAATGTTTACAGCGAAAGTAACGCTACGCCTAATGGTTCACATTTGCCAAAAGCTGGCAGGTCCGCTGACACTCACACACACAGTTTACCTTTTTAAGCGCTAATCGGAGTAGCGAGTGGGGAACGGAGTCGGAGAGGCGGGGATGTTACGCTTTAGGCTGGGTAGACTCAATTGTCCGCTTTTCTACAATGATTGGCTGAAATTGCTTCACCATATTGCTGCACCGTGTTGTCAGACATGAGTACCGCACGTGCACATTCGCCACAGAACTCACATGTCCGCAGCTTTTTGCGTAGGTTAGAGGGGCGGGTCGTACCAGTGTATTTAGATGTCAAATTGTGTATCTGCTACGCAAAATGCGTACAGGCTGGTCTGTAATTGAAGTAGCAAATTTAGCCACCTGGAAGTCATATCCAGGTATAAACCGGACTAGTGGAGGTTCACAATTTTCTTGGAAATATAACGACTGATTTCTCTTGATTTTTCTGTCATAAAATTAGGGTGTGACCTCAAAAAGAAAATGTTAAACAAAAATCAAAAGATGCTTCAACAAAATATTGGTTTAAGGATAAAATACCATGCCAAGAGTTTTTTTTTTTCAGTTAAAATGTACAGGATACATGTCATTTTGAAGATGGTTTGGAACTGATATATCATGATTTCTCTTATTTTAAGAATCAAAAACATGGAGGGATGTGTACACTTTAAAGATCCACTGTACAACCATGATTTCCCTCAACTCTTTCCACACCTTTCCTCTGTCAAAGTCCTCATCCCACTCATCAATCACCGTGTCACACATGGCACTGTGGACATCGTCAATCGCATCCTTGCTGACAGCAGAGACTTCACCATCCCAGCTGAGAACTAGATAAAAACAAAATATATAAAACCTGTTAAAGCGTCCCAAATCAACTCTGTGACTTCATGTTTACACAGTGGTGGTTCACCGTTGGCTCCATAGGCTGTATCTGTGTGGTTCTTGAGAAGCTCTTCCACAACATTACTGCCCTTTTTCCCATCCCAGATTGCAGGAGCAATGTGGTTCGAGCTTTTCACTGAAGCACTCCCATCAGCCGCTGTAGCCTTGCTGCGTTTGTAGCCGTCTCTCACCTGGCTGTCCCACACCACCACTGAGGCTAAAGATCATCGGAAAGAGAAAGGAAATCGAATAAGGTACTGACTGGTAAAACATAAGTCATTAACTTTTAGTGCAATACAGAGTCACCAAACCAGCAGTGTTCATTACTTTTTAAAACAAAACATTTAAAAAGACTATATGCAATTTTTTAAAATTTAAACTCGCAACTGACACCTGTGGCCAAAAAACGGAACTGCTCTTCCTTTCTGCTCGCTTTCGCAGCGCGCGCTCGTACACTGGTCACTTTCGATCTTCGATCTTTTTCGGGCACTTGTCAGGGGTTTAACTTTTTTAGTCTTATGTAGAGTTACTATTGGTGTCAACGTTGTCCTTGGTCTCTTCTGTGTATTCGCACAATCCATTGAACTGCTTGTGAGTGTAAGTGCTGACTAGCGGTGGTGGCAGAGTGATCTGAAACATTTAACATGAACGCGCTTGACGTCACATCCGCAGACAGCGCGGGAAAATAGGAAAAATTGGATACAGGCTTATAGGTGCACCCACTGTGAGCTGACAAGGTGTCAGTATGCTCATCAGGAGATGTTTGAGTCATAAATGCCCAAATAAAAAGGCTATTGTTACATTTACTTTGGGGAAAAAGTTGCATATAGCCACTTTAAGACCAATGAAAACTAAACTGCATTAATCTAGTTATGTCAGAATTTAAAGGTTTGTAATAATGGCTGCAAAATTATTTTCTATTCTCCCAAACAATGTTTTGACACTTCAAATTAAAGAGAGAGAGCGATGGGCAGATTATTTTTTCTTTGCTTTCTTCCCTAAACTGAGACCTATTTACATTTATTTTCAGCTCAGTCTCATCTGAGTTGACTATTAATATTTAGGCTTTTTTCTTTGTAAAAATATAAATAATAAGTGCTTTACTATAGCTTTTTTGAGGGAAAATTTTTATTATTTAATAGATCAACTGAAAAATGTGCCAAAAGATGGATCATTATTATGCACTAAATACACTTTACTGGTGTTTTCTTGCATAGATAGCTCACCTGTATGTGTTTCTTTTCCAACTTTTCTGTCCTCTGTGCAGATCCTTTTGGAGGCAGCTTCTTCTGCTGACTCATCTTCAGTGCATTTTCTCTCCTCTCGTAGTGGCCACTCTTCTTTTAGCTTGTTCTTTTTCTTTTTTATATTAAATTTATTGTTCACCTTTATTAAATCTTCTGTGTCATTACAAATATCTGCAGTTTCCATCTCTGGATCCCTGTTGGAGCACATAGTAGGAATTTGGAAAATCCATGAAGTAGAGGTAAAAGATCTGCTTGCATCCACTCTTTACGTTTGTAAGGCAGAGCAAATTAAACATTTATAAAGTGGAGCATCTGATGTGCAGCACTTTATGAAGAGCTGAGTAATGAAACACAAATCTCAAGGGATTTGTTTCATAAGATGTAGCTGGTGTGTGGCTAAACTCTGCTGGAAGTCTAAAAGCTTTAAGCAAGTGCTTAGAGCTTGCTGGAAGCCAAAGTGGTTGATCAAGCTGACAGTTTGATACAAAATGCTAAAAAAAAAAAAGAATTTGCACCCACCTTTCTGATATGGAGCATGTAGAGTTTTTTTCCTGCAGAGCCTCCTCCTGTTCAATTCTTTTCTTCTTTTTCTTCTTCTTTTTCCTCATAGGTTCAGTTTCCTGTTGTTTCTGATTTGATTCACACCGCGTTGGGCTTGTTGCAAAAAGCCTTGTCTTTTGCCCCGACGGCTCTGCATCTGAATGAGACGTTAGACTCCATAAGCCGTTCTGACACCAATCCTCCTCTTGACTCGATGCATCCAAATGAGACCGGGCGTACTCCCTCTCCTCGTGTTTCCGCTTCTTCTTCTTCTTGCTCTTCTTCTCATGCTCTGACTCTGAGGGGATGAGTGGTGTGGCAGGAGCTGAGAAGGTAAAAGTCTCTGTGTCATCCTCCACCTCAGAGTGTCGCCTTTTCTTCTTCTTTTTCTTCTTCTTTGGGCTGATGTTTTGAACCAGAGGGTCGAGGTCTGGCTCTTGAGCAGTGGGGCTGAGGTTGCTGGAAGACTTGGGGCTCATTGGGTTCAGACTGTGAAGGCCATTAGTTTTGTGAGAAAGGCTGGCTTTTGGTTTTTGCAGTGTGGAGAAAAGTGGCTGTTTGTGGGGTC